>JACEII010000025.1:2091624-2126021 GCA_014332785.1 Antheraea mylitta | reverse complement strand
TAGGCTTGGAATATTTTTTCTAAATTGAAGGGCATTATCCCCATGTATCAGAAATCATCAAACAAAATTATTGAAATTGGTTTCGAGTAGACGAAAATACGTAGACACGAAGTAGGTGAAAATCAAATAAACGATATTTCACCCCTTTAGGAGTTGAATATATTTTTCAAATTTATGTGGGACCACTTTTGCGTATAGCTAATTCAAATAAAAAAAGAATCATTAAAATCGGTTAGCAATTGACGGACATATCGATAAAAAAAAAAAAACATACAACCGAACATAGAACCTCCTCCTTTTTCAAAGTCGGTTAAAAAAAAAAACAATGTTTACAGTAGTAAGTACTGTTACCACTTCCAGTTCAGTCTTAATTAATTATAAATATATACTCTTGATGTTGGAAAATTGATTTTATCTTCAAATGCGGCGAAAATGTAAATTTTATTTAACATTATTCCCCCTACAATCCCCACTTAGTTGCGCATTATGCGAGCAGCAGTGAGCACGTTGCCACAGAGTTATTACATGAATATTTCAGTGCTGTGCATAATTTTCTGCATCAAGATTTCAGGAACAAACTTTAATGTTAATTTACGACTATAGATTATATGAAATTTTACTCTCCCGTATAATTAGCTTTCCAGTACTTAGATCTTGTACACTAATTATCAAACCCATTACATCTTTGGAAAAAGTATGAAGGTCGGTCATTTAGAGTATAATTTATGGAAAGATTTGTAAATGTTCTGCAATTAAGATCTGACGCATTTTTGAGTGTAAGGCTTAGTAATTGTAAATAAATAAAAGGCAGATAAATCAAGGACTTTGCATTTAACCTGACAAAGGCTAACTAACAAAAGAAAAGAGAACAATTCCTTACAAAACCTATGTACTTAAAATAAAGTATAGGAGTATAATCCTATTATCTTAGTGGAGGGAATAGGACCATGAAATGGTGTAATCCGGTGTAGCCGTTAAGGCTGTAAGGTTAGTTGAAGTGGTAAAGCCACGCTGAATTTTTTTTCTTGAACTGACCACGCTATTGACCTAGCAAGGTCTTAACAGTTTCACCAGACTACAGCCACGTTGAAGCTATTATTGGTTTCAGCATGAATGGGTCGGCTCGTCCGGGATAGTACCACCCTCTCACAGAAAACCGACTCAACCGATTCAAAAATAGAATGGATTAGCTCACTGAAGAAAATTACCTTTTTTTGTTTATTGTATTGTAATTCGGTAGAATTGGGTCTTTAGATTTTAAGTAGCGTATATCTCTGCCGGTTAAATCGGAACTTAAAAATCCTTGAAATCGTTGAACAAACTTTATACTGTAAAATATTTTATATATGGATAGCTGACACATAAAAGTATAACTTAATCAGACATTAATAAAATTAGAAATATAAGAATTTTAACTAATCCGTCTCATTTTGTTTTTTCTAAAAGTGTAATTGTACCACGTAACGTTTATTATATTAATTCTACACTATTATAATTACATATTAAACGTTTTATACCTCTTAAGTATCAGAAGAATAACTTATGTTTCATTACATAGCAACACATATATTACATAGCATAAAACAAAGTCCTCTACCACCTTTGTCTGTCTGCCTGTTCGTGATAAACACGAAAACCACTGAACGGATTTTGATACTGTTTTCACCAGTGGATAGTGATTAATGAGGAAGATTTTAGTATATAATTTGTCAAAGTTTTTTAGGCGGGTGACGTTTGGCGTTGTATGCCCATCACGCAAAAATAACGGCATAGATTTCTGTCAAATATCAGTTAAAGTTTTACTGCTTACAAAATTAGCCGTTATCTAAAAAAGGAATTATTACGTAGTGAATAAAAAGTTTTGCAAAACTGCTATTTTTGCAAGCACTGCGCGTAAAGCGACGAGTGAAGTGGGGCAAACTGTGTGATGCGTATGAGCACGAGAGAAGAAGTAAACAATTTATATTGGTTACAAAATAAATTGTGTAAGCAAAGTATATTTTTAATTCTTCTTATGTTTTTCAGACGAAAGCGTGGGTGTTAGTTAAGTATTTATACAAAAGTATTCATATATAATATATGTTATTTCACCAACAAAAGTATTGTATATCTTACAAAGTATGTGTGCAAATCGTATACAAATGACAAGTACTTGATCGAATTACGCACTTTGTTTCAGGAAACTGGGAGAGTTGGAGATAATTCAACGGTGTCAAGTGTGACAACGGTATCACAGTTTAATGCCAAAGTATCGAATTAAAACAGAACATTGTGTTTGTTTATTCTTAAATGTACCTTAAAACCTCTTTATTCAATAAATTTAACCACCGTTTATCCTTGATGGAATAAAAATTAAAAAAAGTTTTGTTAACCAAAATATAAACTTTAGACAATGGAATAACTGTTTAGTTTTTTTTTTTAGTCATAGTCTGAATTACTTAATACTTAAAATTGAAAGAATATACCTTGATAAATTTATAGCATAGTGGCAGAAATCTTTTTAATATCCGCCTGTCTAACTGACCCTGTCAAGTTGAAAATCGATCGTTATATTCCTGTAAGTGTACTGAAAGCCAATTCCCTAGAAATTCTGTAAGATATTAGTAATGTTGCAAAAATAATTATAGATTTTATTGGATTTATTTTACGCATATGTCTTTGATGTTTTACTTTTTAACAGATCGAAAAAAAATGTCGAATCTTTGGAAAGACACAGGTGTGGTAACGTATAATTTGCACCTTTGTCGGAATGACTTTAGACGTTAATTTTAACGTGTAGTCGAAGTTTTGTCTCGTCCATATGGCAGTAGCATACGATAAACATATAGCTGTACTTACGGCAGAATTAAATACCGTTTGCATCTAAAGAAATATAATTAAGTCATCCTACAGGGAAAATTAAAGAGACTGACTATTACACTTTGTAATGTTGTGATCGCAGTTTGCTTGAGGATTTCTTCCTTTAATTTTTTCTCAGAGTTCCTCCAATGTTCAGGTTCGAAATAAACTCTGACCCCCGAGAAATGACGTTGAATATCTCTGAAAGGTTGACATCGTTTTTCGAGAATTTCACCAAGATTCTAGGCAAGCTTCTTTTAGAATTCTATTTTTTCTCGTTCCCACGGTTAATGATTCATCTATTTATTTGCAAAACTAGTTCGATATTAAATATTGTATACCCAGACTTCCCATAGTCGAAATATCTATTAATGTTTATATATTTACTAGGATACGGCTAAATACCTGAATATATATCGTATCAAATTCAAAACTATAGGATAGCTCTAATATGAGAGAAAGCGGAGTCTCAACACATCTTACAAAATCTCACTGAGGATTGACGCGACGGATGGAGGTCATTTTGAAAAAAATATCAAACCTCATTAACGGGCTACCCTTATATACAGTTGAATCAATATTTATGTGAGAGTCTATAATACTGTGTCGTGCACCCTTGAGCTAGTTGCCAAAATAAAATCTGCTGAGTGCCACAAGCGCTCGCCTTAGTAGTCTGGTGAAGCTGTTAAGACCTTGCTAGGTCAATAACATAGTCAGTTCGAAAAAAAAATGTATAATATTCTAGTGACATTTTTTCTTTACATTTCTTTAATGTTATGTTTAATTCGATACTTTGCCAAGGAACCTATTTGAACGTTTGTGATTGGATAATGTAATAAGAAACATGATCAGAAATATAAGAAAATAAACAAAGTGTGTAATAGTGAAACGTAAAATGTGTCTTGTGTTGAAGAACTTAAAGTGTAGAAAGAAGTACGAAGAGATTTGATCGAAATGTCATTGTTGAAGACAGCGATGGCCTTTGTGCTATTGCACTTAATTGGTAAGTTTTAATTATTGTTTTTTTAATAAATATAATTAATGTATTATGTATTTCAAACAATTCTATAGTTTAAAATTTTAGATTATCCACCAACAGCGATATAAGTATATATTTTTTGTAAAAAATAGTACCTGGGCGATCGAGCCTAGCTCGGTTCTTTAAAAACATTTTTAAATTAAAATAAACTGCTAGGTTTGCCTCTCAAAATATGCAGGTTTTATCTCGATTTTAATAATAAGATTAAAATTGTTCTGTCGACCACTCGTTCTACTAGTGCTACTCGGCTCTCGCTGTAGCCCTAGCGCCCTTTGATAAATGCCGCCAAACACACCACGCCAGCGCCTAGTTAACTTTTTGTATTTTGTATTAAATAAAAATTAATATTTATATAATAAAATAAATAAACAGTCATTATTTTATGGAACTAATTTTTAATGCTTTATCTTTTCATTATACCATAGCTGAATTCTGTCGTAATCTGTTCTTTTATGCATATAATTTATACAAAACAATTTCGATATTTCACATCTGCCAGGGGTCCCGTGACTTCTACTCTTTTTTTTTTCCTTGTAAAAAGTTTTCGTTATAATGAGACAAGAGAAAAAGTAAATGTTGACGTTAGAAAGGCTTTACACTGTATCATGAAACATATATATTTATTCTAAAGTAACTATGTATCCCGGCTTTGCATGTATGTGCAAACGACAAAAATGAGAACATGTCATTTATTTATCCCATTAATTAAAGTGTCAACTGAACCACTGAACTTCAATCTGTAAATGGTGTAAATATTTACTTATTTTCACAAGAATTTCACAGCACAATCACGGTATTTGAAAAATATATGAATATAATTACAAAGTCCCATTTAGGAAGTAATGCATTTTGTATTTCGCAAAATGAAAGATTTAGTGTATGGGTTTAATTAGTATTATGTACGTGCATACGGGTATGTGTGTTTGTGTGCATGTGTGCGTTCGTGCTTGCGCGCGTGGGTGGGATTGTGTCTGTATTAATATTTAATGATTATGTTATTTGATTTTAAATCTTTTTTAAGACCTCCCTACTGTATTCTCACTTACTCACTTTTATATGGACATTTTTTACGTAAATTTTACTTTTCCGTTACGCGTTTCAAATAATTCTACTTTATACCGAAAAAAAAATCGCTAAGTCGTGTCCTATTTTGTAGATAACTAGTAGGTCTGTCAGACGTTGTCCACCCTGATTATAAAAAAAATACTTGACAAATTTTATACCAAAATCTTCCTTATGAATCAGTTTATTTACTGGTGAAAACTGCATGAAAATTCGTTCACTAGTTTTTAGGTTTATCAGGAACAGACAGACAGACTAGGTGGTAGAGCCACGCTGAAGCTATTACTGGCTTCCAGCATGAATGGGTCGGCTCGCTCCCGGTACTACCACTCGACCCACAGAAAACCGACGTGAAGTAACAGTGCTTGCATTGTTGCGTTTCGTTCGGTAAGTGAGAGCGATGGAGGCCCACCTCTCCTCACCTTCCCCCTCTCCTTTTCCCCTCCCCCAACACAGGCTGGCAACGCACTTGCAACTCCCTGGTGTTGCAAGTTTCTATGGAAGGTGGTGATAACATATGGTGAACTTCGTTTGCCTCTTTCGATATGAAAAAAAGACAGACGCGGTAGAGGGCTTTGTCTTGTACTATATTATGATGATGATTGGAATGTAAAATTGAATGTACCTAATGATTCTAATCAGTCATGTTATAAATGAACTGCCGGGAACAATGACGTTTCATTCATTATATTCTCGAATAGAACACACTTTGATTTATTATCTCTAGCGTACAGGAAGTACTATGCGGAACTAAATTTTAATTAAATCTATTGAATTACTCGTCCCATGAGTGCCGTCAAACTTAATAAACTCTATGCTTATCGACAATTTATATTAGCATAGATCAAGTAACTGAATGAATAATTAGGTGTCAATTTTTTATATTTTTTTATGTTATAGGACGCAAACGAGCAGGCGAGTCACCTGATGTTAAGTGATCACCACCGTCCACCTGATTTTATCACGTGATATAGCGTTCAGATATGTCATCTCCATACATTTTTCCGTTTTCTATTTGCGTTAGTGATTGTCGATAAGCAACTTGGTTAGGCCCCCAGAGGAGTCGCAATTACGTAACCAGCCTGTGCTTAGGAAAGAGATATGGTGAAAGTGGAGGAGGGAGGGGAAGTGGGCCTCCGGCATTCTTATTGACCGAATGAAACGCAACTATGCAAGCACTGTTACTTCATGTTGGTTTTCTATGAAAGGGTGGAAATACCCTAAGCTTCAGCGTGGCTCTAACACCTACACGATGTGATTTTATGTGAGCTTCTAGTATATTATTATCGCCACTGTCGAGTAAGTAATTATATTATTAGTCTCTTGTTATCTCCTAACTTGTACACAATACCCAAACTCTAATACGTAAACATCACTGATCACGCCAAAAAGTCCTTTTATGTGAATTAAAGTCAGTCTTTTTTCTGCGCTCTCTATAAACTTAGCTGTCTCGTTCTTACCCGTGTATATACACATACGTAGAAGAGGAATGACTTAACTACACATGTGCCTAAAGGCGTCCATGGCATAACCATAACCTTAAATAACTTTTAGATGAGTCTACTTGGTGAAAAATAATATAAGAGCATTTTCAAATATCCTACAATTGCCTATAAGAATTTTTATTAATTTTTACAACACGTTTATTCGTTAGGACGAAATAAATCATTTAGTGGGGCATAAAAATCACAAAGAGTCACCTCGTAATGTCGAAATGCTTAAATTTTATCAGAATTCACTTTTATCACCTTAAACTATATTTTCAAAGAGAAAGAGAAAATTAAAGATAAAAAAAGCTTATTTGCGCACCCTGAAATATCTTATATATTAATATGTGAAGACAAAACTTTGTACCCCTTTTTAAGCAAATTGTGCGAACAGATGAACGTGACATTTGGCATAATTAAAATTTATATGGACGAGAAATGCTGCAAGCTTTTTTTTTTATATAAAATGCATTACAAATACATTACATTAATTACATTATGCATTACTCACGCGACTGCCTGAATTTTACACAACATCTACACACGTGTATATTAAAGACTTAATGACATCCGTCATTTTATTCTTACGATCCAATTACCTTTTCAATATTTGTAACATGACTGGTGTTGCATGCCTTACATACCCATTGTTTTCAACTAGTCAAATTGTATTTTATAATAATATAATATATAAATTCATAATATACATTAATAATTAATTGATAAATAATTTATCTTTAGTAAATTTATGGAACCACTGAAATTATACTTCTTTTCATTGGCCTTATTAAATGTCAAAATTTTTAGGTGACTTACTTCTAATGGTGATTCAATAAAAAATTGCCAAAAAACTTTGTAAAATCAAGATAAGATTTTTTTATGCTCGTGAAAATAATCCATGACTTAGATCTCCGCGATTACAATGATGCAATTCAACCTGATATAGCATTAAATATTTACTACGGATGATATTTACATGTGATTAGTATTGATGATTAATTTTGAACAAAAATGTATTCATTTTCAAAAGTTAATAAAAGCTAAGCTGGCGGGGTGGTAGGGTTTTACAGCCCGACTGGGTCGCAACCACCATGTATATGGCGAAAAAGCCCGTAATAGTGATTCGCTTCTACGGGTCGCGTTTCGGGATCAGCCTGTGCACATCCAGCTTATTACAGGCCCGCATGATAGTGGCGACCGGCGATGGACAGTGTGTCAATCGGTGGTCGCTATTATTTTTGGATTGTACTGTGCGTACCATCAGGCATAGTGCAGTCACTTTGCCGTGCTACAATAAAAATAAAGCTAAGTTAACTTACAATTTGCGAGCCTTACTACCTTATGTAACCATCTGTTTTTTGTTTCATGTTTATAATTAATTTCAATTTCGATTTAGCCATAGTTTTTTTTTATGTTTATATAATTAAAAATAGAGTGGCAAATAACTGGGCAGCCATGATGAAAACCTTTGATTATAAATTATTGACAAAAGAACCATAATAAAGTTTTAAAAAATCAATGAACTATGGTTGAATGTCGACCACTGGGCGCCCACTAGTTAATATAAAGTATGTAATAGGTTAATTGATAAACCAAAATACCTGGGTGACCGAGCTTAGCTCAGTTCTTAAAAAAACAATTTTAAATTAAAAAACTGTTAGGTTTGCCTCACAACATTAGTATTTTATAACAAAAAAAGAAAAGACCCCTTTTGCTGTCACTCGGATTCGAACTGGGGTTATACAGATTTTCGAAGCAACCGATTTCCATCTGAGCTCTTTTTGTTTTGACAGCGGCGGCGAAATTTACCTTCATATTCTAGCTATATTTTTTTATTGCCTGAAATATCAGTTAAAAAAGTTTTCTATGAATGTAATCTAGCTACATAATAAGTTTCACGGAAATTGATGACGCCGTTTCCGAGATCCTGAATATATACAAATATAAAAATATACAAGAATTGCTTGTTTAAAGGTATTAGATAGATAGATATATATTAGATAGATATGTATTATATAATGTATTATATAGTGTTGGTCTGACGGGAGAAATGTCAATTTGACGTTCGCAGGTTCGAACCCCGGCATGCATTATCGAATTATTCGGAATTCACGTACATTTACTGTTTTAAACTAGTAACGCTATCAGCTGACGGTAAAAGAATAGATGACGAATAAACCTGAATTTGAGAAATGTTCTTGTAGTACTACCGTATGTCAGGCTACCAACTGTGGAATCTCAAAGTTTGAAATTGCCAATACGTCGTGAGCTGGCGTGGTGATTATACCAATATCTTTCTTCGGGAACACACATATAGGGTTCTATGTATCTCCTACAGGTTGATGTGACGATATTATAAATTTTGTTATTCAATACAATAAATAATTATATGTATATAGGACTGGGGTATCATGAAAGAAAAAAAAAAATAACAAAAAAAAACCAAGGACATGTTCAAAGGAAACAAAAATTTAATACAGCAAAACATATTTGGTGTCGTATTATTTTTTCTCTAGATTAAAAGGAGACCTTATATTATCTCTGAGCCTTTGGAATTTATTGTCGAGCCAGCCACTTGGGTAAGATTAAGTGTTTATTACTTAAGTACGGGAAAAACTCGCAACACGGATGCTGTGCGGTCAGTTTTCCTTAGGGCCATATTGTGTGATCCTTGGAATTAAATGAAAACAAAAAATTTGGGAACATTGTATCTATGATATATTGCGTTTTATTTGAATGTTCGATAAATTATTACTTCATATTGGTTGAGTATTGCAATATACTGCATAGGTTTTAGTGAATATGTGTGTAATGCATAAACCTAACTTAGATTTTATATATTGACGTGACAACGTCTTATAAATTGGTTTGCCGGGTGACACTTCAAGAAACTGCGTTACGCTCCGCTCACGTTATGCGCTCACAATGATAGCGAGTGAGAGGCACGCGTCCCTTCCACTCGGGCATGGTTAGCCCGCCTAAGAGCGAGAGAGACTACTATACGAATGAATATTCACATTAAAATTATTTTACCACTCAAAGTCGTTGTCACGTAAAACTTTCGCCCGTATACCGACTTTACAGGCAACCAATTTTTTAAATAATACATTTAATATTAATGCCCATTCGTTTAAATTCTTTAGCCATCTTATTAGTGTATACTTGCAACAGTATTTTAAATATTTTGGTCATTTGGTTTCAAGTATTCTCATTTATTAAATAAACACTCAGGTATAAACAGATATCTACAAAACAGCGCACATGACGGTCTTCCTCAAATCCCTTTTTTGGCACTTTAAATATTGTTTCTAGAAATTTTACTTATTTCATGCATAGTGCAGGTCCTTCTTCAGCATTTTCACCCTTTACTAATAGTATGGCCTTTTTTTATTGAATCACGACAAAGTGACTGCACTATGCCTGATGGTAAGCATAATACAATCCAAAAACAGTGGCGACCACCAAGAGACAGATCATCCATCGCCGGTCGCCGCTGTCATGCCGGCCATAATGACGAAAGTCACCCGGTACTGGATATGCACAGGCTGATCCCGAAACGCGACGCGCAAAAGCGAGTCACTATGACGGGCTTTTTCGCCATGTACATGGTGGTTGCGACCCAGTCGGGCTGTAAAACCCTACCACCCCGCTAATATACTTATATATACAACTTATTTTTTACGACTTTCAGCCTTAACCCTACCAAGTATTGACGATAAGAAATATTCAATAAGTATCATATTAATAAACTAACTACTCTAAGAGAGCCAAAGTTACATCATATAATATTAGCTATAAAAACTTGCTTACGACAGTCTATAATATAATATGAATATTACTCTGTCAGTCTTATTAAGTAAAAAGCTTCAGTACATAAAACGTACAAGGAAAAAAACAATCTTCTTTGCCCACAATGAGTGCTTGATATTTACATTGATTTTTTTTTACTTATGATTCTAATTTGCAAATTGAAGGATATACCAGTATATTAACAGAAGCCTTTCAAGAATATTATTCTGTAATATAGAATTCTTGAAAAGTATTACTTAAAAAGGTTGTCTGCATATATAATGGCACAAGAGTTACTTTAAGGTTCTGTCACGTTAAAACTATTGAACGTACCCGTACGAGCATATGATTCTAGGCAACGCATCTATTGGATTTGGTTGACCCTTCATCATTCTTACCATAATAACCCACTTAACTCACCTGTTAGTTTGCCTGCTATGCTATTAATAAAAATACGTCCATCGATGCTGTTTCCGGACACGCTATCAACTAAGACATTATCGCTGCAGAATTCAAAAGCACCCGTTGCTCGTAAACATTGTAAAATAGTAGCCATTGGAATAAAGTTGGCTTGTTAGTTAGAAGGAAACCTCATTCTAAGAAATGTTCTTGTAGTACTTACTACTCTATGTGGAAAAAATATAGAGCTTTAAATTTCTCACAATTTGAAATCGCCAATTCGTTGTGGGCTGACTTGATGATTACGCCCATACCTTCCTTCGGGAAGAAACCTATGGCCTTGCAGTGGGTCTCTTACAGACAGGTCGGTTGTAAAACATTCCTTATTATTAGCCAAGCAAAGCCACTGTACTCTATTTTTAAGTCTATGCCCTAAAACCATTCAATCTCTACTTTAAGGTTAGCACACGAACCAATTCGAAAAGCAGAACCTCGTGATAAAAACACCATGACAGTACGGTTTTTTCTAAACACGTCTATATTGCTTCCATCCTCAAGTTAATAATTTGTCTTCAAGCTACTATAGTGTTTCTACAGCGGCATTTGAGAGCCACTCCATCTCAGGTTTAAGGCATTCACCTCTTAGATTACATATTCATTTATGTATCAGATGAGATTATGATCAAATGCTCAAAATAAATTAAGAACATTACATAATAATGAATACACATTCCAAATTCAATTATAAAGAAAAAATTGAATATTAAGTAAATGATACTCATCTTAATTTGAGTGAAGGCTCGAGGGATCCCTTTTCTAAAAGAATGTGGTGAAAATACACAAACAAGATACAGACGAACACTCAACAATAATGAGCCACAACAATCTTGCGAGGAAAGTTATAATGGAGACAGATTTTACTCAATGTTTTCGTTTAACTCAATATTCTTTTCATCTCACTCGTTTATGTTTACGTTGGAAATAAGTTAAATAACTACATTTTTGAAACGAAATTCATAAACGGTGCTTGCGGTCATAAGCCATACTGTTTTATGGGCTTCTGCGAAGGCCATAACTAGGGGTTCATATATACGTGGAAGGCGGTATATTTGTAGGTGGTAGAGCCACGCTGAAGCTATTAATGGTTTCAGCATGAATGGGTCGGCTCGCCCGGGGAGTACCACCCTTTCACAGAACACCGACGTTAAGTAACAGTGCTTGCATTGTTGCCTTTCGTTCGGTCAGTGAGAGCGCCGGAGACCTACCTCCTCTACTTCCCTCCAACCCACACTCCTTCCTCCCTCTCCCTCCTTTCCCAAACAGACTGGCAACGCACTTGCGACTCCCCTGGTGTTGCTAGTGTCTATGGACGGTGGTGATCACTTGACATCAGGTGACCCACCTGTGCGGTAGCCTCCTATGATATAAAAAAAAAAATCCTCACCGTCAATCGATAGTGTTATCAATTTGAATTAATAAATATACGTGTTTTCTGAAACATTATACGGAGAATTTGAATTTGTGGTCATCGTATATCGTCTAAATATAATCTATTGGAATTAAATATTTTGGTTGTCAATACCTAAACCTCGTGTTATAGTATGGATAAAGAAGGGAATTCTGTTTACATTATACAAGTTTATCCCAAGAAACTTCAGACGATGTTTTATTCATCGTTACACTGTATAAATTTCACTTAAACCCAACTTAATCTACATACCAAAAACTTTGATGTATTTATTGACCAAGCGATAAAGAATTACGCCAAACTTGGAATTTGGAAAATGGTCATTGCGAAAAAAAAAAAATGCGTCGATAACATACGCTGCCACAATTATCGCTATCTTTATCGTGCAGCCAGTACTGCGCTAAACTATACCTATATACCTAGAATATAGATTCTATACACATATTATTTTTATAGCAATAAATCAGTCTAAATATTGAGTAAATAACTGAATTAGTGTGAAAGATGAAATTCCTACTTATTTATATCCAAATATAACAATAATAAAATTACTGCTATTCTAACATGGGTTAGGAATACTTTTATTTTTATTTCCAAAAAATAGTGTCAAGCATATTATTGTCAATACCAAAAATGTCTTTCAATAATAATTCCGTTTTAATAACGTTTCAAAGTTAGTGAAAAAAACATCCTAAAAATTAATATTTTTGTCTGTAAAAGTACGATATGCACAAATAAACGCAACTCTTATCGGTAGCCAGGTAGCCAGTTGTTCGGATGAATATAATATATAATACTGGCTTGATTGATTCTTTCCGGTATGGCCTCTGCCTATGTAGGTAATTTCGCCAATATCAAGTGTGACAAATACACGATATAAATTTAATGGCAAATAGTGTAACAACGTAGAATAATCTACAATAGAAACATATCCACATGGATAAATTACCAAAAGGTGATAGGTACTATATTGTGAGTGGCACAGAGATTATTTATAAAAGTATATTAAGTTTTCGAAACAGTTTATAACTCGTAGACAATAGTTTCAAGCAAGTGACAGTTGACGCTTCGGCGCGATGTTTGACGCTTCGACTCGGTGTTCATATATTTTTCTTTAATACAATGGAGTATAAAAAGGTTTCAATACAAGTTGAAGATAGTTATGATAAAGTAAGTGGTAGAGATGTTTATTTAGTTTTATGTAGGTTAGTTTTTATCTTAATTGATCCTTGTAGATGATTTTTTTCTCGAAATGACTACGCTATTAACCGAGCAAGCTCTTAATAGCTTTACGGAACTACAAACAACGGAATGGTAGATGATGCTACGAACGGGTACTAGACTTATTAAAAAAAAATCACATGTAATCTGGTAATGTTTCAATGAATACGTGGATAGTTTGGGTTCACAATTGGAAACGGTAGTTGTGGCTGCAATCGGGTATCAGTTTTATTCAATTTTTTCGCGTTTAAAAATACAATTGAAACCAGTGATAACCAATTTGGTGCAGACGAAGTTGCACGGGTCAGCTAGTAATAAAAGAAAATCTTTTTATGCAAGTTTACGATTGACGTTCAGATCTTGTTAATAAACTGTATCGAGACTCCACTTTTTGGTTGTCATGCACGTGAACGTCAACAAAATAAAAGAGATATAAAGAAAACGTGTAAAAGCGGGCTGTTGGTTTTCATCAAAGAATCGAAATATATTATCAAATCAATCAGCAAAGGATCGTAACAACTATCATGATCTATCAGCAGCATCATCAATATCACCATCATAATCTAACATAAAGTCACAGTTGAGGAAGCTCAGCGACCAGCTGCAACGCAAAGGATATCGCGAGGTACGTGCATTATATCTTTACTGTTGTTAGAGTGATCTGAACGGAAACATAGAGTTCTCAAAGACCCTCTGGGGTCCCCCAGTGTAGCAAAAAGCCATCCATAGGCATTTCGGCGGTGCTCATGCTACAGATATTATAACTAAAAAGCTGTAGGATACGTTACCTACATGATATTTTGACAAAACGAATGGCACGATAACGCACACATCCGTAAAATAATATTGTAACGCCACACTGCCTCAGATAAAATGTGGAAATAAGATGTCACATTCTCAATATAGGTGGTGAAAAACCAATAGTTATGTGTTGCTTAGATACGGGCGGATCGATGAGACAGCCGTTGAAATTAAGCAACTAACAACTAACCAAGTTTTAACACGGCGGTGTCGAAACGCGTATGACGTATCTACAGCTTTATAGTTATAATACTTCTTACCTATTGTTAAATTACGTCGTGGGTTAAAATGGTAAACATACTAAACCCAGAGGTCGACTGGCTTTAGATATATTCATAGATCTAGCGGAAGATAATTATGTCTGAAAACTTGCTTTGGAAAATGTTCATAATGCTGTGGTTTCGTTAGCAGAGCCACGATTCCGTAGGACCACTGGGATAATTACGTATTTGGTTTATGCTTTATTGACCACAGTGTTTGGCTACAATTTAATCTGATATTAAATGATGATGCTGAGATGGTAAACACGTTAAACGTAAAGGGGGACTGACTGGGGAACGCACCAACAGGTGCTTGGCATCAGATGTTCAATTTAAGGATGAAAGCTAGTCAGACGGTCTTCGGAAAAGCCCTACCGCCATGCTATAAAATAACTTATTTAAAAAAGCATATAGCCTGGCCGGTCCTAAGTAGACATGTCCAGCAGCTACGTGTTACTTATATGACGATGCTGCGATGGATGCGAACTCATCGGTGGTATCGTTGAAGTCCATGATATTGCAGACAAGCTGCAGGAATGTACCGATGGTACTGTCATATGAGTTGCAGGCCTCCAGATTACGTCGGAAAAGGATGTGTTATGATTCAAGGCCCAAAGTCTCACGACTGGCTCTATAAACGCTGGCTGGACGTAGTGTAGGCGGACATAAGAGAGAACCACCTCATACAAAAGGATGCCGAAAATTGAGCAAAGGGAAGGAAGCTAATTAGGAATCCGGGCACCGAGCAGGGATAACGCTAGGTACAATAATGTAGGTAGAAGATTTAAATGAACATATTAACTTATTACAGTGGACGCTACTTTGCACTTTTGCTTACTATTGATTGACCATTACTACGTCTAAACGTATCGCTCCGACATGGAGCATCACCAGATACTATAATATTTAATGATGCATTTCCGCAAAGTAACGCCTTCTTCAATCAAATGCTCCGAACATAATAACTTAACGATTACGAAACTAATCATTCGATTTTGCACATTTTCAGTGTCAATTTCCCACTTGTGAGATTTATCGTCAGTCCGAACGCGTGTGGCAACTGTTCCCAAAATTAAAATAATACTCGCTCGCATTCTCCCTGGCAATACTATTTCATTCTATTTGAGTGAAACCAACGAAAAACATGAGCCAGAATACAATTATGTGACAGATTTTATCGCTTTCTGTGTACAAATTTATCGTATTGTTATCTTTAATAGGACCTCTGTGCTTTGAATTTTGGATGTGTACCTAGTCGTGGGTTTATTTAAAGGTCTCACAAATTAGTTAGAATAACATGTATTGTACATACATGTAATCAAGATTAGCTGTGACTGCGACTCCGTCCACGTGGAATCTAATGTAAAAAAACGATGACTTATGAAATAAAAAAACGTATGTTGCGTCCCTATTAAAATTACAATAACTTTTGATAGAGTAAATCCATTTTAATGATACCAAAACTTAATGTAATGTATACTTTCGCACGCTATTTATTATCTATGTATTTTATACAACCCCTTCCTTCTCCAAAGAACGGAACGCCAATCGCAGCCCCCGCCACGTCCTCTTCGCCTGCTTACGAGAAGGTACTCTGATAGAACACTGGCCTACGATCCGCAAAAGAAGGCTACATTATTGGCTAATCATTTTGCGGCTAATTTCTGGCTCGACGATCGAAACGCGCAACCGCCTACCATTCCTTGCTGCGGTGTCACTATGTCTGAATTCAGGTTCAGGCAGCGTGACGTTCTTAAGCAACTGCGATCGCTCGATGTCCGGAAGTCTAGTGGTCCGGATGGTATCCCATCGGTTGTTTTAAAAACATGTGCAGCCGAGTTAGCTCCAATACTAAAGCGCTTGTACCGCCTGTCTTACATCTCTGGTGTCGTGCCTCGGGCTTGGAGGGAGGCCAACGTGCAACCGATACCGAAGAAGGGGAACCGGTCAGATCCTAATAACTATCGTCCAATTGCCGTAACCTCAGTGTTGTGCAAGATCATGGAGCGGATCATTAACACCCAGCTTGTCCGCTACCTGGAGGATCACTCATTGATTAATGATCGACAATATGGCTTTCGCTAAAACCGATCAACGGGTGATCTTCTGGCTTACATGCTGCACCGCTGGGGGGAGGCAATTGACAAACACGGCGAGGCCTTGGCAATCAGTCTCGACATTGCCAAAGCCTTTGATAGGGTCCGGCACCGTGGTCTTCTCTCCAAGCTTCCAGCGTACGGACTCCCCGACAGTTTATGCAAGTATATCTCTAGCTTTCTGCATAAGCGCAGAATTCGTGTTCTTGTCGAAGGATGTGATTCGCAGCTCATGTCAGTAAACGCTGGAGTTCCTCAAGGCTCTATACTTTCACCTATTCTGTTTCTTCTGTATATCAATGATATGTTGTCTTTGGGCCGTATTCATTGCTATGCAGACGATAGTACCATCCATGAGTTATATTGCAGCAAGCCTTCTTGCGGCCGGGGAGAAACAGAAAAGAGACGGCAGGAACTTATCATTGAGCTCAACCGATCCTTGCATCGCATATCAATATGGGGAGCAAGTAATTTGGTCGAGTTTAATGCTAACAAAACACAGGTGTGCGCGTTTACATGCAAGACTCCATTTACCCCCCTTCCTACTCTTCAGAACATCTCGCTTGCAATGCGAGACAGTCTCAATATCTTGGGTGTAGATTTTCGCAGAGACCTTAATCCCAGGGACTACATCGGGAGCGTAATCTCTACTGCATCTCGGAGACTCGGAATTCTGAACAAGGTGCGACGTTTTTTCACGCCTGATCAGTTATATCTTTTATCTATTTTTGTAGTTACATTTCAAAATTAATTAAATCCAATTTTGATCTAAATTTTTTTGGATTTCCAGTATTTATACTCCAAGAACGAAGTTCAAATTTGCCGTTTATAATATTCTTAGTTTTTTATGAACTTCATATTTTGCAATTGTGTATACAATATGTTACAATCTTGTATACAAAATTGGAAAATCTGGAAAAATAAAGTAAAATATTAGGAACGGCTTAAATTAGATTTAACTCAATTTGAAGTGTAATATATAGACGAAGTAATATACAGTAGGCGGTAGAGTCACACTGAAGCTATTACTTCAGTTTCAGCATAACTGGCTCGGCCCGCCCGGGGCAGTACCACGCGACCTACAGAAACACCGACGTGAAGTAACTGTGCTTGCATCGTTGCATTTCGTTCCGTCAGTGAGAGCGCTGGAGGCCCACCTACTTCCCCTTTCCCTTCGCCTCCTCTCTCCCCCATATATAGGATGGTAACGCGTTTGCGACTCCCCTGGTGTTGCTAGTGTCTATGGACGGCGGTGATCACTTAACATCAGGTGACCGGCCTGTTCGTTTGCCTTCTATGATATAAAAAAGTCAAAATAACACTAAATTATAAATAAAAGGTAAAAGTTTAATATGACGTCAAAAATTATCAGGTAACAGGTCAATAATAACAGTATAGTTCATGTAAATATTCGTAAAACTATTTCCTTTCTAGCCTAAATTTCAACCTCCGGGAGAATACCTCATTAATGAGAGACTTAAATTACAAGTCACGCGTATATTGTCTGAAAAGGTTATACTGTAACATGATATTTATAACTAGATGATGCTTGCGAGTTAACTCATGTTAAATTGCTTTTAAGAAAAACCTATTTCATGTATATTAGAAATGAACTATATTTTATTAAAAATTAATCAATATTTACCATTTTCTCTCTATTATTCAGTACTAAATGTATTACTTTTTACATGGTAGGAAAAATAAAGTCCATTATATTAATACGTGAAGCAAAAAAATTGCACCCCTTTTTAACCTATTTGCCATGAACGGGTGAACTTGAAATTTGGCTTAGTTAAAGTTTATATGGCGGAGAAGTGCAGAAAGCTGTTTATATAAAATGCATTAGAAGTACATTAAATTTATTAAAATATGCACTACTCACACTACTGCTTGAATTTTACAAAACATATACACACATGTAAATAAAAAATTTTGACAGCCGTCAATAATTACGAATTTCAAAAGAGATTGTGAAGGAGGTTACTATGATCGATTGTATGAATTTTTTAACTCTTACGTTCCAATTACCACTTTTCATCCTACATTCAACAATGACATTATAAAATATAACTATTATTGTAATGTTTATTATTTTGTATGGTGAATTCACTTCAAGTGATGATTTAATAAAACAAATGAGCCAAATAATACTTTGTATAAATAAAGAATTTTGTTTATAAAAGTAATCAATGACTTAGACCTCCGCGGTTACAATGTTGCGATTCAACCTCATGTAGCAACAAAAAAGAATTTATTTTCAAAAGCTAATGGTAGTATTAAAAACATCTTTGTCTTGGATTCACTATTTGTATTGTGCATCCATTACTTTTCCAAACGATGATACTGAGCATATCGCTATTTCTCATAATGAACAGACTACATTTAATTCAATATCACCCAGAACAACCCAATCCATGGTGTCGTGTAAAATTAATTGAAATTTCTGTCATGGGTTGCGATGATTTTTTTTATTTTCGTAAAGTTATGATTGCTTAAAATTTGAGATCTTTACCACGTAGTTTTTGTTTCAAATTTATAATTAATTTCAATTTTCATTTACACATAGATTTTTTAAATGTTTATATAATTAAAGATCATGGCAAATGGCAAATAACTGAGTAGCCATGATGAAAACCTTTGATTTATAGAAGTATAATAACCCTTTGACAAAGAACCCCAATAAAGTTCAAACTTTAAAAATTTAAATAACTATGGTCGAATGTCGACCACTGGGCGCCCACTAGTATTTATAATCAGAGAACAACTCAATCTGTTTCAATTTTTTTTTTCTATATACATTTTGATGTGAAACATCTATAGGCGGAGGGTAAACCTGATTGTTGTCGTGGCGACTCAAAGCACAAACTTTGCACTATTAACGAAATACTTAAAAACATTTGCAAACTTAAAAAAAAATGCATAAACATAAGATTCAAACTGTTTTGTCGGCCACTCGTTCTATTAGCAATAAATGCCGCCAAACACACCGCGCCTGCGCGCTGCTCCTAGTTGAATTTTCGTATTCCATAAAAATGAATATTTGTAATAAAATAAATAAAAAGTAATTATTTTATTAAACAGATTTCTAATGCTTTATCTTTTCATTATGCCATAGCTGATACCTGTCGTAATCTGTTCGTTTAGGCATATAACTTATACAAAACAATTTCTATGTTTCACATCTGCCAGACGTCCCATGACAGCTCAATTTTTTTATTAATTTATTTCCGTAGTAGCCATAATTTAATCGACAGAACGAAAATTATGAACAGAAAAGAAAGTACAAATAGGACAGGAAGTAGCAAATACAAATCAATACAGTTACTAACAATGAAATATTAAAATTAAGAACAGGAGCTATTCTGATGGCGACTCAGCAATTTAAAAAAAGCTTCCCCACAATATAGAATCAAAGTAGGTAATTATTCTTTAATGCTACATACATATATGTCATGGTATATCATGTGTTACGCACACTTACATTCCTCCGCGTAACTAGTTAGTGAAAACTGATCAGATACACTGTACCCAGTTTGCCGTCTATCTATACTTAAAAACTTTAAACTGACATTAATAGTCCGATGTAAATCATAATATCCACAATTTAGTTTACTTACCGTTCAAAAATATGTCTACTTAATATTTAAAATAGTTTTAAATAAATATTTTGTGCTATACTTAACATTGACATCAACGTTACAATTGAAGTTATTTATTGGTAAATATTTGAATATTATATCCCAAAATATATATTTAAAACATGTAATTTATTTTAATAATAGTGACAGGCTTTATTGTAACGGGGAAACGGGAGTTCTATTGATTAGTGGTTGAATACAGAAATTGTGTTGACTAAGTAAAACTGTCATGGCGCTCAAGCGAGGGCGCGTTGTCGTGCGTTTCCCTTTATTGTATTGAATAAAGAATTAATAACGATATTCGATTAACGCTTATATTATTACGCTATAAGAACATTGTTCTTAGAACTGGTTAGGTTAGATTGGATGCACGTTTGTAATTATAATGAGGATTTTTATTTCTATGTCATTTTTAACAAATATTTTATTAAATAAATCTTCTTTTAAATTTGTTTGATACTTATTTTACAATGTTGTAACAAGTTTATATCTTTACTACTTTTTTTCAAAAGTACATAATGGTATTGAACAGAGACTTTATATTTATGTATTAATTGAAACAATAAAAGGATGTCATTTGATTTAATTTCCGCGCCAAACTTTTTGACCTATCTGAATATAGCTGCGCGGGAAACAATTGTAGATGTAAAAACAATTATATTTATAACATCAAGACAGATTAAGGACAAATACATGCTGATTTAAGATTCGTATAATATTTTAACTTTCTTCTATACGATTATTAACAATATTAATCGCAAGCCCGAACTAACGTCTATATTCGTAACGGCCAAAAGTATTAATGAGGTACTATAATGTACATAAGGTATACTTTCCTTTTTACTTTTCTCTATTAATTTTCCTCCGTTACACTAAACAGTGTTAAACTGTATATTCTTGTGTCAAAACCATTTTTTGGTCCCGTGAGAAATCCGTAAAGTCGAAAACTCGTAAGAAACATTCAACTTTAGCAATAAACTCATTCGTTGGCGAAAGCCTAGATTTGGTTTACTTCGTAACTCAGTTTTTGTTAGCGGTTTTATCAACCAGTTTGTAAATTGGTTTCCTTTCAGACTTACTGTACGTAAAGCGTGCAAATTAGCAAATTAGTAATGGCAAATATTTTATTAAATACATGCTAAATTCATATGACACATTTTTAATTAGGTCAAGGCGTAATCTGTTAACCTTTATACGTTACACATGGAGGGAGGTGGAACGCCTGATCACAAGGGCTACAACCTTTGTGGTCAGGCGCATAAGGAGGTTGGGCCACAGGGTGACCCTCGAGAAAACCTCCATTCCACAAATTCCATGGGCCTCGGCGAAGGCCACCACTTGGGGCCCACATAATGGTGGAGGGCACCCGGATCGGGATGGGGGCCCAGAAGAAATATTTGGTCCTCAACCAGGATGGGCACTGGTGGTTCCATTTCGCGCGGCTCGGATCGCAAATTGCTGGGGTGGTGGTAGCACTCGGTCGGTTGCTCCTCAATATAGGGGAGCCGGGTGCTGGGTGCCGTCGACTCTATACGGGAGTCGTGCGGGCGATGGCTCTCTACGGAGCACCGGTGTTGGCCGATGTCCTCAGTACCGACAACGGCCGAAGACGAGGTGTGCCGTGCACCCGTGAGCTAGTTGTCAAATAAAATCGGCTGAGTGCCCTAATCGCTTGTCTTACTAATCCGGTGAAATTGTTAAGACCTTATTGGGTCAATAGCTTAGTTAGTTCGAGAAAAAAAAACATTCAGATGACTTTATTGGTTATTGTTTTGTACTTCAATTTTCACGCGGACGAAGTCGCGGGCACAGCCAGTTTTAAATGATATTACATAATCAATTCTCTACTTTTTAACTACTCTACTTTTTACATTTAAGCGCGATAAACGCATGCCGATCGATCATATATTGGGCATAACTCTAACACACTGCGTCTAGGAACAAACAACTGTAAAAAAAAAATACGTGTGGCACTCGGGGACTGCCGCGGTAAAGCTATTGCATAGCATTTTTTATTAACTTATGCAATTATAACTATTTATTTATTTTATTTATGCAGTATTTTTTTTCTTTCTTTGATATTAATTCAAGTTACACTTTTTGAGCGTGGTGACTGATAAGAAAACATTTTTTTTTTCTTTTATTAAATAAATGAGAAGTTAATATAGTTCAAAATATTTTTATTATCTTACAATACATGTAGGTTATTCAGGAAAATACTTTGTACACAAATTATACGAGTACAGATATTCACTGTTGTACATAGATAATAAATACCTATACACCAGTATACTTTCTCACAAACAGCTGATTACGTATTCGTCCGATTTCGGAGCAGCTCGTCTCGATCCGTGCGAGCTTTGTACAGTCGTACCATATATACGTTAAGCGAACGCTCGGCCGAGCTACATGGTAGGCAGAGTGGGGGGTGTTAAGTTTTTTCGTTACGGAATTTTTAGATTCGGTCTCCACGCTCAAGGCCCGCGATAGAAGCTATGCAATAGCTTAAAATCTTTCTTGACTAAATTCGAATAGGATATGTGAATTAAGTTTTTTTAATTGTTTAGAAACGATTTATATCTTCCCGTACTCTTTCATAATAACGCAATCACATCATTTTTACTATCTATATTAATTAAATAAGTATTATTGGTTGTGCCGTCGAGATAGCAGAGCAATGGAGAAAGTTCTGTATGAGTGGACTGTATGTGCGGAGGTGCTGTTTTATACGCAACTATGTTGTGATATATGTTAACTATATCGTGATCAGCCATATGCAAATGGAGATGATATTGGGAAAGAAATTGGCACATACCTGGCTAGCCGGCTAGGTGATTGTTCTCGATGCGCTGTACAGAAATATAGTTGATAATAGAGATAATATTTGAAATTGCAAGACAAAAGTTATCGTAAGCCAAACTTGACTTTTTCTTGTATTTCTTGAAGCCGCCGATATATATTTACACTTATATATTACAGCTTTAAACTACAATTTTAAAATTCAAATATAGCTCTGGTAGCATAAGTTGTGCTTTACAAAGGCTACACTCTCCTGTAAAATAAAGCAGTCTTGTAAATAAGAGCCAGGAGTGGTAGAGCCATGCTGAAGCCATAACTGGTTTCAGCGTGAATGGGTCGGCTCGCCGAGGTACTACCACCCGACACACAGAAACACCGACGTGAACTAATAGTGCTTGTATTGTTACTTTCGGTCAACGAAAGTGCCGGAGGCCTACCTGCCCCCTCTACCTTACTTCTCTCCCTCTTTTCTCTCCCCTATCTTCACCAACACAAGCTGGCAAAGCACTTGCTACTCCTCTGGTGTTATTGGTGTATATAGACGGTGGTGATCACTTAACATCAAGTGACAAACCTGTTCGTTTGCCACCTTTGATATAAAAAAAAAAGATTTAATTACAATAAGTAAATATTTTATATGAAACCTTCTGATGGAAACGGAAAGTTTTAATCACCATTTCCTAACCTTCATTATATTTGGTTAGGATCTCGAAAACATGCTTTCATTTATGATTGATGATGCTTTTTTGCGGAAATCCATCATTAAATATTTGAGTGGACATTACTTTGCACTTTCGTCTGGAATTATTTAGTCGCTGTCATTTCTCATGTCGCAGAAACACGGATTCGAATTCCAATTGGTTCCACGTGGAAGTGATAAGTAACCTTAATTCTAATATTTAATACTTTCATTTTCCACTTTTCTCTATCAGCAATCATCTCTGTAATATACGCATAATTTTTCATACAATTTGTCATACATATCTTTTCATCGTACTTAGCGTTCTTGTGTACTTATATAACTTTACCTCTGTTCTTAATATATTACGCTAAAAAATAGTACATTTACTAAGCATCCAACACGACCGTGTGTATCGAACAAGCGTACGTGCTCTCCTTGACGTGAGCCCGTTTTTATTGATACATTTCCACCAATAAATCTCTTTCTCTGTCATTTGTCAATCTTTATTTACCGTTAAAAAGCTTTCAACGTTTATTTAGTGAGACCTGAAGACTTAGTAAGGAATAAAATGGAAGCGTAATGTGAAGATATAAGGAAAATAAATGTTTTGTATTTCTTGTATACAAAAAAAATTATGTTAAAAATCTTTTAAGTTGCAGAAGTGGGAAAGTTTGGTGATCGAATGTTTATATAGTAGAATATTTTTAAGCAATAATGGCTTCATTAAAGCGTTTTCGGATACCGCGTCGATTGTCGTAAGTTCCCTCCAAGTGACATGGATTTCGGGGAAGGAAATACTGTGATAAATTTATAGCATGATGATGGAGTTTTTTCTACTAACCTCAAGTCGACAGTTTGTAGGCAAGCAGCTGTTGATGTGTTCCGACTATTGTACTTGAGAGCCAGTCTTCTCTAAGCTTAGTGTGTTTAGCTCTTTCAAATACGACCAGTAGTTCCTGCGATTTGCGCGTTCAAGTGGTTTGTAAGCACAGTACCATCCAAAACCAACGGCTACTGCTGAATGATACGCCATCCTTCGTCGATCGCCGCTGTCATGCCGGCTTGCGTAAATGCCTCTTCACGTTACACTTGAAGGATTCCATATTATAGAAAGGTGGAAACACACTAGCCGGAAGATTGTTCCACAACTTTACTGTACGGCAAAGATAGGATGTTGGAAACTTTTTAGTTCGTGTCCAGACAGAGTTTACTGTAAAGCTGTGGCTACGAAAATCAGCACGCGTGGTTCGCTTCTGATAAAGAGAAGAAGGCTGGCATCCAAAAAGCTTGGTATTTTGAATAAGGCGAAACGGTACTTCACTCCTGGGCAAAGACTGTTGTTGTACAAAACACAAGTTCGATCGCATATGGAGAAACTGTTGCTATCTCTGGGCAGGAGCACCTGGACACCAGCTTGGACCATTTGACTCGGCGCATAAACCGAGCTGTGAGAATTGTTGATGATCCCAAGCTCACAAACGATATCGAACCACTAAGTCTAAGGAGAGACGTCGCCTCTTTATGTGTGTTCTACCGTTTATGGGTTGTGTTCCGAGGAATTGTTTAAAATTATTCCTGTAGCTGCTTTCCACCATCGCACCGCTCGTCATTAGCAGGGAATTCATGCCCTCACATTGGAACCGAAATAGCCTCGGACGGTCTGCTTCCAAAGGGTTTCCTTCCACTATTTATCCGATTGTGGAATGAGCTTCCGGCTGAAGTTTTTCCGGGGACTACAGTATGGAGTACCTTAAGGGCAAAATAAATAGGTTATTTAGGGGTCGGCAACGCACATGTCACATTTCTGATGTTACAAGCGTCCATAGGCTGCGGTGACCATTTTACGTCAGATGGCCCGCATGCTTGTTTGCTACCGACGTGGTATAAAAAAAGGGATTAAATTTAATAAATCTTCAGAACACTCACCATGATATAGATAGATATAGATTGTTAACAACCTATACACAACTCAAATAAACATATAACTCAAAGATGCTGTTATCAGCTAATAGATAAATAAACTTAAATTACAGATTAAGGAAACCAAACAGAGCCGTGCAAAATATTTCCCGATAAATTCGAAATAACATCACCTAGTTTACTGTAGATAAAACGCTACGCTATCGCTGACCAGACTCGACTATAAATTGCCATCCTTAACATAAATCAGTTTGGACAGAAACCGTTAGCGACAGTGGTAAAATTGTTAGGAACGTTATTCTTTTCGCGGTTCGAGATGGTCAATAAATAATACACGTTTTATTGCTTATTTTTATTGTTATTGGATTGCGTTGAAACTCCGAGAGAGCTTTGACGGCGTACCGTCCATTTTGCTTCGTAATAAAAACCGGTTTGATAGAAAAGTTAACTGGAATCGAACAAGGCTGTAAACAAAGACGTCGTATATATAATTGAGTAAGTTCGAACAACTTATGTACGTATGAGTTTAGTTTTATTATTGTACTACCATTTGCGCCCGGCTTCGTTCTCGTTTAACAGTAAGTTTTTTATGGATATTAGAACCTTTATGTAGTTTTCTGTATCGCTGACATCCTCCTGTACACATAAGTTAATTATGATTGATTAAGTGGTTAATGCGTTAAAAAACACATTCGCAATTTATAATATAAGTTAGGATTAGTAGAATTAAGGATCATTTAGTATCATGAACTTAGACTGAAAGGCTTCGACTCTTCGATGGTAATGATAAAAATGAGTCGTCACGGGACGCCTGGCAGATGGGAAACATCAAAATTGTTGTGTATGAGTTATATACATAAAAGAACAGGGGGCCTAATCCTAAAATCACGTGATATAGCGTTCAGATATGGCATCTCCATATATTTTTCAGCTTTCTATTTGTGTTAGTAATTGTAGATAAGCAACTTGGCTAGGCCCCCAGATTATGACAGGAATCAGTTATAGCGTAATGAAAAGATAAAGCCAAAAAAATTACAAATCAGTTTCATAAACTAATGACTGTTTATTTATTTTAGAACATAAATATTCATTTTTATTAAATACAAAAATTGAATTAGGCGCTGGCGCGGTGTGTTTGGCGACATTTATCAAAGGGCGCTAGGTCATCGGCGTGTGCCGCGTAACACTAGTAGAACAAGTGGCATACAAGATAGGATTGCAAATGTTTTTGAGTATTTCGTTAATAGTGCAATGTTCGTATTTTGTGTCGCCACGCCAACACTCAGATTTACCCTCCGCCTATAGATATTTCACATATTTTTAATGACAACAATAAAGCCCACCAATAGCGACTTTACAAAAAACAAGAGAAGATCGTTTGATGAACAGAGAACGAAAAGCTACTGAACTGTTTTGTCGTCACCTATTTACATATAGGTTTTATTCGGATTTCTATTATCAATAGAATTACTGAAATTTTAAAATACAAACCAAAATAATGTAAAGCTTAAATCATTTTGATCAAATAAACTAAACACCAATTTAAAAACATATGTACTCACGTAAGAAGTTATACACGTTTATTTAAAAAAGTACATTGAATGTAATTACTTACGCTTAAATTAAAAAAATAAAATTGGTTAGATTAATAATAATAATTTTTTATAATGTAAAAAGAATACATACTGGCAGTTAAACTCAAATCTATAAAACCCTTTTTATCACGAATACGCACAATAAGTTACCACGATATATACTTTAAAATCGTACACAAATATACATGTATATTTATGTATAAATATATATTTTTTATCACTACTGGTATAGAACACGTATTGTAGATATACTAGGTGAATGTTTAAAGGATGACACCGTTCGATCGTGTGGTAGTTCATGGTTATATGTAATATATAGAACAATAATATCAAAACAAATACTCAAAAACAACAAAGGGAAATTTTGTTAAAATTTGTTCTAAAACTATGACAACAATACTTTCAAACTTACAAAAATCACATCTAGGTTCAATGAACGAAATTGAACGGGCGCTTTTCAAGAATAGTCATTGATAAATATTTATATAATTGCTCGTTGTGTAGCACCGCACGATTGAACAAAAGGAAACGGGGTGCGGTTCGAGGTGTGGGGCGAAGCCCGGGGTATGCAGCACTGCAAGATTCACCGCTTCCATATTTATTACACAAGATTTTGCGTAAATACCTGAGGTTAAGTATATATCAGTTTTGAGTTTCTCGAGATAATTTGGTCAAATATTAAACACCTATTATTTTAATTGATTCAGAACGAAAACCAAGTAATGAGCAATACGTGAGAATATTGCAACTCTTTAACCAGTCATGCTGTATGTGATAAATACCTTGAATATAATTGTCAGTTCCTACGAAAACTTGACAGATAATTACCAGACAATTTCACGGTGACGCCTACAGGTGTCGGTGTGCACGCGCATCTTAAAAATTCATTATAATCATTTTTCCCAAACGCGTCAAAAGTTTTTTTTTCTCGATCTGACAACGCTATTGACCTAGCAAGGTCTTAACGGCTTCACGAGAAGTAGTCCAGTGAAGCTGTTAAGACCTTGTTAGGACAATAGTGTAGTCAGTTCGAAGAAAAAAAATTATCGATATATGCACAATAATATATATGTAAGTTAGTTTTTATCTTAATCGAACCCGATAGATAATGCTACGACCCGTTCTAGGCTTATTTTAAAAGATTTCTCACATACCATCTGGGTATATGTTTGAGTGAGTGCCTTGATAGTTTGTTTTCACAATTGAAAACCGTAGGTGTGGCGGCAATCGGGTTTTAGGTTTATTAAAATTTTTCGCGTTTAAAAATACAATTGTATGACTCAAAAAACTCAAATACTAGGTACACATAATGTTTCAAATGAACATAACTTTTTACATCGCATTTGAATACATCGTCGGAAATTATAGACGAAAGCCTATCCGACCGCAATTACGGTGATGCAAATGCGATAGTTCCAGGAAATGCATAGTTTCCCCGCAAAACAGCAATCGCGGCTTTAGCTTTCTACATGCAATTATTGGCAAAGGTTCAAATGCGTTGAACTAATGTATACAATGATTGTGCTCGTGAAAATCTAGCCCTATTGTGTGCGGTCGAAAATAATATTAACAAAACCCAACTACATTTGCTACACTGTAATATTAGGTAATACAAAATAATACGTACTTGATAACGTCATTGTATCTCTTTGCGTATACTGCTTTATGACGTTATTTTTTGAGTTGCGACAACAAATATCGTTGTGTCTAATACTACGTTACAAAAACTGTTTTTGTAACATTTTCTCTCATTCTCTCATGTAAAATTTGTAACATTTTCTGTTACGTAAATTTGTATTTATTTTAATAAAAAACGACAATATATAATTGAAACAATGGTGGCTCAATAGTTAGCGTGTCTGGTCACTGCAGCTATGGGCGTAGGTGCGAATACTTGAGTCTGGCCGTAGCTTTTGTTTAAAGAAAACATTGTAATGAAAACACAGTACGGTAGTAGAGTTTTTCTAGGCTTGCCTAGCAAGTTAAGCACATAATTAAACCTTCTTCAGGAATCACTTTATCTATTGGTGAAAACTGCATGAAAATCTGTTCAGTAGTTTTTGAGTTTATCGTGAACAAACAGACAAACATGGCAGAGGACTATGTTTTATAATCTGTGATGATTTACAATAATATAAATAATATGAATAAAAATTATAAGAAACGATAAATCTGTCATCATTTCTAATTCACTTAGCAATAATAAAACGTTTGACTAAATGACATTTGTAATGGCCGCCATATTGCTTTAATATAATTGAGTGGTTACAACCACCGAAAACCAGTTTTACGATCCGAATCGTACTCATAAACGCAAATATTAATATAAAATATATCAATACATACATAGCTGTTTATGACTACTTTCCTTACACCAGTTTACGTCTCATTTCGTCGTAGAAATAAGGTACGTTAGTACCACTTAGTTTTATTGTTATGGCAAATACTTCAACTAATATGGCGTCGACGTCAATTGTCTGTGCAGTTTTATATTTATTTCATTTCACTTTCGGCTAAAAGATCGATTGAATTTTTTTTGAGCTCTTGTGTCTCTAGAACCGTAATAGTTTAAGGTCTATATAAACAAATGTAGGCTTTATGAAGCAAAGATAATTTGGCAGCATAAGTTATTAAAAATTACTGAATTTATTTGAAAAATTGAATAATAACTAATAATGTAATGTAATTTTATTTTTTTTTATGTAAAATGTATTTTTTTTTTGTATATCATAGGAGGCAAACGAACAGGTGGGTCACCTGTTGTTAAGTGATCACCACAGTCCATAGACAATAACAACACCAGGTGAGTTGCAATTGCCGACCTGTATATAGGTGAGAGAAAGGGAGAGGGGAAAGGAGAGGAGAGGGGCGGGGAGGGGAGGTGGATCTCCGGCGTTCTCACTAACCGAACGAAACGCAACAATGTAAGGATTGTTACTTCACGTCGATTCTCTTTGAGAGGGTGGCACTACCCCGGACGACCTGACCCGACCCCCGTTCATGCTGAAGTCAGTTATAGCAGCAGCGTGACTCTACAACCTACAGCTTAATAAATTGTGCTAAGAATTTATGTTACTAAATCATGCAATTTACAATTTATCTATTGGTTTATTCTTTCATGTATGTATAATGAAAGAAAAAATAAACAAATAGCTCAGATGGAAATCGACTGCTTCGAAAACCCGTGTAACCTTAGTTCGAATCCGAGTAACAGTAAAAGACATGCCTTTGATTTTATTTTTTGGTGAAAAATCCTAATTTTGTGAGGCAAACCTAATAGTTTATTTAAAAAATATTATTATTAGAGAGATATCTTTGTTTAATACATTTTATTGAAAGTGGAAGGGTTTACTTTTTTTTCCCTTAGCGAACTGAAAAACTCAATTTTCCGATAATAAATATATGGAGGAATTGTTGAGGCGTGTATGCTTGGTACACATATACGTTTCAACAACTCATACATATATGAATAGTTAGCTAGGTTAGCTAATATAGGTCGCGATTTTGCATGCAACAGGCAACAGCCAAGCCGAGGTGTGCCGTTCACCCTTGAGCTGGTTGCCAAAATAAAATCGGCTGAGTGCCTTAAGCGCTTGCCTTGGTAGTCCGGTGAAGCTGTTAAGACCTTGCTGGGTCAATAGCGTAGTCATGTCGAAAAAAAAATATTTTTTTTGATAAAAAAATGCTAATTTTGTGAGGCAAACTTAACAGTTTATTTTTATTTAAAAATGTTTTTTGAAGAATCGACCTAGGCTCGGTCGCCCAGGTACTATTACGTTATGCTCAATCTTACAGACGTGTACAAATTAATGGATAACTAAAACAAATGAATATTTTTCGTTTCCTGTTAGGCAGATGAGTTAGCGAATATTTTTCATGTCCCTGGAATAACAAACTATTCTTGGAAATTCATATAAATATAGCTAACAGTAATAAGTATTGAAGTTAGCAATATAGAAAGTTTCTTAAGCTATTGAAGCTCGAAATCGATAAAACTTCATTTCAAGACAAACTTAATTTAGCTTAGGAGTAAATAAACGTTCTGAGACCCATTAACCTGAGTTTTAGAGTGAACTTAAACTAAATTTCTTGTCAGATTTTATGGTTTGAGAAAGTTTATTAACATTTTTTGCTTTACTTCAAAAAAAGTTATGTATGTTCATTCGCTTAGAAGTTGTTTAATATGTTTATTCATTTTAGGCGTTAAGTATTCATCGTTATAGGTGAAAATAATAGGAATTATTTTTTTTTCTCGATATGACTACATTTTTTACGTAGCAAGGTCTTAACCGCCTCACCGGACTACTAAGGCGAGCGCTTGCGGCACTCAGCCGATTTTATTTGACAAATAGCTCAAAGGTGCACGACACTTCTCGGCGTTGTCCTGCCTTGATAATGAAAACAATCTTAAAGTCAACCCCAGTGCCACCTACCGGCTCTGATTGTGAATCTAAACCATACTTGAATCCATCTGAACGTACACAAAAAATTAATCAAAATCAGCCGTTTAGGGAGTTCGGTCACGTAGATTCTGACAGAAGAATTATATATACAAATATTAATTATTTCTTTTTATTAGTATTTTTTTTTTCTCCATGGTTTATCAGTTCCAAATGTCTGTGCCAAAAGAGATCACATTACATATTACGAACCTCTAGTCGGTATTATTAAACTCGTCGTTTTTAAAAGCATACAGAATCTTATGCTTGAGGATTGTAATTCATTTAATTAAGGTATTTGTTAAAGGAATTAAGGGTGTCATGAGAATACATATAAAAGTAGTAAGCACATTATTGAGGAACTCGTCGAAGTAGGTCATATGAGTATGTCGTGTCACATTTCGTAATTACAAGTAGCTTTAGTGTAAGTTGGCCCTGAGAAAGCATCGAGGAACCCTATTTAAAAAAAGACCCTGAAGTGCAAGAAAATCTGGTGAAAGGTTTAGATGGAAAGTTAATTTTAAAATTAGATACTTGAAAATTAGTATTTACTAGCCACTACCCGCGACTTCGTTCGTGTGGAATAGTTACACTAACACTAACACGCAGCAGTTCTCAAAAGAAAAAACATCCCGATTTTGAAACATTTTTCATCTGTGCTACACTCCTATTGGTCTTAGTGTGATGATATATAGCCTATAACCATTCTTAATGAATGAGCTATATAACAATGAAAGAATTAATCAAATCGGACCAGTATTCCTGAGATTACCCTCTAGAACGTCACAACGTCACAAATTCAGAAACTTTACCTCTTTATAATAACAGTATAGATTACTAAAAGTGTATATTTGAATATTTATACAAAATGAATCCTAAAGGGAACGAAATAAGGAAAATTATTGCTTTAGTCGCTTAAGTAGTTAAAGCCATTGATACAAGTTAATCGTTATATATATTTTTCAATTCTCACTGTACTTAAATAGTCTTAAAAAAGTATTACATAACTTAGAGATAGAAATTGATTACTTGACTACTTTTTTAATAAATCTCGCATAAACGAATGGTAAAACAAAAGCTAGAATCTTAAAAATTGCTGTTTTTATCGTCTTTGTCGTTGAATATTATTTTCATTCCTTTGTTGCAACCTGACCGGTGTTCAGAGATGGTACGATTGAAATATTCAGCTAAACGAAGGAACATTTTATTGCATAGTACTTTTATAGTAGTAGTTTTACGGGGATCGTTAACTTCGTTTTATTAGATGAGATTTCTTATTTTATAATTACTTAGGTTTCGTTAAAAATAAAAGATTAAAAAGTTAGGTAATAACATTTTTAAGAATACCATACAAACAACACATCATCATCAATACATAATGTTTTTTGTAACGTAGTCGAGCACTGAGACATGATTTCTACTTTACCTCTTGATGGCAATAAACATAGATTTAAAACTATAATAACCACTTCAGTAACATGGCTAGTTGTCAACAAGAAATAAAGAGTATTGTATGAACAATTCTTCTTCTTCTTCTTACCCTTATCCTACCTGAGTAGGGTTGGTACAATATGATTTAGCTTGATTTTTACGATTGGCCGCCTGAATGAATAATTATTTTTGTGTAAACAGTATGCTAAACGAACCCGTAATCCAGCAGTGTGTTGTTTGTGATCAATTATTTTGTCTATCTCTTTGATAATAAAAAGACCTTTTATATACCTCTGACAGCGTGTGTGCAAAAAATCATAATAATTAGTTAAGTAGTTGAGATGTAACAAAGAAATAAACTCACTTTCGCATTTACAACATCAGTTAGAATTTGCAACTAACATTTGCGAGTAATTTTATCTCACTGGGACAATGCTAGCATAAAAGAAATTGCCACATAAGGCCACTGTTATTACACCATATAAAATAACTCACGAAAATGTATTTTAACTGAATCGTCCATATTAAGCAGAGTTAAAACTGGCCCCGGCTATCAGTGTCCATTATTTTGGGCATGCGTTAAACCCTCCAAAGGGCGGCCGAATAAAACCGCTGCGTTGCGAATACCTTGCTCAAAAAATAATGAGGGACTGGACCCCACTTGAGAAAACTGCGACCAACGTAACACGGTTAAGAGTAAAATGTATACGTGCTCGGGACATTTTAAAGGATAATATCTTGGACGGGTTTCGCTTGGAACGCTTTGATGGTCAGTAGATTCTCGCTTTAAAAGTATTTTTGTACATTTTACCACGTTTTGATGTTTGTCGTCGGGTTCACGTGCGGTCAAGTCTCTATTTAAATAAAAGATTATTGGATAAAAAATAGCTTTAAACTAGAATTATTTCTCTTGACTTTTTCAATAAATGTAGACGAGGTTACCGTTAGATATCTATTCTAAACACAAGTAAAATAAGTTGTTTACATTTTATAGGTTTCAACGTTAGACTACAATCACAACGGATGATAAATAACAACGTGGTCTAAAATGGTAAGCAAGCTAAGCCTAAATATGACGGGCTGTGAAGTGCAACTATCGGAACGAATCTGTATGTATTTGTTGACAGTTTTGCAAGTTGAGGTTGATCAGTAGTTTAGGTGGATTTAGAAAAAACATCTACCGCCGTGCTATGCTTTCATCGTCATGTTTTCTTTCACCAATGGCTCTATTCTCTATTTTATCTATACTTCTATATATATAAGTATTAGTACCTGGGCGATGGAGCCTAGCTCGATGCTTTAAAAAATATTTTTAAATTAAAATAAACTGTCAGGTTTGCCCCATAAAATTAACATTTTTTACAAATAAAATACATCTCTTCGGCTGTCACTCGAATTCGATCTGGGGTTACACGGATTTTCGAAGCAACCGA
>JACEII010000025.1:1999735-2091524 GCA_014332785.1 Antheraea mylitta | reverse complement strand
CGATCTGGGGTTACACGGATTTTCGAAGCAACCGATTTCCATCTGAGTTATTTTTGTTTTGACAGCGCCACGAAATTTACTTTTGTATTCTAGCTATATTTTTTCATTGCCTAATAATTCAGTTAAAACAAGTTTTCTATGAATTAAATCTAGCTAGATCGATTTATCGTTCCCGAAACTACCTACACACTAAGTCTCACGGAAATAGATGACGCAGTTTCCGAGATTCTGAATATACCTATACAAATATAAAAATATACAAGAACTACTCGCTTAAATATATTAGATAGATAGATAAAGTTTGTGAGTTTGTGACGTTGTAGGGGGTAATCTCAGGGACTACTGGTCCGATTTGAAAAGTTCTTTTAGTGTTATATATGTAGCTTATTTATCGAGGTAGGTTATAGGCTATATATCGTCACGCTAACATAAATAGAAACTAAGAACCAATGAAGAATGTTATAAAGTCTTCTTCTTGAGAGCCGCTGCATATTAGTGTTAGCCCGAAGTAATTATTCCACGCGAACAAAGTTGCGCGCAAGGCTAGTACCTCATAAGTTTCAACATTTGATCACAATCTCATCTAATATTAAAGGATGATGCAATCTAATTTATTAAACTCGCTGAAACTAGAGGGGTCTGGCTCCCAATTGCAGCTGCAGAACGGATCTATTGGTGTTGTCTAACTTTTAGGTGTTAGCTTGTTAGGCGAGTTTAGAAAAACACCTACCACCATATAGCATGGTGATTTCATCACAATGTTTTCTTTCAGCAAGCTTCCATTCGTTCGCAATTTACGTCGAGTGCTATGGTGTGTGAACACATTAATCACTAAGCCAGTTTATAAAGAAATCAAGCTTTATAAACACAGTTACTCGTATTTTCCTGTTAATATGTAATACTAATATTTTTAAGTTTTCTGTGTAAATTATACACATAACATTTAAAACTACGCGGAACCTTTAGAACAACGACGATTACCTGTAGCAGCATCGAATCCTACGCAAACGTTTTGGCTAAAACATTACTTTGGGGGAACCTTATCTTAATTTACGGAAGTTCAATAGGATTAGAGGAATTTAGCTAAGGCGATTGTGTGGACACGATCTGCATACATTGCTAAACGTTCTGCTGATCTTGGGAAGCTATAACGCTTAAGGCATGTAAAGAAATCACTCGCCATGTGACAAACTCATGTATCCTGTATGTTCTATGCCAAGTGCCCGTTAGTGCCTAAAAATATTTTAAATAAGTCATATTTTTAACTCAAATTTTTATATGGTAAAATAAATTTTCTTCCTTTATTTTTACACTTTACTGTCGTATCTATGTTTATCTCCTCATCTCCTTTCCACTACAGAACCATACGCGCTGATATATGAAGTCACTAATTCACGGAACTATCCGTCTTATCGTAAATAAAGAAGCTTTAAAAATCTTATGTTGCTATAAAATTGAATCTTGATTCTTCCAGCGTATTCTTAGACATGGAGAATATAATTATTTTAATATAATTCTAAAATTTAATGTATTATCATATCTTTAACTACTTCTAATTTTGGTATACAATAAAGTATGTTACATACCAAATTAAGTCACATTAGACCATATTGACGGTATACAGTAGATCTATATAATATAATATTTTAGCATGAATTGTTTCCAAGTGTCATTCTTGAGTCTCTTCGGTAATAGACATTTTGCAGTAAGATTAAATTTTATTGAGCTCGCTGATATATAACTTTTCGGACACATATACTTAATATGCAACGAATTCATTCGCAACATAGGAAACATGACAATGATACAATTTAATTCATACCTTATGATAAATTGCAGTGATGTATTGAATTTTCTTCCTTTCTAGTCTCTACAAGACACCACACTAGGGCACATAATGCTTTGTGATAATCTTCGTACATGTCCATTCGTTCTTTTGGGCTTGATGGAGAAGGACTCTGCAATCAAATCGTTCGATAATCTTATTAAGCATGTGATTGCTAATCTTAAGACATTTAACAGACTTTGAAGTTACCACGACTTTCTTCCCAGCATCTAAAGTATTTTGAAATAACCACGACTCTCCGACGTGTGTATATCAGAAGTAACAAATTTTGGTGACTTAATATAATGCTCATGCAACACGTCAAAGGAGTGAGTACTGAATCGTATCACATTGCGCTCACCCCTCTCCCCCTTTATATTGCCAACTTCAAATGATCTCTTTACGAAAACAAGAAATTTGAAAACTAGACACCACATAGACTCTTCCTATTTTTCAAACTTCAAAACAAGTTACGAAAAAATTTAACTAAGACCTATTTTTTAAATCACTAATGATATTTCTTTTAACTTAACAATCATATTTATTTCTTATAACACAGCCGATACACAAACAATATAGCAACAAATTCTTTTTAACGACGTCTTTGACGTCAATTGAATATAAACAAAGAAACACAGATCTGTGTACAGTCGAAATATAGATCTGTTAATGTAGATACGGATTGTTTGCTAAATATATCATGCAATTACGTAATTGCTACTAATTTACTAGTAATACGTACAACTGCCAGTAACAATTTCGTTTTAGTACCAAATAGTAACAATTAGCGTCGCGTAGTAGAGATTACGTTATTAGAAACGCGTTGCTCCAAACATAATGAGTATGAACGCTACGTGACAATATTATATATTATATTATATATGTATGTAACTTATTTCACTGGTATACTTATTAAAAAACCTATTAAGAGTGAATAAATTGAGGTAATTGTAATCCAGTTCTAATCACAATATTTTAATTCGATATCTCTTTGGGAATTTACCAGCTTTGAATAATTATTAATTTTTGAATTTCAATTTCGTCAGGGGAGTCAAAAGTAGCAAGATGACAACGCTTGTGTTTGAAGGGAATGTGGGAAATGGGGAGGGGGGAGGGGAAAAGAGAGGGAAAGGGAGGGGAGGTGGTTCTCCGCTGCTCTCACTGACCAAAAAAAATATAAGAATTAGCGGGCAGAAGCTACTCTTAAATGTGAGGCGCTACGTTTTAAAATGTGCGATATCCAATTTTAGTCGTTGATATAACATGTTTATTTTTTTTTAATTAGTAGTTTTTTATACACCCGCTTTTTATACATTTTTATAGAGCCGCTTCAACTGCGCAGGGATATTGCCTCACTGAGCGTGTTTTACTGTCTGTATAGTGGCGAGTGTACTCCAGAGTTATTCAATTTAATCCCTTCCTCTCCTTTTCACAACCGAAATACGCGCGCTGGTCTACGGAGCTACAGTTTTACGGTAAACTCTATCTGGGCACAAACTAAAAAGTTCGCAACATCCTATCTTTGCCGTACCGTGAAGCTGTGGAACAATCTCCCGGCTAGTGTGTTCCCTCCTTCTTATAGTATGGGGTCCTTCAAGAGTAACTTGAAGAGGCATTTAGGCAGGCCGGCATAACAGCGACGACCGACGAAGGATGACGTATCTCTCGGCAGTCGCCGTTGTTTTTGGATTGCACAGTGCTTACCATCAGGCACAGTGCAGTCACTTTGCCGTGCTACTATAAAAAAGCACTCAGAACGAACTTCAAATTTTGCCGTATATTCTACATGTAAAAAATTTCAAGATCTTGAAAAATAACTCAAACTGTTAGGAAAGGCTAAAATTCGATTTGGCTTACTTTTGAAATGTAACGTCTCATTTATTTTTATTAATTTTTGAAGAAGTGTCGGATAGTCATCATTTTCAAGCGTCAAGCGTAATTAATTAAGTATCTAATTAATCAATTTCAACACCTTTCAACTTGCGTATAATAAATTTCAACTAATCCCGGTTGTATCTGTCCCGTCTCTTGGCACGATACGGCCCGTACTGTTTCAACGCTGCAGATGTGCCAAAACTTTGTTTTAAGCCTTTAGATAGATATACGTGAAACAAATTGTTCTTTATATTCTCGCCTTAGACAAGGATTTATATTAATAGGAATTATTACCAACTTTTCGTCCCGGCTTTGCACGGGTGTTCTAATTACCTTTAAACTGGCAATTCTTGTATATTTCTATATCTGTATATGTTCAGGATCTCGGAAACGGCGTCATTTATATCCGTGAAACTTAGTATGTTGGTAGTTACGGGGACGATATATCGATCTCGCTAGATTGTATTCATAGAAAACTTTTTTTAACTGAGTTTTCAAGTAATGAAAAAATATAACTAGAATATAAAGATAAATTTCGCCGCCGCTGTCAAAACAAAAATAGCTCAGATGGAAATCGGTTGTTTCGAAAATCCGTGTAACCCCATTTCGTATACGAGTGATAGCAGAAGAGATATATTTTTCAATATTTTTTTAATGAATAGAAAGGTTAATATTATAAGGGAAACCTAACAGTTTATTCTAATTTAAAAATGTTTTGTAAAGAACCGAGCTAGGCTCGTTCGCCTAGGTACTGAAATAAATAAGACTAAATCTTTACTTTACAGTACCACTGTTCGATAAAAACATAGTTCATTAGACTTTTTACAAAATTATCTATTTAATTTAAGAATGTAAACCTAATTGTGTCTATACTTTTGAAGTTTTTGTGAAGAAAAAGGTGGCTGTTATCTAGGAAAAAAACATTTCAATCAATTTTAGAAATTTCAGTCTGTATGTTTGTTTGTATAAAGCCGCATCACTATTAAAATACTTCGTTCACAGTAAAACCTCTTTAAGAAAAGCATAAAGTATATCATCGAGTAACATTCAATCTTTGTTTCGTTAAATCAGTTAGGTCTATCAAAAATCATTGTACTTTTAATGACGACGCGACTTGAGTACGAGAGAAAAGTAGATAAGTAAATGGACTGAATACATTCAGGTGACATTTTTAATGTTTGTTTTTTTCCATATGTTTAAAGAGTCGCGGGTACAACTAGTTATAGATATAAAAATTGTTAAGTTTTCATAGATTCCAATGCATCAAAATGAACGTAATCGAAATGAGTTTCAAAGTGATTCAAAAAATCTCATCAATTTTGCTCGTTCCACGGAATATCTGAAATAATTTTCCGCTATTTCGAAATAGAAGTGAATTGGTGAAACACGGTCATGCTTTTATAGGAACGATGGAGAGAAATTAACGAAAATACACCAGAAAAATGTTCTTTAAATTCTTTAGATATTCATGACTTGTTTCTATGTCGGTATCACCAATTTTTCGTTTTAAAAACTTTCAAAGAGACACTTTTAATTATTGTTTGATAATTTCAAATTATTATGAAGCTTATTTTTGACTAGCTGACCCGTGCAACTTCGTCTGCACCAAATTGGTTATCACTGGTTTCAATTGTATTTTTAAATGCGAAAAAAATTAATAAAACTGGTACTCGATTGCAGCCACGACTACCGTTTCCAATTGTGAATCCAAACTGTCCACGGACTCACTCAAACATATACCCAGATTGTGTGTGATTTTTTTAAAATTAGCCTAGAACCCGTTCGTACCATCATCATCTGCCAGGTTCAATTAAGATAAAAACTAACCTACATAAAACTAAATAAATGTCTGTACAATTTACTTTATCATAACTATCTTCACTTGTATTAAAATCTTTTTATACTCCATTGTATTGAAGAAAAATATATGAACACCGCGTCGAAGCGTGAAACATCGCGTTGAAGCGTCAACTGTCACTTGCTTGTAACTATTGTCTTAGAGTTATAAACTGTTTCGAAAATGTATTTTAAATATATTTCCAATATATTTTTATAAATAATCTCTGTACCACTCACAACATAGTACCTATCACCGTTTGGTAATTTATCCATGTTGATATGTTTCTATTGTAGATTATTCTACGTTGTTCCTCTATTTGGCATTAAATTTATATCGTGTATTTGTCACACTTGATATTGGCGAAATTACCTACATAGGCAGAGGCCATATCGGAAAGAATCAAGCCATATATTCAACCTAACAACGGGCTACCTGGCTGCCGGTAAGAGTTGCGTTTATTTGTGCATATCGTACCTTTACAGACAAAAATATTGATTTTTAAATAATTTTAGGGTGCTTTTTTCACTAAATTTGAAACGTTATTAAAATGTTATTATTATTGAATAACATTTTTGGTATTGACAATAATGTGCTTGATGCTATTTTTTGGAAATAAAAATAAAAGTAATCTTAACCCGTGTTAGAATAGCAGTAATTTTATTATTATTATATTTAGATATAAATAAGTACAAGTTTCATCTTTCACACTAATTCAGTTATTAACTCAATATTTAGACCGATTTATTGCTATAAAAATATGTGTATAGAATATAGCTATAGGTACAGTTTAGTGCAGTACTGGCTGCACGATAAAGAAAGCGATAATTGTGGCAGCGTATGTTATAGACGCATTTTTTTTCGAAATGTATACGCTGTTAATCTGGAAAGATCTTTACAGCTTCACCGAACTATTGAGATGAGCGCTGAAGGCACGACTTCGGATGCTTGGACGACCAACTCAAGGGTGCACGGCACATCTCGGCTTGGGCTGTCGCCTGTTTTGTGCAAAAATCGCGACCTATCTGAGCTAACCTAAGCTAAGCTATCTAGATATACGTATATAAGTTATTGAAACATGTGTGTGTACCAAGCATGCGTGCCTCAACAACTCCTATATGTATTTTGTGTCGGAAAAATTTCTCTAAACTATATAGGATAGGATAGGGAAAAATAAGGGTAGAACTCTTTGTCATCTATTTCTCTGAAAAAGAAAAACAGCGTGTAAGCGTGTAGGCGTGCACGTGTGTATATGTGATGTGTGTGATGTTTTGTGTCACTGTATCGCGTGAGCAGCGTACTCAAGGGCTCCCCGCCGAAGGAATGGACCTAGGCTTGAGCCGTTGCCGAGGGGGGCCTAATCTGGTATGCGGGAGCGAAATTTACCCCCTGACTACGGCGGCGTGATCTGTGGTTATGTGGGCGTGAGCGTAAACACGCTCAGTTTGAAGAGACAGACTGGTACTGATCGTTCGCTGTTGTGATTGAATCAGGAGGGTCGGTAAAAATGTGTTGCGGTCGTCTTCTATACTGCACAGCGTTGGGTACGGGTTCATAGTTCGCGGCGGATACCACTAAAGGTCTGGGATGATTCGCGGCTTTTTCGAAATAACTACGTGTGAGTGATTTTATATACGCCCAGACAGAAGGTTCCTGTGGAGGTCCTTATTCTGGACGTACCATGGTGCACCGGTGATTTTACGTAGAGCTCAGTTATGGAGAACCTGCATCTTTTGAATACGATTTTGTGCGTGTGCAAAGACCGAACAACTGTACGCCATAATCGGACGGATGCAAGTTTTATATAATATAACGAACTTTTTGCAGACTTTCGACTCGCCCGGGGTAGCAGCACCCGACCCACAAAAACACCGACGTGAAATTACAGTACTTGCATTGTTGCGTTTTGTTCAGTCAATAAGAGCGTCAGAGGCCCACCTCCCCTACTCCGTCTAACCGGTCCTCCCTTCCTTTTCCCTCCTTTTACCACCAAACACAGGCTAGCAAGTTCCCTGGTGTTGCTAGTGTCTATGGACGGTGGTTGTCACTTAACATAAGATGACCCACGAGTTCATTTGCCTCCCATGATATAAAAAAAGCCCTTAAGTTACTTTGGCTTCCTTTCATGTTAGATGAAATTTATTTTGTATTTGTTCGAATAAAATTCAAAAACACTAATTACCACACAATTATGCCACAGTCATACAACTAATAATGTTGTACTCGCAGCCTATTCGATCTTCCTTTTGTTATTCTTTGTATTCAATCCGATATCTAGAATAGAACTCATCTCTGATGCACCGTAGCATGATTACATATATCTTAATAAAAGAGGACCAAAAATTCTAAAAGGCTGACGTCATTATTCGAAACGTTCAACAAAGTTCAAGGCGGGTTATTTTCAGAACCCAATTGTTTTTGGTTCCCACGGTTGCATACAGGTTGTTGCTGTATTATAGAATTGTTAGCCTTAGCATGACGGTGTGTATTTTTCTCCAATTGATAGACTAAATGCATTTTCGTTTTCAAACTTCACGGGTACTTGCTGAGATGAATGCGTACAGATAAACAAATCTTAATTGAAAGAATTTTGCCTTTGTTAGGTGTATTATTTTTTTTTTTGCCCAACTCCTCCTGCCACCGTAGCCGGACCTGAGGGGCTGTAGTCGGGGAGCTCATCCCCTCATCGGCGGACGAGGGGAGGCAGCTGATGTGTGCCCAGCTGCCTCTCTATTGGTAGAAGCCCAGCGGCCACCTTCCGCCGGGCGGACCGTTGGGGCGGCTATCTAAGGGGAATAGCTTAATTCGATCCCTTGCCGCCCCAACACTACGGTCTGTCGGTACACCGTGGGGTTTTACGGGACATAACCCATCCTCTCCCCCAGGAGGGTGGGTATCCACAAGGGATTTCCCCACGTTACAAAAAAAAAGAGGTGTATTATATTTTTGACGTGACGTGATTGGGGTGTAAGGGGTGTCGCGTAACATCTTAAGACTACACCCAAGCCAACCTCACCTGCACGTGGTGCACCCTGCTGAATAACGAACGAGGCAATGGCGAAAGCGGGGTGGTAGGGTTTTACAGCCCGACTGGGTCGCAACCACCATGTACATGGCGAAAAAGCCCGTCATAGTGACTCGCTTCTGCGCGTCGCGTTTCGGGATCAGCCTGTGCATATCCAGTACCGGGTGACTTTCGTTATTATGGCCGGCATGACAGCGGCGACCGGCGATGGATAATGTCTCTCGGTGGTTGCCGATGTTTTTGGACTGTACTATGCTTAACGTCAGGCGTAGTGCAGTCACTATGTCGTGCTTCAATAAAAAAAAAAAAGATCTTAGTTTTCTATGTAGTGGTATTTTTATTTTAAATCATAAACATATATTATTTGATCCTATATTGTGTAATTATGGACGCATTTTGCGTAATACACTTTTGGTTATTGTGTCCGATAGATTTTAGATTAAAATACTCTATACTAATTTTATAAAGAGAGTGACGTAAGTTTGTGACGTTGTAGGGGGTAATATCAGGAACTACTGGTCTGATTTGAAAAATTATTTCAGTGTTATATAGCTCATTTACCGAGGAAAGTTCCGAGCTATAAATCATCACGCTAAGACCAATAGGAGCTGAGCACCGATGAAAAATGTTACAAAATCGTTTTTTTTTTTCTCCTCTTGAGAACTTCCGCTGCGTGTTAGCGTTAGCTCAACATAACGATGGCTATGCGGACAAAGTAAAAGAAAAAGGTCTAGTTAAATATAATTTTGAAATGCCAGAAGATGTCTACTATAAAGACACTATATATAAGGACATTAAAATCACCGCATTATATTAACTACACTTACCATTACCTAATACATAATATCAGGATTAATCTTTAATAACAGAAATTGGGTACCAAATTAAATTAAAAAAAAGAAAACGTGTCTTATTTCAAATGGGTTCTTACGAAGTAATTTTGGTTGGAGTTTCCTGTTGATTTTCATTTCAAATTATACGGAAAATTAAAATCACCGTATAATTATATATCTGCCTAATATTATACTTTGCATACACTAACAAATCACTTTTAATTAATTCACTCTTCCTAATTAAATAATGTAGCATATTTCCGCTGTTTACTATGTTATTACAGAGAATTCCGAAAAAGGTCGACGTGTTTTTAATATTTTGTTGAATATTTTCCATGAAATTTATTAGATATTTTCAGAGTTGGATTTTAAAGGAATTGTTTACAGTAACAGCATTAAATCCGTGAACAACATTACTGTGTAATATTGTGATAATTTAATTTATAACATAACTTAATAAAATTAATAGGTACGAATTCTGCAATTAATTGCAAGATTGCGGTTTAAAAAAGTAGCTGGATGAATCATGGTATTGTGATGGCATTTTTTGGTAACACCTGCTTTGCTAACTATAACAGCTTAAAAAATGTTGGTAACCTATAGATGTGATTCAAAACAACACATGAGAGCGAATGTTCCCCTAAATTTTAAAGTGTTAATATCTTAAGCTACATCTTTATGAAAAGTCAGTTAAGATTGTTATCTAATCTAAAAATCTAGCAAGTTAAAAAAATACACATCTAGCAATGTATATATTCTGTATATGATTATGTAGATAGATAAACCAGTTCAGTATATATTCGTCTTTTGTTTGCCAATCGAGTTTCTTTATATTTTGCTTAGTAACTATTGATAAGAACTAGTCTTAATAAAGAAATTGTAAACAGTTCGTTTTTGTCTTACTGTTGATGAATCCAAAGCTTTATCTACACGTCTTTATTCGCCATATTTCACGTTTTTCTATCTATATCTATACAATCTTTTTATGTCTACTAACTCGTTAGCAAAATATCCTCAATAATACTGAACTTAAACAATTATCCAATTATATGGTCAAAATTCACTAGTTTTAGTTCGGAAAATCCGTAGAACTGTTGCAGAAACATTTGAGGCATCAAAATAAATTCTATTTCTAACAAAGACTTACTATAAATATTTTAAAGGTGGTTATAATTACACTTAGCAGATTAAAAGTATGATTTAAGTTAAAAATTTAATTATGCCTTAATATTAAGTGACTAAAAATACAATGAGTGACGAACGATATCATCTTGACTTTTTTGAAAATTAAATTTTAGTGAAAATAGAGAAAATGGGCTATATGCGCTTTATGTCTCACCCATATTATAAGGATAAGGAGAACTCATAATGATTGATAGTGCAGTGTAATTTATATATCTAAAAGTGATGACATCACTTCTTGATCGATCAGCCTGAAGCCTGAAGGTGCTTAGTATTTTTATATTTTTTTGATTTCATTAAACATTGATATGTGTTTAGGAATGTGGTAGAGCCCCGCTGAAGCTATTTTTGGTTTTAGCATGAATGGGTCGGCTCCTCCGGGGTAGTACCACCCCTCTCACAGATAACCGACGTGAAATAACAGTGCTTGCATTGTTGTGTTTCGTTCGGTCAGTGAGAGAGCCGGAGGCCCACGTCCCTTCCTCTATCCTGCTTTCCCTTTCCTTCCCCTCCCCATTCTCCCATATACAGGCTGGCAACGCACTTGCGACTCCCTGATGTCGCTAGTGTCTATGGACGGTGGTGATCACTTAACATCACGTGACCCACCAGTTCGTTTGCTTCCTTTGATATTATAAAAAAAAAATGATATGTGTTTAAGCTAAAAGTTTATTATATAAACACTGACATGTGCGGGTATCATCACCTAGTGTAAATATAAATGCAAGAAATAATAACTGCGGAAATAGGGAGACGGAGTTAAAATATTTGTTAACATTAATCATTAAAAGGTATGTAAACATATGAAATATTATTGACAATTTCAACAAAACGATTTTGCACTGAAGTAACACGACCCATACAATGTGATTTAGTAATACTTGACCTGAATATTGCCTTTGAGTTATGAGTTAATTTATATGCGGATTACGGGGCTCGCGCACGGTGCGTGCAGATTAGCGGATTTCAAATGTGTTTTTGTTTTGATAACAATGTGACATGGCTTCATTGTTTTTTCATTTAATGGACAAAAAATATTATCTCTGGTAATGTGATTTAATATACATAGCTTTAAATCCTGCAGGGATGAAAGTGTAACGATAATCTCAAATTAGAACTTATCAATTATTACCTTTGTTTTCAACGACTCGGGAAAGTATTTTGCCAACTACTGACAGTTTCATAAGCGTATTTGGTTTGCGGTTAAAGAGGAAGAAAGTAAAATAAGCCTTAACTTTTAATGAAAGACGATTATAATGAACTAGTTACTTCGTCCGCGTGGAATAGTTACTTTGGCCTAACTCTAACATGTAGCGGAAGCTCTCAAAAGGAAAAAATCACGATCTTGAAACATTCTTCATGAGTGCTCCGCTCCTATATGTCTTAGTGTAATGATATATAGCCTATAGGCTTCCTCGATAAATGAGCTATCTAATACTGGAACAATTTTTTAATCTGATTAGTAGTTCCTGAGATTAGCGTGATCAATCAAAGAAACAAACAAACCCACCAGCTTTATAATACACTCATCAAAAAAGTCTAAGCAACTTGTAGTAATTTAAATTTTAGGATGGTTCTTCACATTATAACGTTGTATTTTATTTTTAGGGTTCTATGATGTAGAAATAACAGCTGTTATTTTTACAAGTTCTTTTAATAACAGAAATGAACAATATTAGAATATACTGTAGAAACTAAGATACATAAGAAACTAAACTTTTTTTTTACAAAATGAGATTTCTAAGGAAATTGTATTTATTGTGAAAGAATAGAACAATTTAATTCAAAGTATGGTCTCCTCTGCTATTCAGAACTTGTCGGCAACGATTATTCATTGAATTAATGAGACTGTTTATGTCATCTTGCGGTATTCGCTCCCAATGGAATTGTAGCAAATCCTTCAGCTGTTGGGTTGTTGTCACTCCATCCAAGTCCTTCAAAACACGTCTCTGGAGCATGTCCCATGCGTGCTCGATCGGGTTGAGATCTGGCGATTGTGCAGGCCAGGGCAATACCCGGATGTTCTCCTTTGCAAAGTATTCACTGGTTCGCCGAGCTGTATGTGAACGCGCATTGTCATGCATTAACCTAAAATCGGAGCCAAAGGTTTGTGCAAATGGGTACAATTAAAATGCACTTAAATTCAAACAAATTTGCAGTCATTTGAATTTTATGAAAAAACAAAACATAATCAAATTTTTTTTTACAACCAGCCCGTATGTCATCAATAACAAAAAAGTTTACTTACCTATGAACTTTGTTTGAGTAAATACTTAGAAATTAATTAATATAAATGGTAAAATTTGTAATATCACGCATGTTGCTTAGACTTTTTTGATGTGTGTATTTATATAGATTTTTCTTCCTTAAAACCATCCTTAAATTAGACATGTGGTTTGAGATTAATGTAGAAAAGCTTACATAAGGAAATAACGTAATGCACCATCCATGCGACTTTCTATCTCTTTTTTTTTGTATATGAGCGTGTATGCGCGTACGAGTATCGAAATCTGAACTGGTGGAAATTTAATTAATTTCTTTGTTATTCAATATTTCTTTGTATACATATCTTGTTTTATATTATTTTTCATTTAAATGATATTTTTATATTACATACAACTTTCTTATTTGACTTCATACTTTAGTTACGAGACAACGTAGACTACCATAGTAACACGGTAAGACTAGACGAGATCTGACACTCATGTGTAACTATTGAAAGTCACTTATAGGTGTCTTACGATAGAACTTCAACTCCAGGGTGGTAGCTAGATAGGTATTTTTTTCAACTTGACTATTGGTTTGACAGGTTTTTACCGAAGAGAGCTTTTTGGGATGAACGCTTAAGATACTCCACCAAGTATTTATTGTGATGATCCATTAGTAGATTTTCATTACATTAACGTATTTATTCGATAGAATCCCTCGCTAAAATTTTTGTGGTTTTGGTAAAACGTTTCATAAAGCAGAAGTCGCTCATCCGATCGCTCCGTTTATGACTAAAGATCCATGTCCTAATAAAAGAGGATACGTAGGACCGATTCAGATTTACATTTCAACTCGCACTATCCTTACCTAAATATTGTTCTGTGTAATTGATTTGCGTTGATACAGATTGGGTGGAGATTTAATGGTTGTTCGTACGGTTATGAAACTGTTTTATGAGCAAGCGGTTATTTCTCTTCGTTTTGTGGAAACAGTCGCTTGTTTATTTTCTTTTGAAACCATAATGCTATGTCTTCACTGATTCAAAAGCTTTACATAGGATTAAATATTAAGTTTTCAATAATGTTATTGCTGTTAATGATTTGATGGAATATAAAATCCAATCGTCTTAATGCATAGTTTTGCTTGCCAACGCTGACGGGTAAACCAGACTTTTCAATACCGGAAAAACCATTAGCTTGATATTTTCCTTTTAAAGGCTTTTGGTCATTAGCAAATTAAATGTAGTTCTAAAATCTGAGTAGAGGTATTAAAAATCTGCATGGCAATTATATCGTGTTATGATTGTTAAATAGAATTGTTGGAAGAATTTACAGGATTATTTTCTGTCAATTCATACTAAATTCGGCCTTGCTGTTGAGGCTTTACAGGGACTCTATACACTTTTATGTTTACCTGAAACTCGTATCTAAGAGTTAACACATACTTATAGGTGATTGTTAAAAGTAACTTAAGCATAATTACTCGCCTGATTAGAAATAAAAGTGGCCTGCTGACAAACAGAAACAAATTGAAAATCTGTCACCAAATATCTGTTAGTGTGTTCCAATAGCTAAGCATGAGACCTTGTCTAGTTCAAAGCTTAACGTCTTTACCATTATGGTAACATTAACATTTAATATAAGATGAGATTAAAGTTAAACGTTATAATCTATATAGATTAAAAAATGTAACAAATTATAGCAGAAAGGAAACTACCGATCGTTTCTTGTACACCGGATTCACATAGATTTTTTTTTTCGAAATGAAAACGCTGTTGATCTGGAAAGGTCTTTACAGCTTCACAGAACTACCGAGGCGAGCGCTGAAGGCACTCAGCGGTAGTTTCTCATAGTGAGTTACTTTGATAGAGTAGCAACTGGATAACAGATCTTTGTTACTAGTTTTTGTTAATAGTTCTGCTATTAGCTATTACTGGCTTCAGAATGAACGGGTCGGCTTGCCTGGGGTAGTACTACTCTCCAGTCGGTGGTTATCTCACTCCACCACCTTGCGCGGGCCGACGAGGAATCTGTATCGAGGCGTTTTGCCTCCTTTAGTGGCCTTTCGTCGCGGCCCATGAATATGGTTCGGTCCTTAGGGTGCACACTCAGTGCTTGTGTAGTGATTGGGCAGGCTACCTCGTGGGTGGCTGGACATTCTGCCTTGCAAACATAGCCATCATTCTTGCTGGTAATCTCGTATGAGGGCACGGCATACTTCTTCAGCTTAGAGGTTTCCGTGGCTTCGAACTAGGATGTCTTGTATGACATTGAGGATTCTAGTATTTTCGTTCCCTTGTGTTCCAAGCGGCTGGGTCGTCTCGTGACCGGGCTGGGCAGTTCTCGATTCGCTCGAGGGCTTCTTTGCGGGCTGTGTCGGGTTAAATAACTTGCGCCCGGAATCACCAGTCCGGGTTATGGTTCCCGCACGTCGGTTGCTCATTTCTCTGCGGTAAACTGGGCACCGCAGGGCATCATTTGCTGGATGTGAACCTTTGCAGTTGGCGCAGGGGGCTGCTTCTCCGCGCGCGCGTTCGCAGAGGTGCGCCGGGTGCGGGCCGCCGCACCTTACGCAAGCGATCGGTCGGTGGCAGTGATGCGAGGAGTACCGAAATAGCTGGCACCGATGGCACTGTGCCGGTCCCCGCTTTCCCCATCCTTCTATCCTGATGTCTATCAGGAGGAGCTCCTTGACTTCATATATTGCCGGAAATAGGCCAGGTGTCCTCTTTAGCGCGCATTGTTAAATGCACCCTTGTCTTCTACGGCGCACGTTGATCTCCCGGACGTATACCGGGTCATATCCTCTATCCCAGAGGGCCGCGAAGATATCGTCCGGGGGAGGGGGGGTATTCATCGGTAGGCCGCGAATCGCGATCTTGAGGTGGCGTTCATTGGGGGGTGAGTATCTAAGGCAAATCTAAGGCTAAGGGGATGAGATTTATCTAAGGCATTTGATTGCGTTGACCATAGTACGCTTATTCTTAAATTAAAACACTATGGTATTTGTGGATCTTCTCTCGACCTTCTAGTCTCTCATTTAAAAGATTGCTGTCAAAAAGTTAACATACATGGGGTAACCTCAGATGAAATGTAACCTCAAATGATCCCGTCCTTTGGGCGAATTGGTGTCCCGCAGGGGACCATTTAGGGCCGTTCTTATTTTTAATATATATAAACGATCTACCGCTAGTGGTTAACAACTCTGTTGACATGGTGCTTTTTGCGGACGATACTTCTCTAATATTTAAAGTGAAAAGGATAGATTCAGAGGTTGGGCATCTGAATAATACTTTAAATGAAATTTGTCATTGGTTTGCGTTGAATAACTTTTGTTAAATGCATATAAAACGAAATGTATAAGATACTTTACCCTATGTTAGACAGGTTGATAGTAGAATCAAGATGCTACGTGGATGACTCCCTAGTCGTAGCCTGGGCGGGGGGGGGGGGGCTGGATAGAGGTAGAGCGCGTGACCACGATGGCCACAACCCTCGTGGTCAGGCGCATAAGAAGTTTGAGCCACAGGATGGCCATCGAGAAGACAGGGGCCATACTCTTTCATGGGCCTCGGCGGGAGCCACCACCTGGGGTCCACATTATGGTGGAGGGCGCCCGGATAAAAGGTGGGTGCCCACATGAGGTACTTGGGCCTCACCCTGGACGGGCGCTGGCGGTTCGAACCCCGCTTTGCGGGGCTCTGGCTGCGAGTTACTAGGGCAGTGGCGGCACTCGGCCAGTTGCTCCCCAATATTCTTAAAATATATATATAATAATAATCTTCATGGGAGTCGTGTGGGGCAATGGCTGCCTACGAGGCACCGGTCTGGGCTGATGCCCTCGGTGCCACCAAAGTGCGCGCGCTGCGAAGTACGCAGCGTACGGTGGCACTGAGGGCAATCCGGGCATACCGGACGGTGTCATCGGCGGCGGCCTTTATGCTCGCCGGCACCCTTCCCTGGGAGCTGGAAGCTGGGGTGCTCGCCGCCGTGTACGAATTCACGGCAGCGAGGAAGCGTAGTGGGGAGCTTCCGGCTCCCAGGGAGATAGATGTTAAAAGGCGGGAATTGCGGGAGGAGGCTATAGGGAGGTGGATACAGGACCTGGCGGACGCGCGCTTCGGGACGCACACCGTCGACGCTATCCGCCCGGTCCTGCGGGAATGGATTGGGAGGAGATGGGGCTCCCTGTCGTTCACGCTGGTGCAGTTGCTGACCGGACACGGTTGTTTCGGATGGTACCTGCACCGGATCGCTTGCAGGGAGCCGACCGCCGCCTGATGAGTGCGGCGCTGAGGAAGATACCGCGCAGCACACTCTCTCTGAATGTGCTGTGTGTGAGGTGGAGCGCCGCACTCTGGCGGCGGTGGTAGGAGAGGATTTGTCGCTGCCGAGCGTGGTCTCGTCCATGCTCTGCAGCGAGCAGGCGTGGCGAGCAGTGGCCTCCTTTTGCTAGGAAGTCATCTCGCAAAAGGAGGCGGCGGAGAGGGCCAGCGAGGCGGAACCCCTCAGTGGCCGTCTTCGCCAACGGAGGGCCGGCAGGAGGAGGCGGCGCTTTGCCCAACTCCTCCTGCCACCGTAGCCGGACTTGAGGGGATGTCGTCGGGGGGCTCATCCCCTCATTGCACAGGTCCGGCGGACGAGAGGGGGCAGCTGGCGTGTACCCAGCTGCCTCTCTATAGGTAGGAGCCCGGCGGCAACCTTCCGCCGGGTGGACCGTTGAGGCGGCTATTCAAGGGGAATAGCGGAGAACGATCCCTTGCCGCCCCAACGTCACGATCTGTCGGTACACCGTGGGGTTTTAGTCCGTGCGAGTCGGACATAACCCATCCTCTCCCTCGGGAGGGTTGGTATCCATAATGGATTTCCCCACGTAAAAAAAAAGAATCTAGATCGAATGGAATCTAGTAGGGTTAGTTGACAATACTGTATTCTTGGGAATTACATTAGATTCCAAATTACAATGGTGCCCTCACATAAAAAAAATGGCGAGCAGATTAAGTTTTGCTGCATTGGCAATACGGAAAATTCGCCAGCTTACTGATATTGCCACTGCTAGGTTAGTCTACTTTGCTTACTTCCATAGCATAATGTCTTACGGTATTCTGCTGTGGGGTGCGGTTGCTGAGGTTGACACCATATTTTTATTACAAAAACGGGCAGTTCGAGCAATATAATAATATGGGACCTCGCGAATCATTAAAAACGAAATTCCAGGAATTCGGTATCTTAATTCTACCCTCCCAATACATTCGTGATAATTTAATGTATGTCCGTAAAAACTTTGAAAAACTGGATTTAGTAAAAGACCGGCATAATGTAAATACTAGAAACTGTAATAAAATGGTCGTCCCATGTTTCAGACTTAGTAAAACCAGTAATAGTTTCTTGGGTAACAGTGTTAGATTTTACAATAAAGTCCCAAAACATGTTACCGATTTGCCGGACTGCAAATTTAAGCACCACGTCAAGCGGGTGTTAGTGTCAAAAGGATATTATAGAGTGGATCAGTATGTGAATGATAGTGATGTCTGGAATTGACTCCTCTCTGTGCATCTACTATAAGCTGTATAATGTATTGGAAATGTATATTAAAAAAAATGTACCCGATCGAGTTTCTTGCCGGTTCTTCTCGATGGATGGGTTGTTTTCCGAACCGGTGGTAGTTTTTGACGTTCATAAGTGCCTTGTTAGGGCCTAAACTGCATAAATTGATTTCATTAGATTTAAAAGCATTACAATTACATAATATCACGATAGAGGGGCATTCTCTAAGCCAATTGGTTTGTCATTACCCTCAAGTTAAAAATATGTCTCCAATAGATTTGTTTTTTTTTTATTATTTTTTTTTTTATTTAAGCACGACATAGTGACTGCACTATGCCTGATGATGTTAAGCATAGTATAATCCAAAAACATCGGCGACCACCGAGAGACAGATTATCCATCGCCGGTCGCCGCTGTCATGCAGGCCATAATGACGAAAGTCACCCGCTAGTGGATATGTACAGGCTGATCCCGAAATGTGACGCGCAGAAGCGAGTCACTATGACGGGCTTTTTCGCCATATGCATGGTGGTTGCGGCCCAGTCGGGCTGTAAAACCCTACCACCCCGCCAACTTTCGGGACTTTCAAGCTATACTTGAAAATTGGTTCCCTTTAGATTAAGCGTATATACCATTAAACACCATATGACCATTTAACGTTAAGTGAAACATCTATATATACAATAAGAATGTAAATGTAACTTGCCTGTACTGTTTCGATTTTCGTGAAAAAAAATTTTGATTTTGAGTATGAGAACCAGCTCACCCCTTGCTCTTCTAACGAGGATATAAATTCTTTCAGGATTCGTTCCTCTTTGGGGTCCTGCGGATTGAAATGCACGCCGTTCCCAAACGGGCGTGCGTTCGGCGTGTGTCCCAGCATATCCACCAATTGTCGGAAATGCGCGACTCAGTTGGGAAGTCGTTGCTCGACGATCGGCGAGTAACGTTGCCGAGGCGCCTTCGCGGCTGGTTCCGTAGGTGGCTGCATGTCTGTATAACCTGGCCCTGATTGGTCGACACTCGTTGGCGGTGTCGCAGCAATCGACGTATACGCAGGATATTCGCGGGTAACCCATTGCGACATAGATGGCGTTGGTGGCGCCATCGGGCTTTCAGAGGCGCAGTGCGGCGTTGCGCTCGTGATTGATGCGTAGGTGGGCTGCTCGCGGGCAGCCCCACGCGGCGTAACTAGCGCTGGCTCGGGTGCGGACGCCTGCTGCTAGGAGAGTAGTAGTGCGCGCGCGCGATTCTTCATGACGTGCGGAATCTTCTGATCGTTTCGCCTTCTTCGGCTGCGGCGTCTTGGTGATGCCCGGGGAGGTCGGCTGCGACGATGTAGGCGTCGCGGCGGGTATCGCGGAAAACTCGACCTCGGGTTCGCTGCGCTTGCGGCGCAGCGCTCGACCGAGTGGGCTGATTTGATCGTCCGGGATCAGCGGGAGTACGAGAATACTTCAGGCGGCGCTTATGAACGCTGTCGAGTCTCTTTCGGCCATCTTTATACCTTCGAACGTGGTCTCCTGGACGCGCAGGTAGAGCGCCATCCAGCGGGTCATCCCCACCGACAGTGTCCCAGCTAAAATCAGCTGGGTGAGAGTGAGAATATCACTCTCGTACACATCTGTCGGTGTTGACGCCGCGCCAGTTGGCTTCGGTCGCGCGTACGCGGGCTCGATGCGAGGCACAGGCACTGGGATGCGGAGTTCAGAAGTGGAGCTGGTGTCTTCGGGCGGGAATCAGCGGAGTCCGGAGGCAAGCTTGGGGTCGTCGGTATCGACGTGGAAGCGTCGATTTGGCCCTGAAAAGGGCCTTTGTTCTTTTTCTCCGTAGCCGTTGCCGGTCGGGAAGTGGCTGCCTTCTTGCGGCGCATCGTCGCGCAGGACTAGCGAAGTCGAAGTGAAGCGACTCGCGGAGCTCCAAAGACGTCCTCGCGCGCGTATAACGATGGAGCGAATCCGTACCACTCTCTCACAGCAAACTGACGTTAAGTAACAGTGTTTGTATTGTTACGGTTTGTACAGTCAGTGAGACTACCGGAGTCTCATCTCTCCTCACTTTCCCCTCTCCTCTTCTCTTCCTATGATATAAAAATACTTTGGCAAAATGACTGCACACCCGATGAAAAGTACGATACAGTTTAGAAACAACGGTGACTCTCGATGTTAAATATCGTATCGTATCGACAGTCGTTGTCTTCATGACGACTTGCAAAAGCACCTCTGCCCATCTCGTTTAAAGGGCCTGATATGAAAGGAGTGTTCAAAGAGGAATTTTATCTGAACAATTTTTTTTATTCAAATCGTATAGTCGCTTCTGGAAAACTAACCATGTACATAAATATCCAGAAACTACTCACTTAACAGTATTCTAGAGCTTGAAAGTCAGATAGACAGTTAGTTATTAAATACTCAAAAGAAGTAAGTTAATGATAAATGCGATTACTTTATACTTTTCCTTAAAGGCTTTGACAAACAAATGCGTCACAAAATGACAAGAATTAATCTAACAAAATAAACTCTTATCCTATAAAAGATCTAGAAATATTAGACAAATTTAATCGTTATACAAGTCACTTCTCTTCTGAGGACAAAATTTCTAAGTATCTTCAAAAACAATATTACCGTAAATTACATCCAGGTCGCTCGAGTTTTCCCTAATTTAAAACATTCCCTGGGGTAAACCTTTTGTATTGACCTAAAATTATTTTTCTTTAAAAAAAATATAATATCATATCTGTGTATTTTAGAAAATTCTCCGAGCTTTCAAATCACAGTTTCGTGGTCACCCCTCGGGAATTCAATGCTATTTCAAACGTTGATTTTAATCTGTAGGAGATTCCTTTCCTACAGTTCAATTATAAAGTAAAAATTAATAACTATTAATTTCATTTAAAACTTTGGATTATTTATCTTTTTAATTGTTTTATATTTATTAGATAACTACCTTCTGCCCGCGACTGTGCTAGGTTTGATTAGATTGTGATAGGTTTGTAGGTAGAGCCACGCTGAAGCTTTAAGTGGTTTCAGCATGAATGGGTCGGCTCACCCTGGATAGTACCACCCTCTCATAGAAAACCACGTCAAGTAACAGTGCTTACATTGTTGTTTTTCGTTCGGTCAGTAAGAGCGCCAGAGGCCCACTTTCCTAACCCTCTTCTTTCCTTGTCCCAGTCCCCCACCTTCTTGCAAATACAGGTTGGCAACGCACTTGCAACTCCCTGGTGTTGCTAATATCTATGATCTGTGTTTGGCGGTGATTTTACATCAGGTGCCGCGTCTGTTCGTTGGCCTCCTATTATATAAAAGAAAAAAGACTTCGTCCGCGTGGAATAATTACTTTGGGTTAACACTACACGCAGCGGAAGCTCTCAAAAGGAAAAAATAGCCCGATTTTGAAACATTCGTCATTGGTGCTCCGCGCCTATTGATTTTTGTGTAACAATTTGTAGCTTAAAGCCTTCTTCGTTAAATGAGCTGTCGAATGAATTATTGAAATCGCACCAGTAGTTCTTGACATTAGCGCGTCTAACCATATAAACAAACGAACAAACTCTTCTTTATATATAAGTATAGATGATTAGGCTATGTTTGTTCCGTTCGCTATTTTGAATTACGAAAATATTCATAATTAGATTTGCTTGTAATAAGAATATTTTATTTGAATAGAAGGTCTTATACACTTTTCTATACTCTTGAGAACATTTATGCAAAATTTTATCATCATCACTTCAGTATTTAAGGCTGGAACGCGAAACAAATGAATACACTTTTATACTTTAAGAGTTTTATGTTTCTTACCTACTCTTTCACTTGTAACTACCAAAATTTGAAACGCGTTGTTAGGAGTACATAAAAGAACTCAGTGTATCTATTCCCGAGGTATACGTCAAAAACTAATATGTAACAAACTCGAAATACCCAATTAAAATATATATTAATGACTTAGTTTCGAAACTATGTATAGATACGAAATTAATTTAAATTCTCAGCGTAACAAGTATCGCCAAGCATGTCAACATTTCACTAACAACTCGAAACAAGCTTCAACTGACGCACAATAATTAATATTCAGCGAAAGCGTACTCTGTGGAGTCACGCAAGACGTGGTATCTTCTCAAATTACTTCGCCGTCCGACACAGCCGCCTCGACCGCTACGTCTCAAACTTGTATCGTGTTTAATTCGACAACATTTACCCGGGCCGATTATAGCCGACAAGTTACAAATTATTCCCACTATCCTATATGCTAATGTTATGTATTTATTCCTTAGATTTGTTATCCTGTAACAACGTAACCCATTTTATATATAATTAGCTGTACCCACGAGTTCGTCCGCATGAAACCTTATTGAAAAAAAAAACAGCGTTTAATAAGATCATCTGAATGTATTAAGTACATTTACTTATTTACTTTTCTCCCGTACTTAAGTCACGTCAGCATGAAAAGTACAAGTACATTGTTACACCGAACTGATTTTAATGAAACAAAGACAAAATATTACTCAAAGATATGCCTTATGATTTCCTTGAAGAAGTGTTATCATGAACGCAGTATTTCAGCAGTGATACGTGTTTATACAAACAGATATGCAGGACTTATTCCTTATTACTATTAGGATAACTTATAACCATCATCAATGATGAGCTATATAACACTGAAAGAATTTTTCAAATCGGACCAGTAGTTCCAGAGATTACCCCCTACAACATCACAAACTCACAAACTATACCTCTTTATAATATCTATATATTAATGCGTGAAGCAAAATCTTTGTACCCCTTTTTAACCTATTTCCCGTGATCGGGTTAACTTGAAATTTGGCATAGTTAAAGTTTATATGGCGGAGAAGTGCAGAAAGCTGTTTATCTATACTAGTATATAAAGCTGAAGAGTTTATTTGTTTGGTTGAACGCGCTAATCTCAAGAACTACCGGCCTGATTTGAAAGTTTCTTTTAGTGTTAGATAGCTCATTTATCGAGGATGACTATAGGCTACATATCATCACGTTAAAACCAACAGGAGCTGAGCACTAATGAAGAATGTCAAAAAAACGGGCTATTTTTGAAGCTTCCGCTGCGTGTTAATGTCAGTATTATATGAGTTGCCATGCTAACGCGATAACATTCTATCGTAAATATTTTCATGGTTTATTTTGTGTTCCTACTGAAAAAGTTTGTTCTACGTTAGTTTTGTTTTCAATTTTTAATTATACGTGGTACGTTTATATCGGAAGCGTTCCCAAAATTTATTTTGTGTTGTTATTCAAATATTTTAGTAGTAATAATATTCGTCCAATAAGACTGGCGAAGGAATTGATTCATACTGCCAATTCTGAAGTTATTAATATAGGTAATTATTATGTATTCTTTAGCCAGTTTTCTTTTATGTCCAAGTTAATGAAAAGGTATAAGCGCTAAATCCTCTATATAATATTTTGTAAATTTTTATCTTCTTAATTTTCAAAACCAATTCATTTCACTTACGAACAATAAACAAACAATAAATTCCATAAAACGCCGCCAATTTAACATAATATAGAGTCAAGTTACACAAAATTATGAATAAAATATAAAATCCACTGCATGACAGACTGAAATTCCGCCAAAAACTCCTCAAAAAGTTTATTGTACGTTAGTTTTGTTTCCAATTTTTGATATGTGATATACTACGTATTATCAAAATAAAATAAGTGTATGTAATATTAAAATAAATACTTTTAGGTTAATACATATATCTGTGGTGCTAAAAATACCAACATTTTTTTTTTATTCTGTCGATATGTCTGTTTGTTTATTTGTTCCGAGTAATCTCCAAAACAGCTGGACCTATTTGAACGTTTTTTTTTTCTTAGAAATGATTACGCTATTGACCTAGCAAGGTCTTAACAGCTTCACCGGACTACAAGTAATATTTGAACGGGAATTTTACAGACAAATAACTAACTAATTAGCCGTTTTATTTTAAGCTAGCGGGTTCAGCAGACGTTGCCCGCCCTTACAATAAAACAAACTGTACCCAACCCTTGCTCAAAAATCATTTTATATATTAGTGAAAACGGCATGAAGATGCGTTATGTAGTTTTGATCTTTTTTTTTTCTCCAACTGACTACGCTATTGACCTAGCAAGGTCTTATCAGCTTCACCGGACTACTAAGGTGAGCGCTTAATTTTTTGATCTTAACGCAAACAGACATATAGAGAGATGTGGCCGAGGACTTTGTTTTACACTATGTATTGAGAACTACCCGTGCATCCATCTGTCTGGAATTGATTCAAAGTATGTTGTTCACTGTAAACATGCGTGTGAGACGTGCCCTGTACTGGAGTCCAAGAATAAATATAATTGAAAGTCAATGTTCATATGTGATTTAAATTATAGCAACATATATCAATAACCTAATTATATCGACAATATGGTCATATTATATCTATATAATAAAATATTTTAAACATGTTCGATAATGTATAGCTTAATATTTTTAATACTTTCTAATATAGTGTAACTGAGCATTGAGGATGGTATATAATAGTTTAAAGTTTCAGGTATGTAGCTGATGATAAATTCCATCCCATTCGACACACTGTTAGTATTCACATATGTAAAGTACATGTTACCTGTTACAGTATATGATGTGCGTGTCGTACTTACAAATATTTTTGAGAGAGTATTTCTGTAATTTATACATCTAATCATAATTTTACATTTATTTAATATAATTTAAAAACGCGTGCGAAGCCGCGGGTAACAGCTAGTTTTATATAAAATGCATTAGAAGTACATTAAATTAATTAAAACATGCACTACTCACACTACTGCTTGAATTTTACACAACATATACACATGTAAATAAAAAAGACATTTTGACAGTCGTCAATAATTACGAATTTCAAAACAGATTGTGAAGGAGGTTGCTATGCTCGACTATATGTATTTTTTTAACTCTTACGTTCTAATTACCATTTTCATCTTACATTCAACAATGATATTATAAAATATAACTATAATTGTAATGTTCATTATTTTTTATGGTGAACTCACTTCAAATGATGATTTAATAAAAAAATGAGCCAAATAATACTGTGTACAATCAAATACGAATTTTGTTCATAAAAGTAATCCATGACTTAGACTTCCGCGGTTACAACGTTGCTATTCAACCTCATGTAGCATTAAAAAGAATTTATTTTCAAAAGCTAATGATAGTATTAAAAACATTTTTGTCTTGGATTCACCATTTCATTTTATTGTGGATACATTACTTTTCCAAACGATGATACTGGGCATATCACTATTTCTCATAATGAACAGACTACATTTAATTCAATATCACCCAGAAATACCACCCATCCATGGTGTCGTGTAAAATTAATTGGAAATTGTGTCATGGGTTGCGATAAATTTCTTTATTTTCGTAAAGTAATGTTTGCTTAAAATTTGAGAGGTTTACCACGTGATTTTTGTTTCAAATTTATAATTAATTTCAATTTTCATTTACACATAGATATCTTTAAATTTTTATATAATTAAAGATCATGGCAAATAACCGAGTAGCCATGATGAACACCTTTGATTATGGAAGTGTATCCTTTGACAAAAGAATCCTAATAAACTTGAAACTTTAAAAAATCAAATAACTATGGTCGAATGTCGACCACTGGGCGCCCACTAGTTAGTATAGATTCATCTCTTAGTCACTGCTTGTGTTGATAATATTTATTCCCAGTCAATATTTTTGACCGCGTTGAAAAACATCTTTCTTACCAAGAAAATGTAAGAATCTCGACTGGGCTTATTGATATTATCTGTAGGCTTAAGTCACGTATTATCACTTTCCTTGTTTACACAGGAATACGTATTGACTAAACCCTAACCACAGTCAGCAGTGTGGCTGCCAAAATCAATAGCACCCGAAATATTCACCTCACAATACCTACAGACGTTATCGGGTATAATCAAGTACCAAGCTACGTTAGTCCAGAACGTTAGTAAGTTTGTTAAGCCAATTTTGTCGTGCTTGCAAAGATGGCCGTATACATGTGTTTTTGATCCATGTTAGGAGAGACTATAGAGCAATTTAAAATTGTTTCAGTACTTACTGGTAATCATCTTTCAGAACAATGTATTTCAATTTATATCCAATAGAGAGCAACCACCTAACACGAGGTGGATAACCCAAAATAAATGCAATCTTTCGCTTTGGCGTATTGCGTTTTGGAATTAACATATTTAAGTGGGTCCTCTAGTTAGAAATTCAAAGATATCGTTTCTTTTCCTTTGTCATATTGTCATAGTTTAACCTTTTAAGAATATGTTTACCATTTAAGAATATGAAGAACAACTAGCCCAGAATCCCTCATGTCCGGAAGCAAACGTGATCACGTACGAATTAACTGGTCCAAAATATGAGCTTCAGGCGTTTCCATGGAAGCTAGAACTGCTAAACCATCAGTAATCAAGCTTGTGTGTCAGGGTTAAATTGCTATTATAATACAAATAGTGATAAGCCCATCACAGTAGCTGTCTTTTAGTATATTGCGTTTTAGGATCAATCAACTGCAAGCGGAGTTCCGATTCTGACACGGCCGGGAACGGTTGTGTCCGCGCTCGGAGCGATATTTCGTGATTATTGTGATACAGTGTATACAGTATAGCCTTCGCTATTACTTCATGAGTGTTCGGCTTTCGCCTTGAAGTGCCGATCCGGCTGACGTAGCGCACAAGTGCACCGCACCTGCGTAACACCTGCGTTCTTTTTCCTGAAATTGAGTGAGATCCTTCCTTTGTATTTATTTATTGCTTTGTTTATTATATTATATTAGTACATTTATTTGTTTACTTATTAGTTTATCTATTTATTTACGTAGTCCTTTATTCTTTTAGTCGTAATTTCTTTATAACTTTATTTATTTCAATTATTTATTTGTTTAGTTATCCATATATTTATTTGTTCTATACTATGCAAATTATTTACCTTGCCTGTTTCGCTTACGTATTTCCTGTATTACTTTCTTCTTCTGGTTCATTTTAAATAGCTCTCTTGATCCGCACCCGGGATAGACCCGTAATTAACCCGTTTGGTGTGCTCCCCTGCCCTTAAGGCAGCAAGGTTGGTTCGCGTTCCCTTCAGGCCACGAAATGACCCTCAATTTTTGAGAAGTCTCCGGGAGGACTTATTAGCGAATGGAGTTAACGAAAGCATCGTCGACGCCGTTCTCGCGCGTCACTGTGCCCCGTCCGAGAAGGACGTACAATATGAACCCCGCGTACCAGCTGCCGATAGACCCCGTTGATAGGGCTCCGATTGTCGCGATGGAGCTAGACGTCGGGACACCCGCCGCTTCCTGCGCGTCCGGTCACGCCCGGTCGCCCTCGCTTTTATCCGCGATAGACAAGGACGGTTTCATAACCGTCTCGAAAAATAAAAAATCGTCCCGCCCCCCGCCGTGCGAATCCGACTCGGACTCGGGTCCAGTAGGTCCGGCAGTAAAGGTCCCGTGCCGCGAGACCAATAGAATAGACGGCGCCCAGGCGCCCACCGCGACCGCGCAACACGCCAAAACAAAATCGAGCTCTGGCTGATCCAGTCCTCTCTCCGTCCCGCTCACTCCAACCGCGGCTAAGAAGCCTCGCCCACCCCCGCCGGTCACTATCCAGGATAAGGCGCGATGGATATCAGTCTCCACCGTGCTGAAAACCTTAGGCATTCAGTACACGTCAGCCCTCAACACCCAGGCAGGGATTCAGGTTAAGGTGACTAGCACCGATCACCATCGCAAGCTAACCGAGTACTTACGAGTACAAAAGTTAGCTTATTTCACATACGCACCAGAGGAGGAACGTCTACTCCGAGTAGTCTTACGCCGTATCCCTGTCGAAATCTCAACAGACGACATACTAGCGTTCCTTAAGAACGAGAACTTCCCCGTCCGAGAGGTACACCGCATGTACCACCCGACCACTAAGTCTAAGTTCAACTTAGTGTTGGTCATTCTCGACCGCACTAAGGAGGGCAAGGAAATTTTTAATATCACGTCCGTGTGCTCTCACGGGCGTTACGGTAGAGCCCCCGCACAAGTCTCACACGCCCTCGCAGTGCCACAACTGCCAGGGCTACGGTCAAGTAGCTAGGAATTGCCATCTCCGTCCGAGATGCTTTAAGTGCTTAGGAGATCACTCTACTAGGGAGTGCCCGCGTACCCCGACCTCAGCAGACCCTCCGAGTTGCGTTCTGTGCGGGAACGCGGGTCATCCCGCGAACTATCGTGGATGTCCCCGCGCCCCGCGAACGCAACGTCCTCGCCAAGGACAAAAGGACATCCGGCCGTCCCACCTGGCGTTCTGGAAGCTCACGCGTACATTCAAGTCAGCCGAGACTATTCCGATGCCCCCTCTCGAGAGAGACCCCGGGTTACCTCTCGCGTTTGACAGTATAGATAAGGCGGAGTGTCTCGCCGTGAGTCTAGAAAAACAGTGCTCACCGAATACAGCAAACACGGACCCTACCCATATTGGTTCGATCGAGTCTTCCGTCGAGTGTACACTCGCGTCCCCGCCGGCGGATACACTAACCCCTATCACTTTTGACGAAGTATCGGATGCCATCAAGCGTTTAAAGCTTAGGAAGTACCCAGGTCCCGCTGGGATCAGGAACGAGGTATTGCGACTCCTTCCTGATCACATCATAGCTCTACTGGTCTGCATGTCCCAGGGCCATTTTCCAGCCACCTGGAAGAAGGCCATAGTGATAAGCATTCACAAGCCCGGCAAAAAAGGTACGGTTCCCGATAGCTACCGCCCTATTAGTTTATTAGATACGCTAGGTAAGCTATACGAGCGGCTCCATCTGAACCGTCTCCAGACATCCATATCCGGCTTAAATCTGCTACCGCCAGAGCAGTTTGGTTTTCGCGCGGAACACTCTTGTACAAACCAAGTGCACCACCTCACGGAGTACATTCTAGCTAGATTCAACGATGATCCCGATCGCAACCCGACACCGGTTAAAGCTAACCCGAAACGCACAATAACTGTCTTTTTCGATATCGCCAAGGCCTTCGACAAGGTCTGGCACGAAGAGCTCATCTAAAAATTGTGTCAATCTCGTATCCCGGATAGGCTAGTTCACATAATCCGCGATTATCTGTGAAATAGAACTTTCTCCTACTGAGTGGAAAGTGGGTAGTCATCACCCCACCCGATACGTTCAGGTGTGCCACAAGGCTCCATTCTCGCGCCCACACTTTACAGTCTGTTTGTCAGTGACCTACCTCGGCCCCCGGGAGTAGAGCTAGGTTGTTATGCTGACAATACAGTTATCTACGCTTCCGGATGGTTTCCGATACGACTTAGGAAACGCGTCGCAGAGACCGTTAGCACACTCGGTGACTGGTTTTTGCTATGACATATAGAGGACAACCCCAACAAAACTACCGCAATACTTTTCGATTCTAAATACCGCGATTACGAGCGTAAACGCAAACCTATCACTTTATACGACACCGACATTCCGTGGACCAAGCAGGTTAAATATCTCGGAGTTACGCTAGACAGACTGCTCTCATTTAGACAACACACAACGTGAGTACGTAACAAGGCCGCCATGGTCACGGCTCGCCTATATCCGTTAGTTTGCCACAAGAGCAAAATGTCCCTCAGACACAAGCTCACACTGTACAAAACTTGCATCCGTCCCGTTCTAACATATAGCTGTCCCGTTTTCGTACATATGTCAGAATATAACTTTAAAAAATTACAAGTAATTCAAAACCCTTTCCTACGTAAGGCGACCGGCGCCCCGTGGTACTTCCGGAACGAGGATCTCAACAGGGAGATGCCCTGTATATGGGCGTATGTAAAATCACTCACTATTAGCTATTTTGAAAAAACCGCGAGCTATCCCAGCCTGTTAGTGGTATCCGCCGCGGATTACGAACCCGTACCGGACGCTGCGCGTTATAAAAGACGTCCGCGACATATATTTACCGATCCTCCCGACGAAATTACGGCAGCGAACGATTAGTACCAGCCTGTCTCTCGAAACAGAGCGTGTTCACGCCCACGCCCGTGAAACCACAGATCACGCCGCCATGGCCTGGGTTAATTTTGCTCTCGCACACCAGATTAGGTACCCCTCGGCAGCAACTTAAGCCTAGGTCCAATCCCTCGGCGGAGAGCCCTTGAGTACGCTACTAGCGTGATACAGTGTAACACAAAAACTTACATCACTGCTACAACACTACACTATCACCTCCACACACGTGCACGCCCATACGGTTACACATGAAAGTGGAAGGGTTTTATTTTTTTCCCTTATCGAACTGAAAAAACTCTAATTTTCCGATAATAAATATATGGAGGAGTTGATGAGGCATGTATGCTTGGTACACATATACGGTTCAATAACTCATACATATATGAATAGTTAGCTAGGTTAGCTAAAATAGGTCGCGATTTTGCATGCAACAGGCAACAGCCAAGCCGAGGTGTGCCGTGCACCCTTGAGCTGGTTTTCAAAATAAAATCGGCTGAGTGCCTTAAGCGCTCGCCTTAGTAGTCCGGTGAAGCTGTTAAGACCTTGCTAGGTCAATAGCGTAGTCAGTTCGAAAAAAAAAAATCAACTGCAAGCACCTTATAAACTAGAAAGACAATAACGACAGCCGATTGTTTTTCTCTTTGTGTATACTGTTACTGTTGGATTTCACATTCCTTACCATAATGTACGGTTCTGACACTGTATAATAGTATTTTAAAAAGAAACGGTATTAAACATCTACGGATAGGGAACCCGAGTCAATAACGAACTTTAATAGCATACTTAATTTAGGAATCAAATCAGAAAGTGTAATTTAATATTTTAACAGAAGTTTCTTTGTTAGAAATTTAATATATAGCGAATTTTAAACTATATTAAAATGTTAAATATAAATATACGGTGTCATTAAAAATAGTTAAATTCGTATTGCTATAAATCAGTTACTTTTTAAATGCACCACGCTCGCTGAATGTCTGCCATCTTGCTCTTTTGTCTCGCTTTCTTTAGGTTAGGTTAGACTTGCGAAAAAAGGATAACGCGAACTTCTCTCGGGCGAGCGCGGTGCATTTAGTACCAAACCTTTTTAAAGCAAGTATTTAATATGTATTTAACTTTTTTGTAATAGCACCGATGATGGCTTTATTCAGATTCAGATCTTTATTCAGATCTAGATACTCTCACGCACATTTAGACTCATATACAATACTTTCCATTGATGATGAGAGATAGAAAACCAGTCTAACGGTGTGCCCCATAATTGCTTCTCCTTAAATATATTTCATATCTTATAAAAATATCACTATTAGTACATTAGGACGTCACATTCTGTATCATATCCTTTCGCGAATTAGAATGTATAAGATCCCAGGAAATCTGTCGTTAAATACCGTCTACAAAGCAACGATAATAACATACCGTATTTATTCCTTAAAATGTTCAGTTCAGAAATATGAGAAAAACACGTAGCATGTGAACGAACCTTGACAAAGTCCAATCGAAGGTGAAAGCTTCGGGGAATTAACCTATATCATTTATATTATTGTTATTGATGTTACAATTTTGGCTTATAGGTGAAAAATATGAGTATGTAATTTCAGCAAAGAACGGAGGTAACACACCGTGACGTTAGTTACAAAAATTATTATCTCCAGCATGAGGGTGCCCAAGGGAATAGATATATCTAGTTTTACTTTTCCCATCAAATGACTTTGTTGTCTTGGTAGTGCTCTTATATAAGTAACTATCTATCTATACATATAATAAGAATATTGGTCTAATGTGGATGTATACCTATTTTACATTTTTGTAGAAAAAATTGTAGCCGGTGTCTTGGGGAAAATAATAAAAAAATGTACTGTTGCCATCTCTGCCTGGACCATTTGACTCAGCGCAAAGACGATCTATGAGGATTGTTGTCGATCCCAAGCTCACAAATGGTATCGATCCATTAAATCACAGGACTCATAAGAGACCGTATGAAAATTATCTATACACGCACACTCACACAAACATGAGCATCGACGAGAACCCTAAGCGGGTTTCGCGGTGTTGTCTATAGAATTTCTTTCAAAACCTCGATACGCATGTTTGTGTGAGTGTGCCGTTTTCGAGCATTTGTTCGTAGTTTCCGTACTGTTTCTCATATTTATACTGTGACTAAGTTTAGGGAGAGACGCCGCCTTTTTTGTGTGTTCTACCGTTTGTATAATGGGTTGTGTTCCGAGTAATTGTATAACATTAAGCTTGTAGCTGTTTTCCACCATCATATTTCTCATCATCGACAGGAAATTCATCCCCACGCATTGGAATCGAAATGGTTTTAGACGGTCCGGTTCCAGAAGGGTTTCCTTTCACGAACTATCGCCTTGTGGGATAAGCTTGTTGCTGTAGTTTTTCCTGGGGACGACAGTATCGAGTGTTTCAAAGGGAAAAAAAATAGATTATTTAAGGGTTGGCAACGCGCATCGTCATAAACCTTGGGATAAGATTGTGATCAAATGGTAAAAACATATACAGTGTTATAACAAAAAAGTTAAATACGTATTAAAACTTGCTTTATAAAAGTTTGGATATTTTCGTATTAAATGCACCACGTTCGCTGAACGTTCAACATCTCGCTCTTTTATCTTGCTTTAATTAGGTTAGGTTAGACTTGCGAAAAAGGATAACGCGAGTTTGCCACGGCAGCTGTCGGCGAGTGCGGTGGATTTAATACGAAAGTACCCAAACTTTTTAAACAAGTATTCAATACTTATTTAACTTTTTTTGTAATAACACGGATAAAATTTAAAAAAAGGTTATTTGCGAGTCCATATTTCGCCTTGTTTTTGGACTGTAGGTACTCACTCTACTTTCATGACATTTTGCCGCTATAGTATAAATAACTAAAATAATAATAAAAAACACGCGTAAACCCGCGGAAAGGAATTGGTATTCTCTTAGAATTAGTATTTAGATCACCTTTCTTTTATCAACAGTGAATGCTGATATATTGGAGTCTTCAAAATAAAATGGACATCAATATGTTACCCAGAATGTGCTATCAAAAGACCGAGTTAATTTTTCACTATTTTTATGTAACATAATAAAGTCTACTAGTGATTTCCACACACGTAACGCCACTTATTTCAGCAATTTATAAGAACGAATCACGTAAAACCGGTTCTCGGTCGCTCTCTAGTGTGCTATCTCTACATACATTCGTTTTGTAAGGATGGCGTTCAACTCACAGGATGAAGCGATTTTTTCATGTAGACCCACTGTAGATAATCTGGGGACTCTTTGTATATTTCATACTTTGTATAATATGATCTAATGTGAGTGAAGTGTGGTATGTGTTCGTGTAAGAGAATTTGTAATAGAATTATTTAGAAAAATGATTTAATAATTTTTTTTGTATGATTTAAGAGTATCAATTAATTTTAGTATTTTATTACTTTTTCTGTTTCAATTTCTTTGTTTTTTGTATTATTATGTTAAATCTTTAAATATGTAAAATATTTTAATGTTTACTTTTATGAATATTTAATTATGTGCTGGAGCATGCCGTGGTTGTCTGTAAATATGACTACATTTATAATGAATCATAATAGTCCTACTTTTTATATATTTACTAGTGTATTGTCATATTGACGACCCTAAAATAAATAAATAAATATTTTTATACGTTTTTTAAATTTACACGTATACAAATAAGTTTAAACATTTTATATTCTATAATGATACACTGATCTATTGTAAATAATAGTAATAAAAAATATACATAAGTATAAGTACACAAATACACACAATACGATAAGTAACGCCGTGCCAGCTATACTGGTCTGTACAGCCGATGTGAACTTATTAGCTGCCTTGAACCAATAAACACACCTATGACTAGGTACACAGGAGAAACAATAATAAAAATCTTTATTTTACACCTTGAAAATATACATAATTAGACAGCAGTTTACAATATATGTGTACAGACAGCCTTATCGCTTAGAGTGATCTCTTACAGGCAAATCTTAAGAAACACTTGATTTTTAAAATACCCGGTGGCAATATAAATATACATACAGAATAAAAACTACATATAATAAGAACTTAGTTATTAAGATTAATATAGTAAAAGGTTTATTATTTTTTGCTTTTCAGTTATTTCGGCAGTTTAATTTTTTGTTAAAAAAAATTTTTATAATTTTTTGTGGCTATAATCTACTAATTATTACATGCTTAATTTATTTGTAACACACAACTCAGAGAATGAATTATAAGTCATCCCCTGTTTTCCTACCGTTGAGGTTATTTTTTCTTGTCAGAATGTATATGGGACCAACTTCAGAGTATAATTTTTTTTTTCTGGAGAGTGGGGCTATGCAGGCCTTTAATGGTCCTGTATCACTGCGACCAGTAGTGATCTATTGTGATCGCCCCATGTTACTAAAGCTCCCCGCCTAATCCTATAATATTTAAAAACTGCAGGACTTTTTTGGCTAAGAGCATCTGTACCTCATCCGGAAGCAAAACATGCTTTCCCAGAATCCGGTTTCGTTTAGGCTTTAGTGGATCACATTCGCACAAGAGGTGTTTGGGGGTCTCATCTGCACTATCACAGAACCTGCACTCTCTTGTGCTCTGGACACCAATGTTGTGCAAGTGTTTTATAAGACAGCAGTGTCCAGTGAGTGCTCTCACTAAAACCCGTATTTGATTCCTACCAAGTGACAGGGCCTTACCAGCATATCGCTGGTTAAAAGCCCTGATGAGCTCCTTGGAATGGTTTTGTCCTGGCAAGTTGTGCCAGAATGTTTTAGCTTCTTGATTGTAATGGTTTCTAAGGGCCAAGAGAGCTAGCTAAGCTTTTGGGTATTCCACAGAACGGTTCTGGACCGATGTGTATTCCCATAGCCCCTGCCCTTGCAAGTTCATCAGCAACTTCGTTGCCACGAATGCCTGCATGCCCCGGAACCCATCGCAAAATAAGTCTGTTTTTTTGTCCCAGACTGTTTAGTACAGCCACGCAGTTTGACACAAGTTTCGACTCAACTGAGTCTGAAGCAAGTGCCAGTAAGGCTGCTTGACTGTCCGAGTGGATATAAATTGTATGGTTAACGTAGTCTTTTTGCAGATTTATATGGGCATACTCTAATATAGCGTACACCAGAGTATACATACTCCTTCCAATAAAAAAAGAAATTTTAAAATCGGACTATATTGCAAAAAGTTATGCGTGATCATACATAAAAAAAACGCGTTGAATTGAGGACCTCCTCCGTTTTTTTCGTCGGTAAAGAAGAAATAACGAAATAAAAGAAGCTTTTTATTAGGATGGTGAGATGTAATACCGGTCAAAATATTCTTATTGATATTCTTTTAGTACCAACGCTCTCGGGGATAATAGTACTATAGAGTTCTCAGAGTTTGCAGTCACCAATACGTCGTGGGCTGATGTAGTAATTATGCCTGTACCTCCCTTCCTGAAGAGGTCTATGGCCCTGCAATGAGTCTTTTAGAGCATGTTACTTATTGATACTCTCTTTGGTCGTTGCTCTTAGGAAGTGGGATCCTGTTACTATATGTTATAATGGCTAATTAACCCTATTCAAAATACAAACATATTTGCTGTATCCTTCCAAACGCTCATAGTTTGTGCCACACAAATCCCTCATATATCTCGACGGCAGTCCGTACATTCGAATCAACGCTTACAAATTGCTTCGTTTATCATCGATATAAAATAGTCATAAATAAGTCCTTACTATTCTCCTCCATTAATCCCTTCTCGGAGCGATGTACTGTTAGATAACAAACAACTCAAAAAGGCCTATATATGATTTTATAATTTGAAATGTCGCAATCGAAAGAAGATATTGGTGGCTATTTTGTATGAAATACCATTCCCATTATATTTCTCTCCGTTTCTTCTAGATTATGTAATGTTTCGAACAGTACGGTACGACGAGTGTTATACTTAATTTTGACATTAACTCATTTTTATAACCTAAACATTTCTGTTTATTAATTTTATAGATCAAGGATGATTATTATTATTTTATTTTTTTATCCGACCACGTCCGAGTGACTACATTACATTAGTAAGTAAGCACAGTACACAACACAGCGTACACAGCACAGCGTCGGAGGCCCACCTTCCCTCCCTTCCCCCTCACTTTCCTCTCACTCCATCCTTCTTCCTGCACTCAAACACAGGCTGGCAACCCACTTGCAACTCCCCTGGTGTTGCTTGTGTCTATGGACGGAGTTATCACTTCACACCAGGTGACCCGCATGATCCTTTGCCTCCTAAGACATAAAAAACAGAACGATCCGAAAATAATGCTGACCATCCACAGATCTATAATTTATCAGAAGTAGCCGCTGTCACGCCAGCCTACAAGTTACTTAGAGATTCATAATTGGAAAATATAGCACCAGTGACAGAGAAGTTGAGGAGTAATAGGTTAGCATGGTACTGGCATGTTTAGGCGAAAATGGTTAAGAGACGTTGCAATGCACAACGGTATTATCCGCCTCTCTTTAAATCCATCAAGCGTCATTTTTTCCTCCCCCCCAACCCCCTCACCAGTGCTTAAGTAGCAGTGTAATTACGGAGTGACGACGTCGTTCGTCTCTGTGATCAAAATCGAATATTACTTCATTATAGACATTTATACTAATAATTGATTGAGCAGTTGGAAAGTGTGATCCGAAGTGATAATAATTACAACTAAAGAGGAGGCCTCCTAAGTCTGCAACAACAACGAAAAGGTGAGTCTTTTTTTTCTACATCCCTCCGGCCGTCGTGCATTGTTTGCGACCAAAAGTGTATTAAAAACAGCCGAATTATCAAGTCTTTTTGTAAAATATCAACTAGCGTGAACAGCGCATATTATGAGAAGAGATGAAAGCCATGTAACTATAAAAGCTTTGTGTATGGAGACGGATGCATATAGAAAGAAAGACATAAATAAAGGTATGCCTGGATTGTGTGAGAAATGATATGTGTATAACCTCTTTCTTGTTACACCTCTGTGAATAATGAAATTACATTTGACAGCGGAAGAGAGGAAAAGGAAAATATGTTAGACTGACTCTTCTTAGGTGGCATAAGAATAAGACGAAGAACACAATATGCATATTAACTAGCACACAATATTAACTAGCGGACGAATAACAAATTATATATCTAAACCTTCCTTAAAATTCATTTTATCTACTCGTGAAACCTATTCTATCCTATCCTATATAGTTTAGAGCAATTTTTCCGACGCAAAATACATATAGGAGTTGTTGAGGCACGCATGCTTGGTACACATGCATGTTTCAATAACTCATATTCGTATATCTAGATAGCTTAGGTTAGATCAGATAGTTTGCGATTTTTGCACAAAACAGGCGACAGCCCAAGCCGAGGTGTGCCGTGCACTCTTGAGTTAGTCGCCCAAACAAATCGGCTGAGTGCCTTCAGCGCTCGCTTCGGTAGTTTGGTGCAGCTATAAAGACTTTTCCGGATCAACAGCGTTTTCATTAAAAAAAAAAACTACTCGTGAAAACCGCATAAATATCCCTTCAGTGGTTTTTGAGTTTATCGCGGACAGACAGACGTGGCAGAGGACTTTGTTTAATACTATGTCACGATATACTATTATAATAGTATAGACAGAGAATATGATTACTTACCTCTTTTTATGTTAGGAGGCAAACTAACAGACGGGTCACTTTATGTTAAATGATCACCGCCGTCCATAGACGCTTGCAACACCAGTAGAGACGCAAGTTCGTTCTCAGCCTATGGGGGAAAGGGATATGCGGGAGAGAAGGAGGGAGGGGCGAGGTGAGAGGAGGTGGGCCTTCAGCGCTCTGACTGACCGAACGAAACGCAACAATTCAAGCACTGTTACTTCACGTCGGTTTTCTGTGAGGGGGTGGTACTACCCGGGACGAGCCGACCCATTCATGTTGTAACCGGTAATAGCTTCAGCATAGCTCTGCCAACTCTATCTCAATTTAACCTTCAAGCATCGTGATTACTAAATCCTCATTGACCGTCAGACAATGAGAAAGGTCGTTGAATAAATAAAATTTATAAAAGTATTTTCAGAATAAAAGAACGTCTGAGTATGAAATTTGCGTTATTATAATTTTTGCACGAATTTGTAAGTCTTCTTTCCAATGATTGTGATTAAAGAGTGAAATTAACCAATCAAAAGCATCGAACTTCTTTTATATTTTGTTATATAAAATCTTATTATATCTAATAAATAATGAACATTTTGTTTTGGACAATCAGCGAAATAAATATAATTTAACACATTTATTTCAAATAATACATTTTTGGAAATAGATTTACATTGAAACTAGCTTTTGTCAGCGACTTCGCACGCGTTTATATATATTAGATTTTTCCTTCGGAAATGTACACTTCATTTGAATGATAGGTACCCTATGACCTTTTTCTTATTGCGTAGGTAGGTAGACCCACGCTGAACCTATTACTGGTTTCAGCATGAATGGGTCGGCTCGTCCGGGGGAGTATCACCCGACTCACAGAAATACCGCCATGAACTAACAGTGATTGCATTGTTGCATTCAGTCAGTGAGAGCGCCGGAGGCCCACCTCAACATCCAGCGTAGATCCAATTTCCCTGTAAAAGTATTCTTTTTTTTTTAATAAATATTTTAGAAAATGTCAGGAAATATGCTAAAAATTCTAAGAATTTAAATAAAAAATATGGTGAAAGACGACATACATACATACATAAAGACATACTATAGAGTGAAACTCTTGTATTACGGTAAAACATTGTAATTTAAAGAAAATACAAGAAAAACCCACCGTCACGCCCGACGTTCTTAACTTCGGTGATCGAACGAGAATCAATGTTTTCAGCACTACCCGACATAGTGTTTCCATTACCACTTGTGGTCACGCAAAAAGATGTCGAATCAGAATTTAAAAGCCCTATCACAAGAATCTATCTTTAAAAAAAATATCAAACAGAAATATTTACACTAATAAAGATTAAGAAAAAGAAGAGAAATGAAGATAACAAAAAAAATGCAGGTACATTTTAAAAGAAATCTTCAGAATTAAATATTAAATGTGAAGATATTTCGGTGCTTACCGCAGTAAGTCCTACTCAACGTGTTAATAATACGGAGGTTTGGGTGTATCGCGAGCACATTACAGACGGTATCGCTGTGTCGAGCCACCTTAATGCAACTCGCTTTTAACCTACATCGGATGAAAGCAGGAACGTTGTAACACTCAGCCTTATATTACACCGTCGCGTAATATTCTCCAATTAATGTTTATTTATTGAAATGGAAACCACTTTAGACGCGTTGAAACTAGCACTGAACGTTTCACGAAACTGATTAGAGAAGCCATTTTGTTTTAATTATATTATGTCCCCAATAATAGTAACTATATTAAAGAAAAGTGGTAATTATAGTTGATTGATCTATTAGTAATTTAAAAAATCATGACAAATTATACACATAAACCTTCCTCGTGGATAACTTTATGTGCTGATGAAAACTGAATGAAAATCCGTTCAGTAGGTTTTGAGTTTATCGCGAACAGACAGACAGACAGACGTGGCAGTGGACTATGTTCTGTAATATGTAGTGATATTAATAATTAAAAAGTAAAAAAAAAAATGTTGTTTTAGAAATAAAACTGTTGAACGAAATCCTTATATTCGAAGCTTAGTAATTATATTTGAAACTGCTATGAACAAGTTCATGTAAACTAAATCTGACGTTTTTTCTCCTCCTTGATGCCACCGGTCTATGGTTATACTTATATACTACGACTTTACTCGTAGCTGTATGAATATGGCAGCAAAATAAAGGACGAGATAACTCTTAGTGGGCCTTTTGGGTAAGTCCACAAACTACGAGATATTTCGTTCATGGTAGTCAATATGCTCACGTCACGTTCGGGTTGGTGACGTTTAATCAGATTTTCTCGTCCCTACTCGGCATCAAGTGCGCTTGGGTCATTGATACACTGAATCGGTTGACTAATCACTTGACTTAAATCGTCATCGATTAAAAAATCGATGAAAAAATGTAAATCTAACAAGAAGTGCGTCGTCCTTTTAATTAGATTTTCATTATTATAACAATAATAAAATAATTCAACAGAGAGAGAAAGACAGAAAATCATATGAAGAGGACATAACGCTTTTTCTTACGTATCGATTTCTACAAGCCACATTCGCAATGTTATGCTACGGTGTAAAAATAAACAACACGGTGTTATGCGGTTTGTACATACAGCGCTTCACATGCGGAGCGTTTACTTTGCATATTCATTAAGCAGTTCATTCCAGCGTTCACAGTGTTTGTTGTGATGTCGTTCGATATAGGTACATTTATGATAATAATTAAGAGGTAAATGTATAGATTTGCATTACGTATGGCCTGGGCATGCTTATGATATTGAAATTTTGTGTTAATAAATAAGCTGAATAAAAATTATTGCTTGGAGTATTGGAAAAACAGAATTGACAAATTTTGAAATTTAAATAAATTAGACCATGAATGATTTCAAAATGCCAAAAAGAACACAATTACTCAATTATTTTGTAGGTGGTAGAGCCACGGTGAAGCTATTACTGGTTTCATCATGAATGGGTCAACTCGCCCGGGGTAGTACCACCCTCTCACAGAAAACCGACGCCTATAACAGTGTTTGCATTGTTGCGTTTTGTTCGGTCAGTGAGAGCGCCGGAGGACCACCTTTCCTCCCTTTTCTCCCTCTTCATCTCCCCTGGTATTGCTAGTGTCTATGGACTGTGGTGATCACTTAACACCACGTGACTCGCATGTTCATTTGTTTCCTATGACATAAAAAAAAATATTTTGAGTTCTCACTTCTCTCAGCAATCTATACGCTTACCTCGACTTTCTTTAGTACCCTTTTTGACACTTGAATCTTTATTTAAAAAAATAAGTATCATGATAACTTAATTTTTTTTTCTAAACTGCGACTTTTATAAAAGCGATGTGTTTTCTTGTCGCAGAAATTTAGAGCAAGCGATGTGATGCTTATATTTTTAATGTATTGAAACATATTTTTGAGATAATAAATGACACGGACAACTTACGGGTATTAGATAGTCTATCATATAAGAAGCTAAGAATGCTCACTAACCTGTCAATGAATCGAAGAGTATTATCTCCCAAAGCCACTTCCAAACAATTCTCAGCTTTACTTTCCATTCTTATAGCGTATTCTCTATGCGCGTTAGGGTTGTACGAATCGCTGTGAATATTTTGTTAAGTTAATGTAATTCGACCACGTTTCTAGACGGAAATGCACTGAATATCTAGAAATAGGACGCGATAGCGAAGATAAATCTGAACACTTATTTAACATAACCATATTTATTTTTGCAAAATTGTCTATTCTTTTGAAATACTTGAATTTTATTCTGAAATTAATCATGTATTTTTAAGTGTAACTAAATTGTTTTATTAAGTAGGTGGTATGATATCATTTCTAATTATCTTCTATAAGGTTTATACCAGGTGACTGTTTAGACAGTAGCAATTTTTATGGAGGACACTCTACACTCGATTCTCGCTCTAAATCAATTAAAAACCTACTAAAATTATACGCAATCTTCTACACATTCTATATTAAAGTACGGTGTCAATGACCGTTGGGTACTTTCACTTTCATTCTAAAGGGAACGTCAGGAACAAAACAAAAGGGTTTATTGCCCGTTTTACTATCGAACGTTATTAATTCCGTGTCGTCCATTGTAGTTTTTGGCACTGGTTATTACATTTAGGTTTATTATTTTATTTACACGTTTGTGGGTATACTTTTGAAAGCCTTAGAACAAACTTTAACTTAGGTTTTCTTGATTGAAATTTCATTAAAACATTAGTTATTTTTTATACAATGAATCATTTACTTTTTTACCTGTCACTAGCGGGCCCGGCAGATATTGTCCTGCCTTGTTAGTAACATACAATTCTAAAAATCAACCGCAGTGCCATCTACCACTCCCAATTGTGAATCTAAACCTTTTTGAATCCACTGGAACACTAACAAAATCTGTCCAGCAGTATGGGAGAAGCTCTCCCACATACACGGGGACAGAAGAATTATACGACGTAAAAATTAAATAAATAAACACTTTTTTTTTCTTTATTTGATTCGTTAATTAGTAGTTGCATTGAAAAAATGTTAGAAAATAAAAATATACATATTACACAGAGGAAGTCTGATGTAGGGAACATAACGTTTTTTCTTTACGTGACGAAGCTATACAAAATATAAACACATTAAATCGAATTATTTTCAGAGTTGAAGATAAACTGTTAGGTGGTCTCCTGACCGCACTTTCTTGTATATTATTAAACCATTTATAAATACATTCAAAGAATTAATTATACGGGGACTATTTATCGTCGGATGAATTAACCACATACTTACTTGTTTTTTTTTTTTTGCCATATATAAATAAATAACAAATTCGAACGCAACATCCCTTAAACTCACCTTCTTGGTATCAAGTCTTAAGCTTGTGTATTTTCTTGGATTTATTACTCCGTCCGATATTTAGACGAATTCCCAGTTAGTTCGTTCTCGCAACTTTCATCCCTCGGAGTTGTTCAGTCGAGAAATGTTAAGGAATTCATACGTATAAAACAATTTGTTAATCGGTCCTTAATTAACTTTTTAAGACAATAGAGAATACCGAGTTCTGTTGAGAAAATTCCAATAGCATGTACTTTAAAATAATTACTTGCTATCAATATTTATATAAAAATTAATTGCCATATGTATGTAAGAACATAATTTCGAAACGGCTGCATCTATTTGACTATCTCCTATTTTATTGCGTGCCTAACTATCAGGGTCAGGTTGTTTTAGTATTAATAGTCCCTGGACGACCAAGCCTAGCTCGGTTCTTTAAAAACATGTTTAAATTAAAATAAACTGCTAGGTTTGCCTCACAAAATTAGCGTTTTAATCAAAAATAAAAATATATTAAAAACTATGAATATATCTCTTTTGCTGTCACTCGGATTCGAACTGGAGTTAGACGAATTTTCGAAGCAGCCGATTTTCATCTGAGCTATTTTTGTTTTCACAGCGGCATCGAAATTTACCTTTATATTTTAACTATATTTTTTCATTGCCTGAAAAGTCGGATAAAAAGTTTTCTATGAATAAAATCTAGCTAGATCGATATATCGTCCCCGAAAGCACCTACATACTAAGTTTCACTGAAATCGCTGACGTCGTTTCCGACATCCTGAACATATAGCAATGTAAAAAAATACAAGAATTGCTCGTTTAAAGGTATTAGATTATAGCCTTTATTGTTGAAACTGTATTAAATATACACACTCAAACCTAACACATCAGGTTATCTGTTGTAGAAATCAGCATGTCACTCGATACGTAGGCTTCTTATAGCTGTTTCCGACTTTTTCTACCATTGCGTTTTCTTTGCCAAACCGAATCACCTTGTCTCTCTCTTTTCCTTTTACCATCTCGTGGATACTATTTCGCGATCATTTTTGTCTATTTTATCTTACTACCTATTGTCATACGCCCGGTCCTTTGCCACTTTAGTCGCTTAACTTTTTTCAGGTCCAAATTATAGTATGCTACAAAAAATCGTACGGAAAAGTGTAAAATTTGGTATAAAAAATCTCCATATATATAAAGCAAGTGTGTGAACGAGAGAGGAGGGAGATCTAAGGAGATTTCCAAAGTAATGCCGGAACCTAATGTTTACCACCTCGATAATGTATTCATCTCATTCTCTTAAAAATTATTATTATTATTTTATGTCATAGGAGGTAAACGAACAGGTGGGTCACCTGATGTTAAATGATCCCCGCTGTCCATAGACACTAGCAACATCAAGGGAATCGCAAGTGCATTGCCAGCCCGTGTTTGAAGGGGGAAGGGTGGAGAGCGATGGGGAGAGAAGGGGAGGGGAGATAGGGGTCACGGGTCTCTGGCACTCTCACTGACCGAACAAAACGTAACAATGCAAGCACTGTCACTTCACGTCGGTTTTCTGTGAGAGGGTAGTACTACCCCGTCCGAGCCGACCCATTCATGCTGAAATAGCTTCAACATGGCTCTATCACTGATTAATAAAAATTAACCAGAATTTCACTTCTACCGCGTAAACTCACACTCGATTTTAACAATTGTAAATCTAGCGCTCCCGTTACCAGTGACTACCCGCGGCGTCACAAGAGAAACCGTGGAAGAAATTGAACATGAGACATACTAAGCCTATTTCAGTGTTATTTTTACTAGTATATTTTTTTAATATAAACACCATTTAATTTATCGACGGATGTAAATTAATTATTTATTTTATTATATCTGCAGTCCAAATCACGCGAAAGGACTTATTACAGCATATCTGATTGTTCCAACTGTCAGCCATCAATAAATAATTTGAAATAACCGGTGTATTTTCAATTGCGTTAACCGGTCGTTTCGTGTATTCGATTTAAATGGTAATCCTAGAACATTGTTATTCGATTGTTTGTCGATTGCTAAACAGTGTGTAGCGTAGCGGATCAACTCTCAGTGGTGCAGGGCAGCGAGGCGCGCCGCCTTATTGTTCAACTTTTCAATTCAATAGCTTTGGAACTATTGAACTACGTAACTAACAGCCAACCGCAGACGAAAAAACATACCATGTTTACAAACAAAGTTAAATATGCATTGAACATTTACTTTAAAAAGTTGATTACAAAAGAGTGTCTTACACTTGTCTAAGCAGTTTTTATTTTATTGTTGTAATTGATTGAAGAAGGCGTTACTTTGCGGAAATTCCTCTTTCAATATTATAGTGGATGCTACTTTGCACTTCCGCCTGGACAACAAAAAGAGAATCAATTAATCAATATACATATATTTGTATATATTAATTATACAAAATATAATTAATATAAATATAATAATTATTATTAAATTCATCAAATTGTCGCCCGCTCGCAACGGAAGAGTCACAACGATCTCATGATGCTCCGGTGACGGAGCGAAACACGTGCAATCGATTGTCGAGATTACACGTCAATCTGCAACATAATTTGATTAATTTATTCATAATTATTATATTTATATTAATTATATGTTGTGTAATTAATATATACGGAGTATATTGATTAGTTGAAAACCTTTTTAAATAACAATCAAGTATCTACGAAGTTTTTTTTTAATGATAGAAATCTAATCCGTAGTTTTTATGTGATACGCGTACGACATCATACTAGTATATTTATAAATGCAAAACAGTTATTAAATAATAATTTAATTGTAAATGTAGAACAATATGTTATAGTACGCGGTTACTGTGTATTACGAACTTTAATAAATACATCGAGATCTTTTTTTTTTCGAACTGACTACGCTATTGACTCAGCAAGGTCTTAACATTTTCACCGGACTACTAAGGCGAGCGCTTGCGGCACTCAGCCGATTTAATTTGGGCAACTAGCTCAAGGGTGTACGACACACCTCGGCTTGGGCTGTTGCCTGATACATGCAATTCGCGACCTATCTGAGCTGACATAAGGTAACTATTCATATATGAGTTATAATCATATATGAGTTGTTGGAGAATATATGTGTACCAAGCTTACATACCTCAACAACTCTTACATATATTTCGTATCGGATAATTTTCCAAACCATTTCAGTTCGATAAGGGAACATCGAGATCTTTTAACTAATGTTTATTAGCGCGTCTGCACTACGACAGATGACGGTGCATACTAATGACCTTAAATATCACGTTTGAGGCAAGGGTGTGTTCCTACAACTTCAAAGCTTCCTTCTAAAATGTTCTATATACCTATAATTAAAAATAAACCATTTGTATCGTAATATATATTTAAAAATGTGGACATTTCACACTACACTTCTCAAAGTAATAAAAAATGTCAAATATACTACGGACTTCCGATGTTATTTATTTATTAAATATTTACATTTAAACTGTACACTACACTGAAATAGAATATACACTGAAAACGAAATGTAAATATTAAATATAATGTATCCGTTTTGCTAGAAAACTCTGTAAGCAAACTGATTATTATTGACTTCCGGCATTGTTCTAAATGTTTTCTTTTGGCACGGAAGGCAGTAAACAGTCTAGATCCTTTAGTCTTATATATTAGTCATAAAATATCCGTTTTTATCGGAAGCAGAACCAATATCAGACTTTTGCAAAAAGCTGTGTAGTATATTTAAGTCTAGGAGTTAGGCTATTTGTGTTTTTAAAATTAAGAGTTTTACCAGTATATAGATATAAGTTACATTGGGACTGACATATCAAAAATGATAAATGTACTTTTAAAAAAATAAAGAAAAAAAAACGGAAGTAGATAGAGGTTGTAGGTGGTTAGAGCCATACCACCATCTCACAGAAAATTGAAGTGAATATACCAACAGTGCTCGCATTATTGCGTTTCGTTCGGTCAGTGAGAGCACCGGAGATCCACGTCTCCTGACCTTCCCTCCTCCCTCTACCCCGACCGAGGCTGGCAACACACTTGTAACTCCTCTGGTGTTGCAAGCGTCTATGGACGGCGATGATCAATTAACATCAGGTGACCCGTCTGTTCGTTTGCTTCCTATGATATAAAAAATATAGAAAAATCGCTTACTCTTAACTAATTCTAACAAATATTACAAACACTAACGTGTGTTTGTTTGTTTATTAGTTAAAGATAAACATAAATCAACTTTAATGCAAACGACGCCACAGGTTAAGTTAGTTTTAATTTTTCACGCCATCTGTGCAGAATTCATACACAAAGAAAATGGCTAAAAACATTGTTGGAATTTAAGGTAGTATATCTCTTATACATAAAAGGGACTTTAAACTCTTCTATTCTTATATAAATAAGGGTAACAATGCATTCTCTAAAATAATATTTAACGTGTCCACATTTCACAATTTAATTACGCTTTCAAATTTCCCAAATGAAAGCTGAATAACCAACTTGCTACGAACAAAACTACACGCCGAAAATTGTTAATGTGCCCATACTGCTGTTACGGCGTAGCTCCACCGTGATCTGGCCTCAAGCAATGTATGTTTATTAGTGAAGCGCTTTTATCGAAAATATTAATTTCGATGTTGTATTAATATCCATCAGTGTATAATCTATCATCATTACATAGTATAAAACAGTCCCTCGCCGCGTCTGTCTGTCTGTCTGTCTGTTCGTGATAAACTCGCAAAATACTTAACGGATATTCATATGGTTTTCAACAGTGAGTGAAGTAATTCATGAGAAACATTTTAGTATATAAATTTGTGAAGATTTAGTGTAAATTGGTTGAAATATAACGATAATTCTTGAACTTGTATAATATAAATTAAAATTGTAGCACGATGCATTTCTGAACGCACCATAGATCGCGTGATATCCCGAGCAGCCAATCAGCGACGTTCGTGGCTACTCGCGATACTCGAAATGACTTAGCATTCTCTGTGTGTGATCTGTCGTCTTTAATGTAGTACATACGTTATAATTTCTCGCTGGTGTTTTGTTATAATTGTGTAGAACGCATGTTATCAGAGAGGAATAAAAAAAAAAAAAATGAATTTTGGTTATTTGCAAAATACAAGTATCAGTTGTTTCTACCGACTAATCTCAGAAATGCTAAACCGTCTGTGATGTAAGTTTTATTAGCATATAGAGGATTTCTATCGCTAGGCTAAGTATTATGGTTTACCACATAAACAACATAATAATAAGCAAACATAGACATAACATTTGTAAACAAAAACGAAGTTGCGGACATCAACTAATCATGTAAATTATAAGAAAGATACATTATGTTTACTTTTAAGTACTAAATTGAATGAAAAACGAACTTTATAATGTTATTGCTACTCTTATTTATTTTTGATATAGAAATCTCTGTACTTTTCGATGTTCGTGATAAAAATGTTTTAAGCGTCTATAAATAAGTAAAACATTTCAATCATTTTTAGAACTGCCTGTTTGCTTGTATGAACACGCATCACTGCTGAAGTACTGGGTCCACAGTAAAACCTCACCAAGAAAATCATAAAGCATATCCTCGGGAGTAACTACGTCTTTGTTTCATTAAAATCGGTTAACTCTATCATATATTATTGTAATTTTAATGACGACTCGAGTTAAGTACGAGAGAAGAGTTGATAAGTGAATTGACATATATATTCAGATGACTTTATTTGTCACTGTTTTTCTTACACTAAGTTCCACGTGGACGGAGCCGCGGTTACAGCTAGTAATAAAAATAAAATATAAAGTTTATGTACAACATTTATCGACTCGGTGTATATACGTTGAACTGCTATAAACTTTACAATAAGTAAAAAAGTTATTAGACATTTTTTTTACTAAAAACACAAACAAAGCTACCACGTATATATTAAGTTTCACCATATCAAAATACTATCCAAATAATTAGATTAAGTAATGTGCGTAAATTCTTCAATAACAAATTTGTACATAGAAAAACGTTATGAATATTATCCTATTTTGATTAGAGACGGAAAAAGACAACGCAATAATAATTGCGTTCCCAATAAACCAATCAGTAAGGAAACCAGTTCCAATTATCCTTACGGAGACATTCAATTACAAAAAAGCCGGTTTTCACATCGAGAAAACTTTTCACATCCCTAATAAGACTGGGTCCGATAATTGCCAGCGTATTCGGGGCCAGCCCGTCCACTAAATATAGACGTGCTGTCAGCAATTCTCGGCTTATTCCGACCTCTCTTTGTGTCTTCTCTCGTTTGAAAAAGTAAAAATAGTTGTGTAAAGTTGCGAATTGTTACTTATACGTTGTCTACTAAGACAACGCTTAAATTTTTCTTTTTCTTGTTGACTTGTCTCGAAGCAACCCTCCGGTATTGTATATTTTTACAACGTTTATGTATGCATGTATGCATTTAGCATGTATTGGATTATTTAGGTTTTTTTATTAACTAATAATTCTTGATTAAAGTATATTGTGTTGACGAGAGTTAACCGAACCTGACTCTAAAACTAACCAGAACGTTATGTTTTTAAAGCATCACGCAACCACGTTTTAATGTAGGCTGTATGGCAGGACGACCTTTGCCTATTATAACTAAAATGTATCCATCGTGTATTTCGTTATTGGTATGCAGTTTTGGGAGTTCTTTGGCGGCATTTCAGTCTGTCATGTAGTGGATTTTATATTTTATTCCCAATCTTGTGTTACTTGACGACTCTATATTATGTAAAAAAGTTGGTGGTGTTTTATGTAATATTGTTAGTTTATTGTGCATAAGTTAAGTGAATGAAAAATAATACCACGGACCATGAATTCTGGGGTGCCACTAAAATTTCCAGGAAAGTTGTAACAAGACAACCACCATCTTGTTATTACGTTGAAATAACCACAAGACACTTTACTTGAATATCGACCTCCTGACTTATCCTGATATCCTGACAAAACATGGACATATCAGAACATTTTTTAATGATTATTCAAAGATTAAGAAGATAAGAAATGTCTGAAATATTATATAGATTTGGCGCTTAAGCCTTTACATTGACTTGGACTTTGAAGAAAACCGAGTAATGAATACATAAGAGCTATCCGTATTGACAACTTCAGAATTGGCAAAAGAAATGGCTTGAAAATTTAAGATATAGAAGATTTGGCGCGTATGCCTTTACTTGAACATAGAATAAAACTCACACAGAATATACAAGAACGACATATATTGACAACTTCAGAATTGGTAGTATGGATTAATTCCTTTGCCTGTCCTATTGGACAAATATTATTACTACTACTACGTTATTGGTATGTAGTTTTTGGCGGGGTCATATAGTCTGTCAGGTCTTGAATTTTATATTTGTTTTATGATTTTGTGTTATGCGATTTTATATATTGTAATATCATTATTATTAGGAAAAAAAAGAAAGAAAAGACCTTTTACTGTTACGGCGGGTACATAACACTAATAGTTCATTAGTAGGTGCTAGATGAAGCTATTTTTGGTTTCAGCATGAATGGGTCGGCTACTCCGGGGTAGTACCACCCCTCTCACAGATAACCGACGTAAAATAACAGTGCTTGCATTGTTGTGTTTCGTTCGGTCAGTGAGAGAGCCAAAGACCCACGTCCCTTCCTCTTTCCTTCTTTCCCTTTCCTTCCCCTCCCCCTCCTCCCATATACAGGCTGGCAACGCACTTGTGACGTCCCTGATGTCGCTAGTATCTATAGACGGTGGTGATCACTTAACATCACGTGACCCAGTTCGTTTGCCTCCTTTGATATAAAAAAAAGTTATTTTATTTCATTACATAGTTGTACTGTAAAGATAAAAGTTGGTTTCATTTTCTTGGTTAGTATAACAGCACGCAGCCGGGGTTAGATGCTTGTTTAAAATAAATGCAAAGAAATAATTAATTAATATTGCAGTCTTGCAAGACGTTGCATGAAATATAACTTTTGTTATTACCGCAATTTGTAAACATTGCAGTCCAAATGAAACATCTTATAGAACTCGTTTCAAAGCTTTCATTATTCATGAAAGACCGTGACGTTTTGATTAATGCTTGAAACAAAGTTGAAATTTTATTTCCCTTCCCCAGATACAGAAACGAGAAGCTTAACTATCATTACTCAAGTTATAAGAAGCAGTTTTATCATTATATGATAGAATTTAAATTTATATTCCTTATTCTTGATTAATTTATCATCAGTTATGATATCTTTTTAACTTATTTTTGAGTATTTAATATGGAAATAATCGTTCCCAAAAACAAATTGTAAATAGATGTGATTATTGAAGTCATACTATTGACCAGGCGATATATTGTTTATACTATTGACAACTCATCGATTTAAAATGTTCATATTTCTGTATATATTCTGGTTTATTCAGAGTTGTATTTCTCTATCTGCTATATAAGATAAACCATATCTTATATATTCTTAATTAGTGTTGGTAAATAGATTAACTAATAATAAGTATAACGTAATCCTTGACAAGAGTTGATGGTCGTTGTTATTTCTTTTTTCACATATAAACTACTAGCCTCTGCCCGTGACTTCGTTCGCGTGGAATAGATACACTAACACTAACACGCAGCAGTTTAAAACATCCCGATTTTGAAACATTTTTCATCTTTGCTCCGCTCCTATTAGTCTTAGCGTGATGATATATAGCTTATAACTATTCTCGATGAATGATCTATATAACATTGAAAGAATTACTCAAATCGGATCAGTAGTTCCTGAGATTACCCCTACAACGTCACAACATCACAACCTCACAAACTTTACCTCTTTATAATTAATTTATAATTAGTATAGATTGACTATCTATATAATTTTTGTCTAACTGTCTCATTTGAAAAATACTAGGAATACGGTCATATATTAAATCATTAGGAAAATAAGTAGAAGAAGGTAGTTAATATTATCAATATCTTATAAATGTACTATTTCTTTATTATAGTGAATTTTAAAGCTTCTACTGCTTTCTATAATATTGAAATAAATTATCATAATAAAGTGATATAATTGGTATGTCTAAAAATACTATTTATTTTATATTAAATTATAATTTACTGGTTTTGGCTTGCGGGTTACTTTCTAATAATTAAAATTAAACAGATCCCTCGCAAAGAGTATCTTTTCTGGAGGTACTGTGTTCTTTTATGTATACCTGACAACGCATATGCAAAATTTCATCATGATGGGTTGAGTACTTGCAACGTGAAATCGTAATTAACAAAACAAACACGCATTCATATACATAATTTTTAAGGAATTAGTAAGCATTTCATGTTATAATTTTTGATTTAACAAGAAATATATCTTCATGAGATCCCATAAAGTAATTAATTATAAGGAAGATTTATGTGAGTCTTAAAATAATCATAATTTATTCGTTTCATTACGTTAATCGAAATAGTACATATAATGCAGTATTTCAAGATACCACAATTAAAACAGAATTTGGAATGACTTATATACCGAATGAAACAACAAAGCCCACGAAATCACGGTAACACAAAGTCAAAGACAGTATAATGAAGTCGTCAAAATAAACCGAAAACAGTCAAAAACAAAAGCTTTAAAGTCTATTCAGCCTTATAACAGCGAGAATGAGGTCCTTAACAGTCACAATTAAGGAAACAAAGGGGCAAAATCTCTAATGCTCTTGTAGACTGTCTCAAACAATGTGCTACTGAATCTTGCCGAAACTCTTGAGTATACCGCGTCTCGTTATCGACTGATGCCTCGCGTATAAAGGAATTATAAGATTCTTCGCATGATAAGGTAAGAGTTGGGACTTTAATATACTGTTCTACTTATGTTACTTTGCACTTATTGTGTTATTGTGCTTTACTGTTTCTATTTTACAATTTTCAGTTACTGTCGACGTTATGTAGGTTGAAATAAATCTATACTCTATACAAATATTATAAAGAGGTAAAGTTTGTGAGTTTGACACGTTGTGAGTTTGTGACTTTGTAGGGAGTAATCTCATTATCTACTGGTCCGATTTGAAAAAAAAAATTAGTGTTATATTATAGCTCATTTATCAAAAAAGGCTATAAGCTATATATAATCACGCTAAAACCAATAGGAGCGGAGCAGCAATTAGAAATGTTTGAAAATCCGGATTTTTCTTCCTGTTGAGAGCTTCCGCTGCGTGTTAGCGTTAGCCCAAAGTAACTGTTTCTACGCAGACGAAATTGCGAGCAGGGACTAGTTTCATATAAAGTAAAGTGCTGCGTATAACGCCGAAGTCGTGGGGTATAATATTTTATTCACTTCAGTTCTTTTTGGTCATACTTAGTTCTTGCGACATCACAATGTCCATTACTAATACTTCATTTTCGCTGTGTATTCTTTCTTATACTATGTATGTTTTTGCTCCCCTCCTAAGAGTATATAATGTTATATTAAATAGGCTGTAATTTTAATCAATGAATAGTCGATTTTAATTATACAATAAGCCCGAGAATTTTGTGAAAGGCAATATTACTAAGTATGTTAACAGATAATGACTAAAATGAATTAAAACTTGTTTTATTGAATCGTCGTGCTTCCATTGAGCAATATCGACTGAGACACTGCTAAAATCTGCACATATTATATAACTTAAGTGTATCATTGTGTATATTCATAACCACATATAATGTGTCAAATCTATGATTATTTAGAAAAATCTTAATCTAGTATTTTATCTTTAACTTTAGCTTAGTTGTATTACAATATGTAGTAAAGTAGCCCGGTGAAGCTGTTAAGACCTTGCTAGGTTAATAGAGTAATTAGATCGAGAAAAAAAATCACTCTTAAAACTAACGTAAAGGTCTCATTGAGTCGCTCTAAATCGTTTTTGTTATAAGCTCACTTATAAGTTTGTCTTAGCCAACCTAAACACATATTTCAAACTTTAAACTGAATTCCTATGACAGGTAGAATCAAAATCATCTTTAATTAAATGCCTTCGCATGAGTTGTCAACATTGATTCCTTTTTCTTTAAAATTATGCAACTGTTTTAAAAGGTAATCAATTGACTGTCACCTGATATTACATAGCGAGTAGTTCACTCTATTACTGACAGGGGAATAAGCTTTATAACTATTATATCAGGAACTCATTTATGAGTCATTCTCGATCTGTGTCCGTGAACAAATGTCGTTATTCTGTTACTATGACCGGACATTATTTCAAGTGGTTATGGGCAATAAACTGTTAAATTTATACAATTTCACGAGTGTTTTAAATTATAATAATGTAGTGAAGTTAACAACATAACATTCAACACTTGGTTGAAATAAAGATTGTGTATTCATTTTGATTTATTTATGATAGATGCTGATAAAGTTTCTAAGAATGATTATACATATAGTAATTCCTTATAATTAGCCTTTAATATATTAAAATCTTGTAACTGAAAAACGTAAAAAAATATAAAATGATACATTTTGATGACAGCAATCGATGTTCATCTCAACTTTAATTTGATCTAATTTGAAGCTTTATGGATCATTTTTTGGTTATGATATTAAATGCCAATATGGCCTAAACACGCTAAACCTACAAAGGCACTAGCTCTCAAGTACACCGGTTTGAACACATCTATAGGTGTTCAGCGGTAGTGTGTGACGGCTTAGAAAATGCTCTATTAATATAGTAGTACAGTTTTGTCACAATGTTTCCTTCATCGTAAACTCACAGTCATTCGTATGGATTCGAAACTATATCGATTGATGAGGCATTTTTTTTTTCGAAATGACTACACTATGGACCCGGCAAGGTCTTAACAGCTTCATCGGACTACTACTGCGGCATTCGACCACTAACTATTGAACTCTACGTAAGTTACCTTTTGCCCGCAGTTTCACTCACATTAATGTAAATTTAACATTACTCTCGGAAATACTACAATTATTTCCTGATTTAAAATATCGTATCGTCTTTTCCGTGCCCCTGATAATGAGAAAAATATTAATAATTATATGTCCAGTAGTTAACCGTGAAAGTATAACACAAACAATCTCACATTTATAATATTAGTTAGGATTAAGATTATTGAGTTACACTAATATTGGTGTCACCATTATGTGGCAAAAATGGGAGACCTTATGTAAGTTTTCATTACGATTGCAACATATAGTGATACAGGTGACAGCCCAAGCCGAGGTGTACCGTGCACCCTTGAGTTAGTCGCCCAAACATCCCAAATCGGCTAAGTTTCTTTAGGGCTCGCCTCAATAGTTCGGTGAAGCTGTGAAAACCATTCCAGGACAAAAGCGTTTTAATTTCGAAAAAAAAAAAACAATACAGTTCCATGTCAATACAACAATTCTTAACTAGGTTCCATTTCATACGGTATAGGTAGGACTGGTAACATAAATCACACACGAAGTGTTTGTCAACTCAGACTTGAGAAGAATAGACCTATTAATAATTTTCGCAAATTCTTTCGACTATATTCTGTAGGCTATAAAGGTACATTCATCATCATATCGACCAGTAAGAGAACTACTGCAGAGGCATAAGCCTTTTCTTGTAAGAAGATGGGGCATAACCAATACACTGGCCTACGACGTACCCAATTACCAATTGTGAACACAGAGAAACAGTTCTATGTTTTCCCACATATGATGACATTAGAAGAACATTTCTCAGGGTACAGGTTTCTTCACAATGCTTTCTTTTATTGTTGTCAATTTAAATTAGCAAAGTAACTCAAATACCAAAAGTTTCATTGGTTTAAGTTGGTCTTGGACTGTATGAACATCATATTAAAATTTCTCCTTTCAGACCACTGCGACTATTAAATTACAGGCATTAAATTATGCAAAATTCTTGTCCCCGTAAAGCGTTTATAACAATTCATCTTACTTACATTTAGCTTCAAGGAAAAACAAACCGTTTGTGGACAAACAACATAAAATTCACAGCGACGCGACTCGACGTTTCACACAGCTAAGAATCGTAAATTTTATAACTTCCATTCTCGTTTTAGCGTGAAATAAAATTTTGAAAGTTCTTTACAACATTCATCAAGACGTCATGAGCAAAGGCTTTGAATAATAAAAATCTTACCACCGGAGCAAACGTAAGATCTGCCCCGGTCTTGGTTCCCCTCGTTTTTTTTATAACTTTATTGTTAAGGGTAGTAATCTCTTTACGTTTATTATTATTACCGAACTCTCATTTATCATGTTGGTTGTACCTGTGATAAATAGCTACGATGTTTGGGTGAAGTTCCTTCTTATTTTCCTCGTAAGTACATTTTAGGTTCTTTTTGATCGGAATACGTTTCAGTTATTTTTATTAATGTCTGAGTTTTTTTTCCTTTATGTTTTCCTTGGGAACTTTTACCAATTTAGATACATATCTAAAATAACATCACATCAGTCCCACTCACATCAGTACAGTTAAATTATTCCAGTCGTAACTTTTATCCACTTAGCACATTAACTTTACATCCATAAATTTAAAGGAACTCTATAAAAAATTTTGGAAACCCTTTTTTATGTATCATAGGAGGCAAACAAACAGATGGGTCACCTGATTTTAAGTGATCACCACCGTCCATAGACGCAACACCAGGAGATTCTCAAGTGCTTTGACATCCTGTGTTGGGGGGCGTAGAGAGAAGAAGGGAAGAAGGAAGGGGAAGGGGTAGGTGGGTCTTTGGTGCTCTCACTGACCGAACGAAATTCAACAATGCAAGCACTGTTACTTCACGTCGGTTTTCTGAGAGGGTGGTACTACCCCTGTCGGGCCGACACATTCATGCTGAAGCCAGTAATAGCTTCAGCTTGGCTCTACCACTAAAGCTAGATTTAGTAAAATTATTCACTAGGATATGCCGTGAGAATATAATGAGAAATCTAATGTATCGTTGTAACGTTAATATTGAGAAAAAACGTATTGCTTGTTTCCATTTTAATAAAATTGAACTCCTGGCAGTAGATAATAGTCATAGTTTTAGCAAATATCTACAAAATGGAGTGAATATAAAATCTATCAAAACCCGATCTCACAATATCAAACATCTCGAAATACCTACGTTGAAATATAAGAACTTAATGGGGCGGATCATTTCTGTGGGTTCAAATAATCGGAGTGGAAGACAGATAAATTAAAGCAGTCCTCGAGGGTAACGCTACGAGAGCGCGTCGTATATAAAGATCAGAGAGTTTTCACGTGTGCTATTTAAATTTATAATACATGCTTGAAATGTTTTTCTTTTAGGATAACCAACGTATCTGATAATGGAATTATTTTTATCTCCATTTGGGTATTATTTTCAACTAGCTGGTCGCGTTTCGAACTGTTATACTACTGATTAAAATTAATCAAAATCTTCTCTTTAAGGTACAGTACAGTAATTAAAGAAAATGACAACTTAATAACTGAAAGTCAGTCTGTTTATTCTGTCAATGTTTTTGAAGATTTCTCTACTAATTTCTGTGACGACAGCGTTCATACGAAGATTTTTAATACAAATTTTTGAAATGTATTTGTTCAAACAAATGCCCTGTCAGTTATAAATACAACAACAAATAAATTAGCTAGTGTAGATTAATTTGATTTTTATTTATATAGATGATATAGATGACACTTAAATTTAAAATAATAAAACTACACCGAAGCCACGTTGATGCAATTCGTTTGAAAAAGAACATATCACGAGTTTGATTTCTATTTGTTTGGATACGCTTCAAATCTAACGCATTGTAATGTCTTTAAGAATACGACCTTAGCTGTAAATAAAACCTTAGGATTAATTGAAATCGAAGGAAATAAAGGAAACCAAACTTTCTACGACCCGCATATTGTCAACAAACATCCTTTATACAAAACTCGTACTATATACTGTGAAACGGGAACAAAAAAAAAGAACGGCACACGCGAATATAAAATACCGTGCAAATACGAGTCCCCAAAAATTCGTTTCTGTGCTAATCAGTAACGGAAGTTCCTGTGTCGTGGCAGTTTATCACAACTTCCCGCAGAATTTCTCTTTTGTGACAATCGCCGTGTACGGTAACCACACATTTGTTTGCTTATGAACAATTCCCCTTGATTACGAAAAGTAATATGTTAAATTTAATTACTCGGATGCGTAATGGATAATCACTATAATATTTTATTTATCATTAATGCTTTATTTTCCAGTTACTTTAATAAGTAAATCTGAATGATACCTTATTTGTAAAAATGACTGAAGTGGTTCTGAACTTGGTTGCCGTATTGGTAACTTGAATTCGAACTACCGTTAAGATTAATCAGTGCCGCGACGTCAACAAATATAAAACAAGCCTGTTTTTCCGGATCAATCATTATTAATTAGGTCAACAATTAATTACTTCCACAGCTAAGGATTACGTTTTTGACGGAGCTTAGGAACAAATGACTTTGCACTCTATGTGTATAGTCTACCCTCGGGATAGTCTCGGAATAATTAATTGACTTCGACTATACAAACGTTGCGACCTTGCTTGAATTGGAATTCGACATAAAGCCTAATTCTTGTTAAACGATTATGTTGAGAATGTACAACTTTAGCACTTTGGTAGGAAATTGTCCTGTACTTTCTCGACTATATAGCCCTAAATTTGCCATAGCTCTAAATTTGAAAATCTATGACGGGACACCTAAATTTTAAGTATTGACCACAACCTCATGTTAGATGATAATCTGGTAACACCGGCAAAACGCTAAACCTAGAGGGACTTGTTCTCAAGTCAAGGAAACACATGTGCTTGATGAGAGTGTAGCTAGCCAGGCGGGCTTTGAAAGAGCCTTCCTACTATATTCTAGTCTTAACAATTATGTGTATCTATATTTAAGAAGATACAGTTGAGAGCAAACCCACACCTTATAGTAACGCAATCTGTCATATTTAATATGTACACACATCAAAAAAGTTTGAGCAACATGCGTGATATTACAAATTCTACCTTTTATATTAATTAATTTCTAAGTATTTACTCGAACAAAGTGCGTAGGTAAGTAAACTTTCTTGTTATTGATGACATACTGGCTGATTGTAAAAAAAAAATTTGACTATGTTTTGTTTTTTCATAAAATTCAAATGACTGTGAATTTGTTTGAATTTAAGTGCGTTTTAATTGCTACGTTTAGTCTTGATTTTATAATTTTACCAACCATTTAAATAAAGTTAGCGACAAAATTGAATTGTTAGATATTCTTTACATCATGAAGCGACATCATTTGATGGCAGATGAAATGCAAAGAGCTGTAGGGATGTTGCAAGCGGGAAGTAATCAATCTCAGGTATCTCGATATTTGGGCCTTAGAAGTGTTATTTGTCGTCTTTGGCAGCGCTACAATAATACAGGAGAGCCCGCTGAACAGCATCCAGGCCGTAAAAGGAGTACAACCACTCGGCAAGACCAGTACATACAACTGACTGCAAGACGCCAGCCGATGTTAACCGCTCGAGAGATAAGTTTGAGGCTACAAATTTCAAGTGGTGTTGATGTAAGTCCTCAAACTGTGCGAAATCGACTGCATGAGTACGGCCTACGAGCTCGACGCCCAATCAGGTGCCCACCGATACGCCACGGGAATCGCGCTCGCCGATATGAATGGTGTAGAGAACGCATAACATAGACCCAGGAACGATGGGATAAAATTATATTTTCCGATGAGTCGCGATTCGGGCTTAAGCCTGATACAAGAAGGGTGCGAGTGTATCGTCGGCCCGGAAATACTGAAAGGCTCAGGTGCGTTCAGTAAGTTCATCCATACAGCGGCTCAACAGTTATGTTATGAGCGGGTATTATGAAGAACAGGCGAACTGTTAAATGGAAACATGAATGCTGAAATTTACATTGAGGATATTCTCAGACCTTATGTCTACCCATTTGCACAAACCTTTGGCTCCGATTTTAGGTTAATGCATGACAATGCGCGTTCACATACAGCTCGGCAAACCAGTGAATACTTTGCAACGGAGAACATCCGGGTATTGCCCTGGCCTGCACAATCGCCAGATCTCAATCCCATCGAGCACGTATGGGACATGCTCCAGAGACGTGTTTTGATGGACTTGGACGGAGCGACAATAACCCAACAGCTGAAGGATTTGCTACAATTCCATTGGAAGCGAATACCGCAAGATGACATAAACAGTCTCATTAATTCGATGAATAATCGTTGCCGACAAGTTCTGAATAGCAGAGGAGACCATACTTTGTATTAAATTGTTCTATTCTTTCACAATAAATACATTTTCTTTAGAAATTTCATTTTGTAAAAAAAAGTTTAGTTTCTTATGTATCTTACTTTCTACAGTATATTCTAATATTGTTCATTTCTGTTATTAAAAGAACTTATAAAGACAACAGCTGTTATTTTTACATCATAGAACCCTAAAGATATTATTTTAAAAATAAAATACAACGTTATTATAATGTGAAGAACCATCCTAAAATTTAAATAAGTACATGTTGCTTAGACTTTTTTGATGAGTGTATTAATTCCGCTTCCTTATTCCGCATATATTATCTATACTTTCGCACGGTATTTATTATCTATATCTTTTATTCAACCCCTTCTCCATAACGAACGGAACGACAATCGCCGGCCGCGCCGCCATTCTCTTCGCCTAATCGCTTACGAGAACGCAGGCTCATACGCAAAGAAAAATAACTTGTACTAAGTCTTGACTTAATTATTATATTATCGGGACTACAGTTATATGTTGTGTTCTAATTGTGCTGGAATCGCAGAATTAGCCAAGACTTTATTAAACCACCCGGTAAGCTCCGTTCAAAATCCTACCGCCAATTATTATATATTTTCATAAATTTCCACCAACGTTATCATCCTTACTTACAATGAACATAAAAAAAACCTAGTCCTAAGGTCAGTCTAATGCTACTCTTCAGGTAAGGAATAAACTAAAAAGTTTAGTTTTAAGTAGAGATTTATGTGGCAGTGATGTTACTCACGTAATTAAAACTTACATATGACCTACAACTCTTATACAGAAATAAGAGCAAATGATATTTGGTAATTTATTGCATAGAAAAAAATTAAGGAATATCACTTACTACATTCTTATTTATTAACCCCGGTATCTTGCATTATGTTTAACTGTTAGATAATTATGCCGCAAATAATTCCCAAATATATCATTACTTTTATAAAGAATAAGAAAACGAGAGAAGACTTATTTTCGCAGTAGTTTTAATACCTTCACCACAGACCCCTATCAGTTGTAATTCTAAACACACCTACATTTACTTTGAATATTCAAATACACTATTGTATGTCAGCTATCACCTTTCACTAGTTAAAACGGGGTTTGACATAAAATCAAATGTGTCGTGTGTGAGATTATCCCCAAATATTATTATTACAACATTAATATTGGTAACTTTGCTTGTCCTAACGCAATGGTCCAATTTCCTTATTGTAAACGAAACGCCCCATCGAGAGGATTACAGGAACTCAGCTGTTAACAAACCGAGCGGTGTTTGACCTCCATAATTGTTACAATGCTGAGATTAAATCATAATCCCGGGTTTATCCAGTAATCCTCGAAATTGTATTCAACCGAGCAATATGCCGGTAGTTTCCACTAGCGTATAAATTATAGAAAAACTGACACAAGCTTCCTGCGTGGGCTATAATTAACGAGACTTTGATGAATATCCATGAACTGGGGGTATTATAGATTATTTTTGCGTATGTATGCCAGTTATGTCCCATTGAGGAAACTGAAAACAATATATAGACCATGTCATATAGGTTCATAGGTTTTGCCAAAGACGTTGAGAACGCATTTTTTTATATATTTTGAATGACTGGAAAATACTGGTAGAAGTTCTTATGCATGAAGAAATGGATGGTAGTCTTAAAATCTTTGACTACCGTTCAAAATGAATAGTTTTTTAAAAGGATTCATGGAAATGTCTAAATCGTTGATATACGAATTGTTCATATTAAATGCTCATAATATTGGAGGTGGTAGAGCCACGCTGGAGCTATCATTGGTTTCAGCATAAATAGGTCGGCTCGCCCGGATAGTACCACCCTCTCAAATACAGGCTGGCAACGCACTTGCGACTCTCTTGGTATTGCTAGTGTCTATAGACGGTGGTGATCACTTGACATCAGGTGACCCGCCTATCCGTTTGCCTCCTATGATATAAAAAATAATAATATTACGTGTTACTTAATTTATATAGAATTTGCTTAATTTTCTTCAGCGCTAGACGATATATAAATCCCCTAATTTCCTATATAAAGAGTCGTTTTACAAGAGTCTGTTATATATACGTGCTAGTTTATTGCCTAAAAACCAATATTTTCAATTACTACGCTGCCATGAAACATCGATACACGTAACTTTTGTAGCGGGAATGGGGACAAAACCCTGATTTAAACGAGTCTGTCAGATACAGGCGCTCTTGAATGTGCTGACAGGACACAAGTGTTAACAAACCCCAGTATAGGAGTTACTAAATTATACTTCTAGTTTTTAATTATTTTTTTTATGGTATAGGATGCAAACGAACCGATAGGTTATTGAATGTTACTGCCGATAAAAGTGAAGATTCAAAACAATGGAATAACTTTTTTTTTAAATCAATTATAGTCAGAATTATTTAAATTTCATTATTTGTAAATTGAAATTATTATCATTGGTGTAGTTTTCATATTTATTTGCATTATTAGCAATAATTATTTACGTTTGTATGCAGTTTCTTAGTTAATCGAATATGTGATGGGCTATATAAACTCGATACATAATATAAATATCACATACTAGCTGTTACCCGCGGCTTCGCACGCGTTTTTTAAATATATTAAATAAATGTAAAATTATGATTAGATGTATATATTACAGAAATACTCTCTCAAAAGTATTTGTAAGTACGACACGCAGATCATATACTGTAACAGGTAACATGTACCTTACATATGTGAATACTAACAGTATGTCGAATGGGATGGGGATTTATCATCAGCTACATACCTGAAACTTTAAACTACTATATACCATCCGCAATGCTCAGTTACACTGTATTAGAAAGTTTAAAAATATTAAGCTATACATTATCGAACATGTTTTAAATCTTTTATTATATAGATATAATATGCCCATATTGTTGATATAATTAGGTTATTGATATACGTTGCTATAATTTAAATCACATATAAACATTTAACTTTCAATTATATTTATTTTTGGAGTCCAGGACAGCGCACGTCTCATGCGCATGTTTACAGTGAACAACATATTTTGAATCAATTCCACACAGACGGATGCAGGGGTAACAGTTCATCACTACATAGTGTAAAACAAAGTCCTCTGCCACGTCTCTCTATATGTGTGTTCGTGATAAGATCAAAAACTACAGAACGCATCTTCATGCCGTTTTCACTAATATATAAAATGATTCTTGAGCAAGGTTTAGGTATAGTTTGTTTTATCGTCAGGGCGGGCAACCCGCTAGCTTAAAATAAAACGGCTAATTAGTTATTTGTCCGTAAAATTCCCTTTCAAATATTATTTGTAGTCCGGTGAAGCTGTTAACACCTTGCTAGGTCAATAGTGTAATCATTTCTAAGAAAAAAAAAACGTTTAAATAGGTCCAGCCGTTTTGGAGATTACTCTGAACAAATAAACGAACAGACATATCGACAGAATAAAAAAAATGTTGATATTTGTAGCACCACAGATATATGTATTCACCAAAAAGTATTTATTTTAATATTACATACACACACTTTATTTTTATAATACGTAATATATCACAAATAAAAAATTGGGAACAAAACTAACGTACAATAAACTTTTTAAGGAGTTTTTGGAGGGATTTCAGTCTGCCATGTAGTGGATTTTATATTTTATACATAATCTTGTGTTACTTGACTCTATATTGTGTTAAATTGATGGCGTTTTATGTAATATGGTTCGTTTACTGTGCATAAGTGAAATGAATAAAAAATAATACCAAGGAGCATGAATTCTGTGGTCTTGAAAATTAAGAAGATAAAATTTTATGAAATATTATATAGAGGATTTGGCGCTTATACCTTTTCATTAACTTGGACATAAAAGAAAACTGGCTAAAGAATACATAATAACTACCTATATTGACAACTTCAGAATTTGCAGTATGGATCAATTCCTTCGCCAGTCTTATTGGACGAATATTTGAATAACAACACAAAATAAACTTTGGAAATGCTTGCGATATAAACGTACCACGTATAATTAAAAATTGAAAACAAAACTAACGTAGAACAAACTTTTTGAGTAGGAACACAAAATAAACCATAAAAATATTTTCGATAAAATGTTAACGCGTTACCATGGCAACGCATATAATACTGACATTAACACGCAGCGGAAGCTTCAAAAATAGCCCGATTTTAAGACATTCTTCATTAGTGCTCAGCTCCTATTGGGTTTAACGTGATGATATGTAGCATATAACCATCCTCGATAAATGAGCTATCTAACACTAAAAGAAACTTTCAAATCGGACCTGTAGTTCTTGAGATTAGCGCGTTCAACCAAACAAACAAACAGACTCTTCAGCTTTATAATATTAGTATAGATGATACACAGGTTACTATACTACATGTTGTTAGTATGACGCAAACGCAATACCTCATCAGCATGTCGAGGTCGTCGGTGACGCAAACTCTAAGAGAAGATAACAAAAAAATACTCAACACAGCTAAAATTATTGAAGTTATAGTTCTTTTGGCGCTTTATGGGAAAACGATGAGAGTAAATTTTACGACGCGTGCGCACACCGTTATAGAAAACCGACACCCTGAAGTTAGCTATAGTCAACATTATTTGTTTATAATAAAACTTTCAATCTAATAAATAACTTTTCTCTATTTTTAGTGTCTTTTTTTATACAAAGGTAGAATAAGGCGTAAGAACATTTTTGAAAAGATTTTTATCTTCTTACGCCAACGAAGTATAACTTCTAACGCGTGTACTTAAGTACACACACTTATTTTTTATTTAAAAAATGTTTTACGACAATTGAATTATTTTATATTACTCTAGTATTTCCTAGCTCCACGTCAATACCCGAAACAAATGTATACGTCAGGAGGCACAGAAGTGAAAAACCAATCTCACACTGGCAACACTACGCCGCACAGCGGAACTAGTGCAGGCAAGTTTTAAAATAAAAACTAACAAGCTGTCGCGTTTACAAGCACGTTTCAGCTCCGGTTGTATTGGACAAATATATTTTTATTTGACAGTTTCCGTTGGAAAAAATTAACATCGGAACAAAATCCCGATACGTATTCACAAGCGAACAACGGGACATCGGATATATTTTTATATGGTTCCTCTTTGTGGGTAAACCTCGTAACTACATTTTTTTTTATTGGAGGTATTAATCATAGATATCCTTAAGTACAGCAGTTATGTAAAATTATTGCTTTAAATGTTTTTAAACACGTTTTTTACTCTGAACCTCATACCTACATTCGAAAACTGTTTTTATTTAGTTCTGTAACATCGTGGTTTTGCGGTTACGAAGTTTTCCAAGAAAGGGGTGATATATTAGAATATTTTAAGACAATACAAAAAATACATTAAAGATGTACGTATTATCTAATTAATTAAAGTGACTAGTGGTCACCTAGTGGAAAAAATCGACCATAATTAATTTTGATATTCAATAAAACCAAAGAAAATAATAATTAGTTCTGTGGCTTCATACTTTTACTAAACATAAATTATTTAACAATTAATTATTAATGCGTATTATGAATTTAAGGTTATTATGGTTTTAAGAAATTATGATTTTTGTAATTGCATTGAACATTGTGTGTCTTCTTGTTGTGAAGAAATGAGGCAAACGGTTTTGTGCTTGTTTTTTCCTCTATATATGAATTTAAGCGCCCTGTCAAGCGGGCTTTGGACCCACAAGGCTATATCATAGAGTGGATCAGTACGTGAACGATGATGATCACGTTGATGTTCACGATCTGGAATTGACTCATCTCTGTGTATCTATTAAAAACGTTTCAGTCATGTATGTAAGATAGTCTAAATCTATACTAAGTAATGTTATAAAGCTGAAGAGTTTATTTGGTTGAACGCGCTAATCTGAAGAACTACCGGTCCGATTTGAAAGTTTCTTTTAGTGTTAGATAGCTTATTTATCGAGGATGGCTATAGGATATAGGTATAGGTATCATCACGTTAAAACCAATAGGAACTGAGCACTAATGAAGAATATCTCAAAATCGGGCTATTTTGGAAGCTTCCGCTGCGTGTTAATGTCAGTATTATATGCGTTGCCATGGTACCGCGATAACATTCTATCGCAAATATTTTCATGGTTTATTTTGTGTTCCTATTCAAAAAATTTATTCTACGTTACTTTTGTTTCCAATTTTTAATTATACTTGGTACATTTATATCGGAAACATTTCTAAAGTTTATTTTGTGTTGCTATTCAATAAGTTTAGTAGTCATAATATTCGTCCAATAAGATAGACAAAGGAATTAATCCATACTGCCAATTCTTTAGTTATCAATATAGGTAGTTTTCTTCTATGTCCAAGATAATGTAAAGGTATAAGAGCCAAATACTCTATATAATATTTCGTAAATTTTTATCTTCTTAATTTTCAAGACCACAGAATTCATACTCAGTGATATTATTTTTCTTTCATTTTACTTATGCACAATAAACACACCATATTACATAAAACGTCACCAATTTAACACAATATAGAGACAAGTAACACAAGATTATGAATAAAATATAAAACCCACAACATGACAGACTAAACTCCCGCCAAAAACTCCTCAAAAACTTTATTCTACGTTAGTTTTGTTCCCAATTTTTGATTTGTGATATATTACGTGTAATAAAAGTAAAGTCAGTGTATTTTATATTAAGAATATATGTGATGCTACAAATATCAACATTCTTTTTAATTCTGTCGATATGTCTGTTTTTTTATTTGTTCCGGGCAATCTCCGAAACGGCTAGACCTATTTGAGAGGGAATTCTACGAGCAAATAAGTAACTAATTAGCTGTTTTATTTTAAGCTAGCGGGTTCAGCAGACGTTGCTCGCCCTGATAATTAGACAAACTATACCTATACCTAAACCTTGCCCAAGAATCATTTTATATATTGATGAAAACGACCTGAAGATGCGTTCTGTAGTTTTTGATCTTATCGCGAACATACATATAGACGGACGTGGAATAGGACTTTGTTTTACACTATGTAGTGATAAACTGTTATACGTGCATTCGTCCTTGTGAAATTACCCGATTAGGCCTCCCACGGCAGCGGCTCAAGCTTAAGTTCGATCCCTCGGTAGGGAGCCCTGGAGTGTGTTGCTTGCGCGATACGGTGACACAGAAATATACATCACTGCTACAACACTACGCGATCACCCCCACACACATGCACGCCTACACGCTTACACGTGAAAGTGGAAGTGTTTACTTTTTTCCCTTATCGAACTGAAAAACTCTCAATTTTCCGATAATAAATATACGGAGGAGTTGTTAAGGCGTGTATGCTTAGTACACATATCCGTTTCAACAACTCAAACATATATGAATAGTTAGGTAGGTTAGCTAAGATAGGTCGCAATTTTGCATGCAACAGGCAACAGCCAAGCCGAGGTGTGCCGTGCACCCTTGAGCTGGTTGCCAAAATAAAATCGCCTGAGTGCCTTAAGCGCTCGCCTTAGTAGTCCGGTGAAGCTGTTGTTGTAGTTAGACGTAGTGGTGGTCAATCAATTCGTAGCGGAAGTGCAAAGTAGCGTCCACTATAATATTTAAAAAATATAATAAACCATGTGAAATTAATCAAAAATATGTTGTTCACTGTAAACTTGCACGTGTGACTTGCGCTGTACTGTATATATATTATGCCAAAAAGGCAGCAAACAGGCTGACGGCCCACCTGATGGCAAGTGATTACCATCGCCTATGAACAACTGTAACAACAAGGGCATCACTGTTGTAATTGAAACTCATATGTTTATATGTGATTTAAATTATAGCAAGGTATTATAATAACTTAATTATATCGACACTATGGACATATTATATCTATATAATAAAATATTTAACACATATTGTTTGATAATGTTTAGCGTAATATTTTCATTACTTTCTTATATAGTGTAAGTGAGCACTGAGGGTGATATATAACAGTTTAAAGTTCCAGTTATGTAGCTGATGATAAATCCCATCCCATTCGATTCACTATTAGTATTCACATATATAATGTGCACGTTACCTGTTACAGTAGATGATGCGTGTGATACTTACAAATATTTTTGAAAGAGTAATTAATTTACACTAGATGTGTGATCACAATTTTAAATTTATTTAATATATTTGAAAGAACGCGTGCGAAGCCGCGGATAACAGCTAGTATTATATATATTTGTTAAAAAAATAAACCAGATCGAATTTCTTGACGGTTCTTCTCAATGACTAGATTGATTCCGAACCGGTGGTAGTTTTTGACGTTCATGAGTGCCTTATTAGGGCCTAAACTGAATATCGTATTTTTGATTTTGATTTTGCTATAATTTTGTTAAGACAGTAAATGCAGGTGAAATTGCGGGTATTATTCACTTAAATAATAGAGACACGCATTCTGTAGATTAAAGATATGCTAGCACAATACTTCGCAAGGCTTTAGAATCGACAAAACACATTTCAATAGTGTTTTAAGATTTTTCGACACTAAATTTGTGCGAAAATCACTCTCATGGGTCCAAAAACGAAATGATATATAGCTACTGAATTGCTTGATGAATTTTGACATATGCCCATTTCAACAACTATCCTCTCGAACTAGGTCAAACTCTTATGTCACTGTAATTCTATAAGATCGCATGTGCCCCTTATCAATCCGCCTCGAAGCTGCGATCCACTAATAGGTGCTTCTCATATGTGTGGCATATTTCCTATTTGAAGTGCATCGGCCTGACCCAGAGCCCTTGATTTTTTTTATGTAATAGGAGGCAAATGGGTCATCTGATGTTAAGTGCTCACCACCGTCCATTGACACTTGAACTACCAGTTGAGTCGCAAGTGTGTTGCCAGCTTGTGCTGGCGAAGGAAGGGAAGAGGATAGGAGGGGGTGAGAAGAGGTGGGTCTCCGGCGCTCTCAATGACCGAACGAAACGCAATTATGCAAACACTGTTACTTCACATCCGTGTTTCTCTGGGTCAGGTGGTGGCTTCGTACCGTGAAGCTGTGGAACAATCTCCAGGCTAGTGTGTCCCTCCTTCCTTTCAGGCATTTACGTAGGCTGGCATGACAGCGACGACCGACGAAGGATGGCGTATGTCTCGGCATTCGCCGTTGTTTTTGGATTGCACTGTGCTTACCCTCAGGCATAGTGCAGTTACTTTGCCGTGCTACTATAAAAAAAAATAGTACCCCGGGTGACCCCACCCATTCATGCTGAATCCAGTAATAGCTTCAGCGTGACTCTACCACCTACATATGAACCAGTGTGATAGCAACTAAAATACATTTTCTCTACACCAACGGCCCAAATGACGCATATATTTCCGCCTAGCAGGTACTAATCCCTTCAAGCCGGCGGCATAGATGGCGTCGGGATGAATTTTTTCCTCATTTTGCGTGAACCGTATGTTTTTTTCCGGGTTCCATCTTGTCGGCGACAAAATTTTTGAACACAAAACTTTATGCTTAATACTTTCGTAAAATTGTAATATACATGTAACATCGTAATATATACACGTAATATCTAAACGTTCTAAACATGACTCTTTTTTTTCTCGAGCTGACTACGGTATTGACCTAGCAAGGTCTAAACAGCTTCACTGGACTACAGTCTAAACACAGTCGTATTGTTGCTGTCCGCAACAACAATGTTATTTTACTAAATGACACTGTAGGTGGTAGAGCCACGCTGAAGCTATTATTAGTTTCAGCATGAATGGGTTGGCTCGCTCGGGGTACTACCACCCTCTCACAGAAAACCGAGGTGAAGTAACAGTGCTTAAATTGTTGCATTTCGTTCGGTCAGTGAGAGCGCTGAATACCCACTTACCCTCTCCTCTTCCCCTCATCCCCTCATCCCTCACTCCCCTCCCCCTCATCCTTCCCCCTCATCCTTCCCCCTCATCTCCTCCTCATCCCTCCCTCTCATCCCCCCTGTCCCCCAAAACGCAAAATGGCAACGCACTTACAAAACTTCCCTGATGTTGCAAGTGTCTATGGACAGTGGGGATCACTTAACATCAAGTGACCCGCCTGTTCGTTAGCCTCCTATGATATAAAAAAAACTAAACAAACAATTTTTTTATATAAGTTCTACTTCTTTTGGCGCGTTAGGGACAAATTGATGAGAGTAAATTTTACGATTCGCGCGCACACCCCCTCACGAATAACACCCTGAAGTTATCTATAGTCAACATTTTGTTTCTTTGTAATTGTTGTTTGTATTTTTTTTTCGATCTCACTACGCTATTTACCTAGCAAGGTCTTAACAGTTGCACTGGACTACATACAGTTAGTAAATAAAATATAGAATCCAGTATATCACGTTAAAATATATTGAAACTTTTTCCTATAGTGCGGAATAAAATCCCGGGATTATTGTTTTCTGACGTTACGTTGAATCAATGCGTTTCAGGTCAACGATTCCCTGCTCGATATTTTTTTTACTATCAATTATTTGAGTATTCCTTTTCAACATTAAATTCCTTTGTAACAATCGGTAATACGCTGACTAGCTCTGTTTAGAAATTATGAATGGGGATTTGTATGATTGTTAACTGCTCATCGCGGTTGAATACTATTAATTCGAATTTATTGTTGATGGTTAATTTGAAATAGTGAATTATTAGGACATGATCGAATAATTAAACTACATAGATGCGTATCAATTTTAAAAGAAAATTTATATATTTTATTGATAAAGGCGTTATTTTGCGAATGTTTATCTTTAAAGTGTACTTTACTTTGTAATTCCGCCTGGAAATGATTAACCACTGCCACGTCTCAGTACGATAAAGTGTAAAATACATATTTACAGCGTCAACTGATGACAGGTCGAACTATCCGCCATCGGCAGGTTCAACCGCCAACTAACAAGCGGTATCATTGCTTTTTCTTGTTGTACTTTGTAGTGTACTGGCCATATCTTTGATAATCTCGATGACCATGCCAGAGAAAACAAATAAACGTGGTGTGTGCTGGCGTCACTTGTAAATAAATTCTAATTAATATATTTGGGTGTATAAATATTACAATTGGTAACTGACAGAACATCCAATACAAGAATGTATAGATTCACGTCAATTTATAGAGCACCTCGCACAAATTATATTGACATCAAATCGTCCCCATTGTGGCTATTTCTACTCGAGGAATTTACGTATTTTCCTATTTTCAAGAAATTTCTTGTCATCAAAGTAAGAAAAGTAGACGTTTGTATTGGACCCTTTAATTATAAGGTAACTGATTATCAAGGTAATCAAATACATCGTTATATAGATCAGTTAAAGCGAAGAACTGGAAATCTATTAGTTAGTAGTGATATAACGATTAGGCAACAGATAGACAATAAACATTTATTAATATTTCGCTCTTTATGTTACTAGTTTGACCCCTTATTTATTTTAATTTCTTGTATTCAATATTCTCTAATTGTCATATTTTCACCTTTACCTAATCCCTAGAAATGTGTATTATTTATAAGTTTAGGAAAAAATTCTCTTTTTCAATAAATAATAATAAAAAGCCTTGTATTCCGTAGAAAAAAATAAACGGATTTTTATGTATACAGTTATCTTAAACTTACTAATTCTAATTTTAACATATAAATACTTGTATGTAGTTTTTTTATTTACTTTTATTTATATTTCCAGAACCCCTTCTCGGGTAAATGCCTCCTTCAGGGATTTTCATTGTCCCTTATTTTGGCCTTTATCTATCCAGCCAAGATCAGCTGTCATGATGATCTCACCTCACTACCTCGTAAGACGGCTACCTATAGAACCGGTCTATAGCGTCACCTTGTTCGTCCATCGCCCGCCTTGCAGATGCACCACATGTCCTGCCCACTCCCTTTTTTTTCTCGAACTAATTACGCTATTGACCTAGCTTGATCTTGGCAGCTTCACCGGCCTGCAGGTCCACTTCCATTTGAATCTTAAAGATTTACCAATAAAAATCTTGTCAAAACTAGTTCAGTCTTTTTGGAGATTAATCCAGAAAAAACATAGATATAAAAATGTATTTATACATAAAAACCGAGTCGAAACTAAATAATACGATATCACGCTTGAGTACTGTGTTGATCGACGTAGGTTTGACAAAAATCTATGCTCCCTCCTAGTGAGGAAAAAAATCATAACAAAACCAACCAATCAACAGTGGCTAGCTCAAACTGAAAACCTGTCGTCAGTTATATATTTGTACTATATCCTCGTACTGCCGACAGAAGTGACAGAACTTGATACAATAGAATAACAGTGTTCTGGTTTGCATTATTTAAGTAATTACAATGTTAATTATTTAAATTTCATAATTCTATATTGAAATATTATGTATATTTTCTTTATATCAAAGGAGGCTAACGAACAGGTGGTTCATCTAATGTTAAGTGATCACCGCCATCCATAGACACTAGCTACACCAGTGGAGTCGCAAGTGCATTGCCAACCTGTGTATGGGGAAGGGGGAGGGTTAGGGTTAAGGAGAAGGAAAAAGGAGGTTGTCATCCGGCACTCTCACTGACCGAACAAAACGCAACAATACAAGCACTGTTACTTCACGTCGGTTCTCTGTGGGTCGGGTGGTAGTATCCCGGGCGAGCCGACCCATTCATACTAAAACCAATAATAGCTTCAGCGTGGCTCTACCGCCTACAAAATGTATAATGTATAGTAATAACGCACGGAGGTATATCTATGTACATATATACACAGAATACATATAGCATATGAAAAACGTTCGGTGATAATGACGCGAGTTTCATGGTTTTTGTCCACCCGAAAAAGCACCAAGCATACATACCTCAACAACTCTTATATACATATATTTCATATCGGATAATTTTCTACTCTATTTCAGTTCGGTAGGGGAAAAGATAAAACCCTTCCATTTTCATGTCTAAACGTGTATGCATGCACGTGTGTGAAGGTGATATGTGTAATGTTGTTGCAGTGATGTAAGATTTTGTGTGAGTGAATCGAGCGAGCAGCGCACTTTTCGAAAAAAAAAAGAGCAGCGCACTCAAGGGCTCCACACCGAGGGAGTGGACCTAGGCATGAGCCGCTACCTAGAAGTTTTACTTTAAAAAAATATAGACTTACTTTAGGTATATCCTTATTTTAAGGATTTATAAATACCAAATATCTGCTGCTATTGACTATTTATAACGGATTAACATGTTAAAAACGCTCACAACTTCTTTTTAAACGCCTCAAAAATATTCAATAGTGCCATAACCGCGATACTAGGCCATCAGAAACGGCAAAGAAAATAAGATTTTACGATAACCCAACGGTATATTTTTACCTTAGAAACGTCCAAAGGTGAGTAATATCCAGTTTATGACGGCTCGTTACAAGTTCAGTCATAATACTAAACGATGTCGCCTTTATCGTAATGTATTCTCTTCAAATCTGGAGTTTTCTTCTGCTACTTATTATTGCCTGGTACAATCGCGAATATTATCCATAAATTAACTGATATCCGCGACTTCTTCTGCATTATTTATTAAAGTACACATTTTCATCTATACTGATATTATAAAGAGATTAAGTTTGTGAATTTGTGAGTTTGTTACGTTGTAGAAGGTAGGTAATCTCAGGAACTACTAGTCCGATTTGAAAAATTCTTTCAGTGTTATATAGCTCATTTATCGAGGAAGGTATTCATCATCACGCTAAGACTAATAGGAGCGGAGCACCAATAATGAATATTTCATGATCGGGTTTTTTTTTCTCTTTAAAGCTTCCTTTGCATGTTAGCGTTAGCTCAAAGTAACTATATCACGCGGATGAAGACGCTTTTACTAAAAAAAATATAATCAGGTATAACAATATCTAATTTACAGTTTTATTTTACACTAGGTTAATTGGTTCTAGCATAAAATGTCTTCACCTTTAAATTTACATTTATTATGCTTGAAGAAGAATTAATTATACTCAAAAAAATGTTTCAGAATTAAGTTAAAATTTAAGTGTTTTTTGTAGAATAAACCGATGAAACAATGTTTGTAAACCAATTAAATAAATTAATTAAATCAACTAGTATTTTAGTTAAATGGAATATTTTCAATTTTCTTCGTTATTTCTCGCCTGTAAAGATAGGACTGGCAGTTAAGACGCTAAAAACGCAAAAAGAATTAGTCAAAAATGTTTCTAATTAGTGTTGTCAAATAAACAAAATATTACCTTAATAATATTAGCTTACATAACTAATCAGTCACAGTGACTGATATCTACATTTATTTTTTAATATCAGTCACTATAATCAATCACTATGTCATTCTAAATAACAATTACGCCTCATATTTTTCACAACGTTTTTTATGGCGTCATAAAAACCTGACAAATCAAAACATTATTCAAGTATAAGGAAATGGATTTTACACGATGTACTGTTATATATTCAGCATTTTTATATGCAATAGTGGTACGCCAAACAAGTTTGCAAACAAAGAGATATAAAAGCTTTTTAAATCTCGGAATTTATGGTTTGTTTGCGCGAACGGTATAATACTATTCGGTAAATCCGTGTATCCCGGACCGATGTGGATCGGATATTATTTTAATGCGATAGGTGAACGGGTGTTTATGCGGGAACACGATTTTGATCGGGTTGTAATGTTCGCGCGGCCGCTGTTACATATTCAGAGGCTACACGTACGTACGGACAGTGCGATGGTTCCATATTTAATAACAAATAATATATACACAAGGATATGATGTTAAAACTGAGTTAGATATGCGTAATCTATGTTTTAGCGTTTTGATATTGTTAGTTAATGAAAATCACAAAAATTTCGGAATGTTCGACAATAAAAAAAAAAATGCATATAGCTTTAATTTCGGATTTACTTAATTACGAAATCAGCTAGTAATATAAAATTAAAATGATTCCTTTGAGCTACACTCACATAAAGACAAAAACTTGTACCAAAGAAGGCTTTACATTCGTAATAAATATAATGAAGCAAATTCTTATGTGTACTTTGTCATACGAAGTATAACTATCTCTTAAACGGAACGTAAACCTCATGGAAAGGGAAGAAGAATCTGTTACCAACGACATTAATCACTATAATATGAGATCTTTAGATTCACAATACGTAAAATCCTAATTAACAGCAGTGACACTGGCAAATGCTTCTGCAAAATCAAAAGTAGAAAAACAAAAAGAATTGATCTTTGAGTATTCGTAATTTACAAATTTATAACCCCTTGTCCACAGGTACAGCGAACACGTTAAAATCTCTCCAGATCCACGTCCCGAAAGCAGTCCTAACGGGTCAGGACGCGGAACTGTCATGTACTTATGAATTGGAAGGGGCACAATTGTATTCCATACGATGGTACCGGAACATGATTGAATTTTACCGGTATGTCCCTAAGGAATCGCCCGCGACTAAAGTGTTCCCAGTTTCAGAGATCAAAGTTGATGTAAGTTCTTTTCAATTATATATTTCTTACCCTTTATTGTATACGAATTGGTATTTGCTCGCAGTTTCGTCAGCGTTATTGTAGATTTGCTCTATCAAGGATACAGTATATCCTTTTCTGTAATCTACACACCGTGCAAGCAATATTTTATGACGATTTTTTAATGTCTTGTAGGAGGCAAACAAACATGCGGATCACCTGATGTTAAGTGACCACCGCCGTCCAAAGATACAAGCAACACCAGAGGAGTCGCAACTGCGTTGCCAGCCTGTGTTTTGTAGGAAATGGGAAAAAGGGGAATGGGAGAGGAGATACAAGGAGTGAGAAGGGCGAAGAAGGGAGATGGGCCTCCGGTGCTCTCACTGACCGAACGAACGCAACAATGCAAGCACTGTTACTTTACGTCGGTTTTCTGTGAGAGGGTGGTACTACCCCGAGCGAGCCGACCTATTCGTGCTGAAACCAATAATTGTTTCAGCGTAGCTCAACCGCCTACTAAAGTAGAGTACCTGTTGAGTATTTAAAACATGAAGGCATTTTGTTTGATTGTCTTAACGCTTCTACGCCAAGCTAAGCTAGAGTCGCTGCCGATGGAGGTGTAGTCTGGTTAAACTATGGGATGATCAAATGAATAGCACTACTACTATGTATACAGACTACTATAGTAATTTTACAAATGTTCAAATTTAATTGTGTCTCCGATTAGGCCTCCCACGGCAGCGGCTCTAGCCTAGGATCGATCCCTCGGTAGGGAGTCCTTGAGTGCGTTGCTTGCGCGATACGGTGACACACAAATATACATCACTGCTACAACACTACACGATCACCCCCACACACGTGCACGCCTACACGCTTACACATGAAAGTGGAAGGGTTTACTTTTTTTCCTTATCGAACTGAAAAACTCTCAATTTTCCGATAATAAATATATGGAGGAGTTATTGAGGCGTGTATGCTTGGTACACATATACGTTTCAACAACTCATACATATATGAATAGTTAGCTAGGTTAGCTAAGATAGGTCGCGATTTTGCATGCAACAGGCAACAGCCAAGCCAAGGTGTGCCGTGCACTCTTGAGCTGGTTGCCATAATAAAATCGGCTGAGTGCCTTAAGCGCTCGCCTTAGTAGTCCGGTGAAGCTGTTAAGACCTTGATGGGTCAATAGCGTAGTCATTTCGAGAAAAAAAAATATTTAAATGTCTTTTAATCACACTGAAATATCTAGATCTTAATAGAATTTAGAAACTGTCTTGTGGATGCGGTTATTTTTTATCTTTCATGACTAAAGCTTAACAAATTCTACAACAATTACAAATAGACTCTAGTAAAAACAAATATGAATCTAATAATATTTTTACTATTGTAGGTTGCAGCGTCAAACCAGAATCGAGTAGTACTAACAGAAGTTGATAGAACCCTTACAGGAGAATACCAATGTGAAGTATCTGCGGATGCACCACTTTTCCATACAGATATAAAGGCATCTGAGATGGTGGTTGTGGGTAAGAAATTGGTTAACAACTTGATAGCGTAAAATAATGGTAGTACAGTTCTATACTTCTTAAAAAATAGTGCGAGTAGTCCCTACGCGCGGAAGAAGTGAATGTGGAAATGAAATAAATAGGAAGGGGTAGAAATTGATTTTTAGTGAAATCATATTGTTTCTAGCATTGAACGTTTAACGTAATAGTGCTTAAATACCCCTTCCATGGTAGCGTTAAACGTTTGAAGCAACCTTGTTGGAAGTCGCATTACAAGTTTCACTTCAAAAGTACGTACAAAATGTGTCTCTGATATTATGTATCATTGAAGGATAACATATACCTATACTAATCTTATTATCGTGTACATAATCGTATTATTACAAAAAATATATAATGGAGAAGCTATTTTAATCGACATTTACTAATCTTCATTCCATTAGACACAATAATAACCTTGAGGCTTATCATTTCAAGGCATGCCCTTGGAAGATGTAACTGTAATAAAACCTGGAATGAAATATAAAAAAAAAATTCAAAAACATAATTTAAATTGTTTACACGCTCACGACAGCTATATACAGTATAATGCAGTAATAACGTTACCTATAATTAGAATCATAACTCTAATTTGGTTTTGACATGCCAAATTTGCAATGTAAATTGGAATCCTTTCAGTGAAAGAAAACATTGTAATTAAACTATAGAATGGCAGTAGGGTTTTACTAATGCTCAGCTAGCTACCATCTTCGAATTGAAAAAACGTGTACAAGAACATATATTTGATTTCCGGCACGTTCGTTTCAAAGTTGGTATTTAGGCTTATCTAATACCTTTAAACGAGCAATTCTTGTATATTTTTATATTTGTATATATTCAGGATCTCGGAAACGGCGTCATCTATTTCCGTGAAACATACAATGTAGGTAGTTTTGAGGACGATAAATAAATCTAGCTAGATTTTATTCATAGAAAACTTTTTTGAGGCAAATCTAACAATTTATTTTAATTTAAAATGTTTTTAAAGAACCGAGCTAGGCTCGGTCGCCCAGGTACTTATTATTATTCCCGTAATATGGTTTTTTAACTAGACCAAAATAGACAATCATCATCAAATCAAGATCATTAAAATAGATCTGTAAATAGATAAAAAAATAAATTGAAGAGATAAAAACTTACTGTAATCCAAATGTAGATGTTTTATTAAATTTAAATGGAGATGAAATTTGCAAAGTGCTGTGAAGCGTTAGTTTTAAAATTTTATTTTCATAGAAGCTGATATAACAAGATATTTTATGGAAGAAAATAATGCGGGATATTTATGTTAAAATATTATTCCTTTGAAATCGAATGCAAACCAATCCGTCATGGAGTCCGGACACCATCTGCCCACTTGCCCAATATTTCGACCCCTTCTGCGAAATCTTTTATTAGGATCAGTGAAATATTGCATATTCACAACGCATCTGGCATTTTGTCCGGTAAAAATAAACCGTAACATTTTCGGTCCGTTATGAACATGTTCTGATTTGGGACAGATGGCTACATTCTAATTTTTCCAACGAATTTTTAAATTGACTTCTACGTCCTACGTTAATGTGTTTCTCCGAAATACGTATATTATTAGATCATACATAATCCGCTTTGACCAAAAGCCTATATTAATCCGTTGGCTTCAATTGAAGTTGCTAATTTTGTTACATGTTTTTCATAAAGTAGATATAAACTCTGGTTAATATTAATGCCTTGTTTCGTGTATTCAGAGTAGTTTCATATGGATAGTGATTTTCATGAGATTATTCTGGAACCGATTTTTTACAATGTAGTATAACAACAGAGGACTGCATCTATTTTCTTGACGCATCCTAATGCGAGATTCTCATTAGTGTAAGCGAGACATGCTCTGTGCGGTGACAGGTCTCTCTAATTGCTGTCACAACATAAACTGATCACATTATTTTCCATTACGACACATGCAGACGTAGTAATATGAATCTAACTTTGTGCAACGAACAGTTGTCACAATATTTTTTTGGTACATTTATTTCTTTGACGCTAAGTATAGTTACATCGAAATAAGGATTTGGGAAGTTTTGCTGGCGAAGTTTACTTCACCGATATAAATTCTACCTGAGCTATAGTTGAAAGGTTTTAAAGTGTTTTATCGAAGCTTACATTTTGCGAAGTTTCGAATATAAGTCCTCGTTTTGTTCAGTCTTAGTTCGAACTTGATTCTAAAGATCTTAAGGTTTTTGTTACAATCGAAATTTAGTGAGTTTGCTTCTATAAATATTGCCTGGAATATTCAATATATAATATTCTCTTTAATAGTCATGACAGAGCGAGGTTAAATTTTCCTATCTCTGTTACTCGTTCAATCTAATTCTAAGAAACAACTGAACTAATTATGAGCAGACTTTTATTTGCTGACTGAAAATTTTCAGAATATTATCTAGGCTTCATATATGTGTATTTAGCAGATACACTCTAATGATAGTAACTATAATAGAGGTGACTTAAAATTTTAAAATAGGCGAATAAATACATTTAATCCAAATAAAATTGGATCTTCTCATTGCACAATTACACTGTGTAGAAATAATTAACGTAGAGAGTACTAAAGCTGTTGGTGTTTACGTAAGCAGAAAAGAAGGTTTTTGTATATTAAATAAAAGGCAAACGAACAGGCAAGTCACCTGATGTTAAGCGATCACCGCCGTCCATAGACAAAAGCAACACCAAGGGAGTCGCAAGTGCGTTGCTAGCCTGTAGGGTTTGGGAGAATGGAGGGAAAGGGGATGGCAGAGGAGGGAAGATGGGCCTCCGGCGCTCTCACAGACCGAACGAAACGAACAATTTATCATATCACATCGATTTTCTGTGAGAGGGTGCTACTATCCCGAGACAGTCGGACCCATTCGTGCTGAAATTAATAGTTTCATCGTGGCTCTACCACCTATCATAAAACATATTGAAATAGCAAATTTAGATTATAATAATACGTTCACAGAACCACCATTAACTAATCCAAATGTGACATCAAATCGAATGTCATACGTTGGAGGTGATCACATCAGAGTCAACTGTACATCTCCTCCGTCGTTGCCAGCTGCCAACATCACGTGGTACGTCAATGAGCAGATGGTTAGTATTCTTAATTATTATCTTCATTGCCTATTTTTGCGTTATCTGTTTATCTAAGTTAATCTTATTGGCCACGTTATAATGTGGTAGACTATTTTTACTATTTCAGTCTAACGTTTACCATACTTCATAGGTTTGTGCATTTTAATTACTTAAGTGAGAGGTAGTTCAACGTACATTATATTGAATCTTAAAGTTGTCTTCCTAGTAAGTTATCAAAATTTTGGTATTGATAACAAGATCTTGGAAGAACTCTTTTCGGATGAAGTGAAAATGTTGTAAAGTGCTATCTTATCGGCAACTTTTCTAATGCAAGTTGATAGAGATCAGTTGAGTTGACATTTTGGTCAAAATTAAGGTTCAAATATGTCTTGTTGTTTAAAACAAAAGCCATGACTTCATGCCTCTTACCATGCTTGTCTTACGCCTGTCAAACATGGACATACAGCTCAAAGATAAGGAACAAGATAACTTCATGTCAACGTAGTATGGAACGAAGTATGCTTAACATTAGGAAAATACAAAAAATAAGACACACAAAAATCAGACACATAACCAAAGCGACTTACATCTTAAAACACTATTTAAAACTCAAATGGAAGTGGGCCGGACATGTGGCACGATTGCAAGACGGGCGATGGATGAAAAAGGCGACGCTATGGACCGGTCCTATGGGTAAGCGTCATAGAGGTAGACCTCTTACGAGGTGGCAAGATGAGAGAGTCAAGGTAGCTGGTCACAACTGGACAGACAAAGCTCAAAATAGGAAACAATGGGAATCCTTGGAGGAGGCCTTCACCCGAGAAGGGGTTCTGGAAATATAACCATATTTTAGTACTCACTTTTTTAAAAATTAGAAATATAAGTAGGTTAAGTTAGGATAAGAATTCAAACTATGTACAAAACATGTGTTTATTTGTTTCCATGAAATATAAGGCTTTTTATTTTATTTATTTATTATTATTAATGTCTTGTTTGATCGACAAATCTAGACCACATTTGCCGCTGTTCTGATGTATAAAAGTCCTAGACGAAAAAATGATGTGAAGTTTTTCGATACAGTTAGGTGTTTTTGCTAATTATATTAGAACAGTAATTAGTTAATGGCCTGTTATAGTTCATTAGTTCCGTACATAAAGTTTTAGATAAATACTGTAGTACACTGAATAGCTTTTGTGTAACGTATTCTTCTATAATCCTATTTAGTGGTATTTTTGTATTGCGTTTTACCAAGGCCTTTATGTGGGCACACGGGGCATGTAGTGCCTTTAAATGGAATTACTAAAATATCAAAAAAACGCCATACAAACTGAAAAATAATGAAAGAGTTTGAAAAAAAATCAATCTTGGTAACCTTTACAATAATTTTTGGATTTTTTATAGGTCTTAGTTATCCAAATACAAACTCTAGTCTTTCTTTCATGAACAGTTACCGTGTAGCACAGTGCTCTGTAGCAGAGGTTGTAAAAAAAAATTATGGACTTACAATTTTCGATAATTAGTGTGCCCCCGAAAATAAAGCGACAAAAAAGGCTTACGTACTACAAATGTTAATGGATTTTTTTCTATAGGTACCAGGATTTACAGCGAACCACGTATTAAACTTTAGCAACGGATACGCTTCGAGCGTAGCGACTTTGGAACTGGAAGCGGCATTGTTGTCTCCGGTCCCGACGCTCATGATACGGTAAACATAAACTTTAACATTGGCTTAGTAAATATTAAATGCAGTTATCTTCTGATATTTTGTAAAACCGATTACAGTAATCCGTCCAGATTTGTGTGCTTTTAATATCGCTCGAATGAAAACAGAAACCAGAATATCTGAAGAATATTCTCATATGATCATCATCAATTAGAAATTGCGTAGAATTAAGAGTCTATGGGTTATGGAATCCTTTATACATTTTGGGTTACCTTGGTGTTTGACTTAACGCAGACTTTTCGCAATTTCTTTTGTCTACCCGGAGTTACTACTATATACTATAAACATTGAAATTCTTACCTGAGTGTAGGTTTAAGGAATAGATCGATAGGGATCGATGTCAGTAGTGGTCTATGGGGGCTGATGTTACTCGCGTCACAGGAAATCTACCACAAATTTCTCTGCACGACTTCCCTGGTGGTGGTAATTGTCCGTTGTACTGTTTCACAATTTATGTGGAACCTCGGAGCGATAAATAGAATATTCAGTCAATCGACGATTGTAAATCTAGCTTAATTTATTTAAGCCATATGATTAAATTAATAAATACTGCTCTACCTACCTATATTTACTCCCTGCCTTACCAAAATTAGAAATAATTTTCTAAGGTTGCTCTATTCTATCTAATAAAGAGCTTATAATGACTCTAGAGAGGCCAAAAACCTTAATAGTTTATACAGATATTAGATTGGTTTTTCTTTCGTTTCCATTTTTACTGGGTAAGCATTGACACATAATATATATATAATATATTATATCTATATATATAAGTACCTGGGCGACCGAGCCTAGCTCGGTTCTTTAAAAAACATTTTTGATTGAAATCTTAGTAAAAAAAAGTTTCTATAAATTAAATCTAGCTAGATCAATTTATCGTCCCCGAAACTACCTACATACTAAATTTCACGGAAATAGATGACGCCATTTCCGAGATCATGAATATATACAAATATAAAAATATACAACAATTGCTCGTTTAAAGGTATTAGATATATTATATCTATATATATAATATAATCTTTAAATTAAAATAAACTTATATATAGTACATAATATATAGTACCTGGGTCTTTAAAACTTATTTTAATCTTTAAATTAAAATAAACTGTTAAGTTTGCCTCATAAAATTAACATTTTTCACAAAAAAAATATAAAGAAATATATCTCTTCTGCTGCCACTCGGATTCGAACTGGGGTTACACGGATTTTCGAAACAACCGATTTCCATCTGAGCTATTTTTGTTTTGACAGCTGTGGCGAAATGTACCTTTATATACTAGTTATATTTTTTCATTGCCTAAAAACTCACATAAAAAGTTTTCTATGAATAAAATCTAGCTAAATCCATTTGTCTTCCTCGAAACCACCTACATAGTAAGTTTAACGGAAATCTCTGGCATCGTTTCCGAGATCCTGAATATATAACAATATAAAAATATACAAGAATTGCTCGTTTAAAGGTATTAGATAACAGTGTAATATTACATTTTAGATGTGAAGCCTCTATATTCGACGTATGGAAATCAACCAGCCATACGATGGTGTTGCAAGAACGCAGCGCCAACCCAGCTTCCGCGTTAGGAAGAAGTTTTACAGGTAATTGGAGGCTATCTCACACGCCCATTTCATATTAAAGTAATACCAGATACTAGTAGTAGTGATACTATTCGTCCAATAAGACAGACGAAGGAATTAATCCATACTGCCAATTCTGAAGTTGTAAATATATGTGGTTTTCGTGTATTCTTTAGTGAGTTTTATTCTATGTTCAAGTTAATATAAAGGCATAAGCGCCAAATCTTCTATATAATAATACGTAAATCTTTACCCATCTTTTTTATCTTCTTAATTTTCAAGTCGTTTCTTTTGCCAATTCTGAAGTTGTCAATACGGATAGTTCTTACGTATTCTTTAGTCCAGGTTAATGAAAAGGCATAAACGCCAAATCTTCTATATCATATTGCAGACATTTTTATCTTCTTAATCTTCGAGTAATCATTAAAAAAAATGTTGTGATATCTCCTAGTGTTGAGTTGATAAATTCAAAGGTCAAAGTAAAATAAAATTATCAGGATAAGTTAGGAGATCAATATTCAAGTAAAGTGTCGTGCGGTTATTTCAATGTTACAACAAGATGGTGGTCCTCCTGTTACAACTTTGCAGAGAATTTTTGTGGCATCTTAGAATGTATGCTCGATGGTATTATTTTTCATTCACTTCACTTATGCACAACAAACGAACCATATTATATAGAACACCACCAATTATACACAAAATAGAGTCAAGTAGCACAAAATTATGAATAAAATATAAAATACAGTACATGAAAGATTAAAATCCAGCCCAAAACTCCTTTATACCAGAGACTCTTAAGTCTCAAAACTACTGATACTTATATACAGTTTGTAATTTAATTTCTCTTCCTTTTAGCGCAAATGTATACGCGATATGAAGTAGCAAATTTTATTTCAGTAAATGTGAATTACATTTTCTGTTAACTTGATTCATTTAAACCCCAATATTTGACATTGTCTATGTGACACAATAAGGATTAACCAATAGTAATAATTCATTATTATTTTTCATGTTTATGAGAAAGTCAAGCTAATAAGGCAGTCAGTTAAAAAAAAGCGAATGTCTCTAGTATCTTATTAAGTCGTCATAGATTGTAAAATGTTTCAGTGTCTCTTTTAGATAATAAATTAAACAATTTTTTAAACTTTATTTTCGGCAATCAGTCTTTCAGATTATTACTGCCATTGTCAGGTAGTTAATAATATTACAAGCGTCGTACGATCATTTCAATATTAAGCGTCGTGTGAATGAATATTCTAACAAGATAATGGATCCCTTGTTAGAACCTTCCAGGGAGTTTTTGTGGCATCTCAGAATTTCATGCTCCATTCACTTCACTTATGCACATAACCATAAACTAAGTTATATTACGTAAAACACCACCAAATTTACGAAATATAGAGTTAGATAACACAAGATTATGAATAAAATAAAAAATCCACTACATGACAGACTAAAATCTCACCAAAAACTCAAAAGATTTTATTAACCTATTTCGTTATTTCTAGTATTTATTTTAAAATAGATAGTGATATTCTTATAACACATTATTGTTTCAGGAGCTGCCACGGAAACATGCTTACCGACTATCCTAGTGTTATTGTTGCAGATATTCCTACAATTTCTTTTACAAAGCCATACAGAGACATCAATAAGATAGCTGATACATAAATTAGTTATATATTAATATATTTCATAGATAATTATTATAAAATCATTAATTATTAATGGCTCAGGGTTTGAGGGATTTCGTGTAAGAAATCAGAAATAAAAGATTAAAATAATTCATGATTTAAATTGTGATTTTGAATAGAGAGTTGTAATTAAAAAATATTAATATGATACTAAAATATATTCAATTCGGTGACATAATTCAGCAATATTAATCATATACCATAGATAATTTTTTTAATAAGTTATATGCAATTGTGGCGAAATATTTGCAACACTTTTTGTTTTTGGCAACTAATCGTCTAGTTTATTACTGCCTGTAGAAAGGTTTCGTTTTAAATGCACCGCGCTCGTTGAACGTTCGCCATCTTGCTCTTTTGTCTCGCTTTGGTTAGGTTAAGTTATACTTGCGAGAAAAGAATAACGCGAACTTGCCTCGGGTAAACGCGGTGCATTTAGTACGAAACATCTTTAAAGCAAGTATTTAATACGTATTTAACTTATTTGTGTTGGCATTTTTCTCTTTTTTTCATTTAATTACATTAATCTATTTCAAATACACATATAATTTGTCTTGATAATATTGCCTTCTGAATATTTTTTTTTCTGTGTATTACAATAATAATTAGTAAACTCATAAAAAAAAATTATAAAAGTTTAGGAAATAACGCGTAGTAAAAAAAATCTCTATTAGTTGCTTTAAGATTATAATGAATTGATGGTGCATTTAAGTAATTAATTACTAAGTACGTTATATGTTAATTATAATTATACGATTTGTACATAATGTAATAATATATTAAATAAAAATGTTCTTCATGCTATTTGAAATAATTCAGTTAATATTCTAGGAATGTAATCTTGTAATATTTTATTGTAAAATAATATCGAATTTTAGTGAACATCGGCACGTTGGATTCGTTGCCAAATAAAATTAAATTTAATGAGGACGCTTTTTAATTTTTAAGGACATCGGATACATGTCCTTTGAGACTAAGTGCGTACTATTTTTGTTGTTCTAAAAAAATGGTGGCTCACTTGTAAGAACTTTGCAGAAAGTTATCGTGAATCTCAGAATTCTTAACATTTTAAGAGTGTCTCTTAGATAAATACGTTATACTATGAATTGCCCGGACTTGGAGGCATGAGTGTGTTTGTTAATTATTTGTACGAATTGTTCTGATTGATATATGTTTTATTTAAATGGTTAATAGATTAAATTTTATTAAATGAGTAGTCTTTATAAATAATACGAAAATACAATAGCATGAAATGTAATAAATAATTTTGTTAAATACAGAGTTTAGTGAAGGTATTATATGTGTTGTGTTATTTATAAGTTTTTTATTAATGAAAAATTGTAAAATAAAAATTATACAAGACTTAATTTAGTTGATGTATTGAATGATAAAGCGGAAATTGAAAATAAATAATTAAGAAATAAAGTATTGTGATCTATTTTCCGTCCCTGAGAATATTACTTACCTAATTTCTTTGTTTCTGGTCAATTATTCTTATAAAGTTTGTTTGGACATGCATCATTGCTAAAGTACAACCTTCATGATTAAACCTTTTATAGATAATTGTAAAGCATATCTTCGGTAACATTTAAGTTTTTGTTTCATTAAATTTGGTTCGGTCTATCAAAATCAAAAATCAAAATTATACTTTCGGGTTACGTGGATTTTGTTATACAAATCTTAAAGTTAATAACTTATTTTTCTTTAAGCTATAGAGGTAATTTGTCTGAGATGATGGAGGTTGTAGGTCAAATATTATTATGTCCGAGGTACACAGAGATCTAACTTATTTTATAAAGTTAACATGGTGGATCTTATTGTCATTTTTTTATAACACAGGAGGCAAATAAACAGGCGGATCACCTGATATTAAATGATCACAGCCGTCCATAGACACTAGCAACACCAGGGTGTCGCAAGTGAGTTACCGGCCTTTTAATCTCAAGTGCAATGGTGTCACTTTAGAGTGATAGAGTGGGCAAAATGCCAGACTCTCGGTTTAAGAGGGCCCTTCTATAGAGCAGACAGCGAAAAAAATACCCTTATCGTCAAGGTACTAAAGCCTCTCTACTGTGTGAGGGATGCATACAACACAATTGCTACGAGCCTCCAACTACTTACACCACAGATCAAGTGAAATCTCGGATAAAAACGAAACTAATACACAAAAAACAATCTGTATCAATTCTGTTTTAAATTTAGAAAATACTTTTACAGCAATTTCTCCATATCGACGGAAGAAAACAGAATTGTCGTAACTTAGAAACCCCAACTTTACACCAGAGCCAAAAAAACTATTTCAAAACTTTAGGCAGAAAATCAATGTCTTACCGATAAAAAATTGAATCGTAGGAAAACGAGACCCAGAACTTTCGAAGCGGTATTTTTTTATACAAGAATATGCTAAAAAGTAATTTGGTTCAAAATGCAAGTTACGACATTTCCGCTTTCTCTCGTAGATATGCTAAATTATCGTTTACATACCATAAATGTGATTGTGAGGTTTTTTGTTACGCCGTAACTATTCAGCCAATCATCATGACTTTTCGCGTACACGTTGTCATAAGCATATAACAGACAATAAAAGCCTTTCATTAAAAAGAACAACGCACCTGAGGGATAGATCAAATTTATATTAGAGTTAACGAAGCCGTGGGAAAAAACTAGCAGCATCATAGACATTAAAGCTCTGTCTGTTCACCTGTGAAAGAATATTTAAAGCATTTAAAATCACGTTTTTAACATACGGTTATAGTATCACTCTGAAGGACCAATATCGGACTTTTTAGATTTTGTTTCACTACAGTACTTTTTTTTTTCAAAGCTATTTTGAATATAACATCTAATAAAATAAAATAAATTTACAAATTAAATCGTGAATTTAAAAGAAAAAGGACACATTGCTTTACAGTTGCATAGTGTAAACTCTGTTTTAGGTGGGTAAAACAGAATTAAATTATTTTATATTATTATTACCCAAGAAACAAAAACAACATAATGTATGAAATACTCTTTTAAAATAACTGTAGGATATAACAATGTAGTGTTTATTCACTCATCAGAACTCTTTTGAACACGTCATGTTCGAAAATTCAAAACCGGGAAACAATGGCGGACGTTCTGAATTTAAACATTAAAACAAAATTAAATTATTTTATATTATTATTACCTAAGAAACAAAAACAACATAATGTATGAAATACTCTTTTAAAATAACTATAGGATATTACAATGTAGTGTTTATTCACTCATCAGAGCTCTTTTGAACGCGTCATGTTTGAAAATTCAAAACCGGGAAACAATGGCGAACGTACTGAATTTAAATATTAAGACAAAATTAAATTATTTTATATTATTATTACCTAAGAAACAAAAAGTGCATAATGTATGAAATACTCTTAAAATAACTATAGGATTTAACAACGTAGTGTGTATTCACTCAACAAAACTCTTTTAAACGCATAATATACAAAAATTCAAGACAGGGAAACAATGGCAGACTACTGAATTTAAATATTAAAACAAAATTACATCATTTTATATTATTATTAACTAAGAAACAAAAACAACACAATGTATGAAATACTCTCCTAAAATAACTATAGGATATATTAACGCAGTGTTTATTCACTCAACATAACTCTTTTAAACACGTCATGTTCGAAAATTCAAAACCGGGAAACAATGGCGGATGTTCTGAATTTAAATATGGCGGTTTTGCCCGCAAAGAAACAAAACACGGTCGGAACAAATCACGACGGTTGGCGGTAGCCGGGCGCCTTTTGAATAATTCATAATTCACCCGAGCAATAATGGCATAAAGGTGAAAAAAATATATATCCTTTATTCGTGGGTACGTTCACGGAAGTCTGCATTCGAGTGATAATAAGTCATCGATTGTTTATTAGATAACACCGGATAGAGCTGTATAGGTTTTTGTTCTTTGATTAATAGCGATTTGAAATATATTGACACCGGATTTTAATGATTAGTATCTGGAAGACCAAGCCTAGCTCGGTCGTTTAAAAAACATTATTAAATTAAAATAAACTGTTTGGTTTGCCTCACAAAATTAGCATTTTTTTAGCACAACTAAAAAAAGGATACCTCTTTTGGTGTGACTCGAATTCGAACTGGGGCTAGACGGATTTTCGAAGCAGCCGACTTTCATCTGAACTATTTTCGTTTTGACAGCGGTGGCGTAATTTACCTTTATATTCTAGTTATATTTTTCATTGCCTGAAAACTCAGTTAGAAAAAATTCTATGAATGATATCTAACGATAGATCTATCGTCCCCGACACCACCTACACACTAAGTTTCATGGAAATCGCTGGCACCATTTCCGAGATCCTGAATATATACAATATAAAAATATACAAGAATTGGTCGTTTAAAGGTATTAGATTTAACGAGTTTCTGTCTATAAAAGGGTACTAAATACGAATCAGAACGCAGTTGTTTCCTATTATTTTCTTCTATTCATTTGTTGCCTCCATTATGTAGCTAATATATATAATGTTATGTATAGATAACATAGGAGCATAATCTGTTTCTGTTTTTTTTTAGACGGAAATCTGATTAACGGACCTTGCCTTACGTTCATTTGCTCCTATGCAGGAGTATCCGCGATGTCGCACTGCTATTGGAAAACACATAACATAAGTACCTCTTGTCGCCTTGTTGTCAAGACAAAATCCAGTAAAAATAGTTAGAACAAACAAAAATCCTATCTTGTACAACTCAAGTCAACACGGAACGAGCACCCAGTAACTGTGGAATCCAGTGTCGGGAATAGAAAGAAAGAAAGGAATATTTTATTCAAATTTACAAATATACAAGACTACGGGCATCGCTAATCACTATATATATAAAACAAAATCTTCTGTCACGTCTGTCTGTTTGTGATAAATTAAAAACTACTGAACGGATATCATGCGTTTCAATAGTACCTAAAGTGATTCGTGATTTTATTCTTAACTAGCTGTTACCCGCGGCTTCAAACGCGTTTTTTTAAATATATAAAAAAAAATTAAAATTGTGATCACACATGTAGTGTAAATTACAATAATACTCTTTCAAAAATATTTGTAAGTATTACACGCACAACATCTACTGTAACAGGTTACGTGTACATTATATATGTGAATACTAATTGGTTGGCCCCTTATAAATAAATTTAATAGCTGCGTTCCAGATAATGAGATGTGTTTCTGGCCTTCATCTCATTGATCTAGTACGGAGTATGCAGACGCATTGATTGAGAACTTTATGGACGTCATTGTGACAAAAGAACAATAAAATTTAAACAAGAGAAAAAGAACAAATCGAAATTGACACATTATATTATATCATTATAAATTTTTCGCTACACCTATGTTCTAACCGCATCGCTTTGATTTTATATATTATTGTGAACGCATTATATGGTGTCCGCAAAACGCTTCATTAATTGTACCGTACGCTTGGAGAGAAATATTTAAGGAAATATACACCGCATATTTCGCCTTGGACGCCGCTGCTCCGTACAGGGTGCTGAGTTGCAGGTTAGTCCACGCTTACTATTTGGGGTTCTTTGTTATTTTATTTATTTATAGACAAGGCCACCAATCGCTCTTCCGCTCTACTTTTATTTAAACCGCATTTACCTGGTGGGGCCTATTTACATGGTCCCACCAGCCCCTTCACTAATAGTGAATCGAATGGTATGAGATTTATCATCAGCCACATTACTGGAAATTTAAACTGTTATATATCACCCTCAGTGCTCACTTACACTATATAAGAAAGTAATGAAAATATTAAGCTAAACATTATCGAACAATATGTGTTAAACCTTTTATTGTATAGATATAATATGTCCATAGTGTTGATATAATTAAGTTATTATCATACCTTGCTATAATTTAAATCACATATAAACATATGACTTTCAATTACAACAGTGATGCCCTTGGTGTTACAGTTGTTCATAGGCGATGGTAACCACTTGCCATCAGGTGGGCCGTCAGCCTGTTTGCTGCCTTTTTGGCATATATATTTATTCTTGGAGTCCAGAACAGCGCACGTCACACGAACGACGAATGCCCGGATAACAGTTTATCACTACATAGTGTAAAACAAAGTACTATTCCACGTCTGTTTATATGTATGTTCGCGATAAGATCAAAAACTACAGAACGCATCTCCATGTCGTTTTCACCAGTATATAAAATGATTCTTGGGCAAGGTATAGGTATAGTTTGTCTTATTATCAGGGCGGGCAACGTCTGCTGAACCCGCAAGCTTAAAATAAAACAGCTAGTTAGTTACTTATTTGCCCGTAAAATTCCTTTTCAAATAGGTCTAGCCGTTTCGGAGATTACGCGGAACAAATAAAAAAACAGACACATCGATAGAATTAAAAAAAAATTGATATTTGTAGCATCACATATACTTCTAATATAAAATACACTCACTTAACTTTTATTACATGTTATTTTTATTACATATCACAAATCAAAAATTGGGAACAAACTAACGTAGAAATAAAGTTTTTGAGGAGTTTTTGGTGGGATTTTAGTCTGTCATGTAGTGGATTTTATATTTTATTCATAATCTTG
>JACEII010000025.1:1969853-1999335 GCA_014332785.1 Antheraea mylitta | reverse complement strand
TATATGTAGTGATTAGCGATGCCCGTAGTCTTGTATATTAGTGAATGCGGGCAGGCCGTGTATCGCGGCTCGGCATATCGTTGTCAGAGATGAGTCGGCTGGCTGGCTGGCCCGACTTGAATTATGCATTTGAGATATAAGCCGAATCGTGAATGTTTACGTCATCTATGTATGACGCAGCTCGTTCAGTCTCGTTCTCGGCTTCTTACGTAGTAATTGTGTTAACAATAATGTAAATCTCTTAAAATGAAAATACGTTTGCAACAAATTGTACAGTTAACATTGCTATAGACATAGATAGGTATTAAATTTTAAAAAAAAAAAAAAAAAAAAAAACAATAAAATAGCAACCTATTATGTAGATGCAGTTTTCATTTGACCCTCTGTATTTAAGATACATTACTCAAATAATAAACAGAGCAGAAGTCGCGGGTATTAGCTAACATACTATATTGCAAAAACCGTAAAGGCCTTCCTCTCTCTTTAGACAGTAGTATAGTTAAATGGCAGTGTTTCCACTCGATGTGACTGGGTGTTGGGCAAACAACTATAAATTCTCGAAGCACGACACCGGAAATACTATCTCGGTGTTTACGTCCTGCGCTGCGTCAAAATAAAGCCAGATATACTGGGACGTTCGTCTCCGCGGGATTTTATATGTCTGTAGGCTCTTTTTGATATATTTTTGTTATTTATTGAGTTGAAAATAGGTATGCCGTCCACCTAAAGTTCACTAACGCTGGTCCTTACAGCCTGTAGCTATGATTAACCAGTCTTAAAAGACACACAGACCTGGCACCATTTAAATTAACACCAGGTTATTTTACCTATAAAATATTAAGATGGTAGGTCTCATCGTTTATTGAAAATCCATATAAATAAAAAAAAGTCGATACAGTCACCTGATTAGGGCTCCCACGGCAGCGGCTCAAGCCTAGATACGATCCCTCGGTAGGGAGCCCTTGTATGCGTTGCTTGTGCAATATCGTGACACACAAATATATATCACTGCTACAACACTACACGATCACCCCCACACACGTGCACGCCTACACGCTTACACATGAAAGTGGAAGGGTTTACTTTTTTTTCCCTTATCGAACTGAAAAACTCTCAATTTTCCAATAATAAATATATGGAGGAGTTGTTGAGGCATGTATGCTTGGTACACATATACGTTTCAACAACTCATACATATATGAATAGTTAGCTAGATTAGCTAAGATAGGTCGCGATTTTGCATGCAACAAGCAACAGCCAAGCCGAGGTGTGCCGCGGACCCTTGAGCTGGTTGCCAAAATAAAATCGGTTGAGTGCCTCAAGCGCTCGCCTTAGTAGTCCGGTGAAGCTGTTAAGACCTTGCTGGGTCAATAGCGTAGTCATTTCGAAAAAAAAGGGAAAACTCGCGGTCATGAGAGTGAGCGTTGTGAGCTTCTACTGGAACGCAGTCATTGAGGTAAAGTTTGTTTGTGATGTGAGTTTATGACGTTGTGGGGGGTAATCTCAGGAACTACTGGTGCGATTTGAAAAATTCTTTCAGTAATATATAGCTAATTTATCGAGGATAGTTATAGGCTATATATAATCACGCTGAGACTAAGAGAGAAGCGGAGCACTAATGAAAAATATTTCAAAGTCGGTATTTTTAGACCGCTGCGTATTAGTGTTAGCCTAAAGTAAGTATTACTATGCAGACGAAGTCGCGGGCAGGGGCTAGTCCTGCTATAAAGGAAAGATCAAATCTCATTTTCTTAGTAATTTTGAAGCCGCATAAACCGGGTAGCTAGTTTACAATATGAAAATTAAATAACCAGTATGTACTTACTACTGGTACATGAAAACAAGTTGCTACCAAATCAGTTAAATATAACGAGTGAGATTAATTATGTTTTGATTATTAGATTAAAATTTAAATCACCCCATCAGAGTAGTGTGGATTTAAGTAATTCGAAACATCAATTTGTTATCGCAAATAGTGGAACTCTAAATATTTACCGATACAGCGTTGCTAGATTTAAACTATTTGGTGCAAGTGATAAGTTTAAGGATACATTTATTTTTTTACAATACAAGTAATTTTTATTACTGATTTACTAGGTGTTAGTCGCGCACGACCGTAGCTAGGGGGGCCCTAGGGCAATGCACTACCTTAAAAATACCAAAAATTAAGATTAATTATTATAATGAAACTGTTTGTTAATGGTCGGAGATATACATAGTGATTGATTGAGGAGCCCGTGCTTCGAGGGTAGATCAATTATGAATGAATAAATGAACGAATGAATGAATACTTTATTGTATACTTTTTTTTGGTACACTGGCGAGCTTAATGCTATAAAGCATTTTCTTCCACCTAACCAGCGGTATTATCAAGCAAATAGTTTTGTAGGTATGATAATTTTTTTTACTTCCGCTCTATCTGCAACCAATGCTGCCCTACCTCAAATTCGACTCTAGTAACAGTCCTGTAGTCACGACTTTGACCATGTGAAATTAAAAAAAAAAATTGGTTAAGTGTAGAGGTCTGTATGGCCCGTATGCAATTCTTCTTTTCTTACATAAGTTTTGGTGATTGACCAGAATCTCGTCTGATGATTGTTTTATATTAATATGTGGCAAACGAACAGACAGCCGTCTGATGGTAAGTGATCACCGCCGTCCATAAACAATAGCGACACTAGGGGTGTCGCAAGTGCGTTGCTGGCTTCTTAAAGAAGGTCCATGATGGTAAACAGCTCTTTACATATCTATATGAAAGTATATAAAGTAATTACAAGAAAAAAGAAAGACAATTTACAAAAATATTGTCAGTTGGTTTGTTGGATCTAATTTTCAAACAATTGAACCGATTTTGACAAAACTTTGAGTAACAAAAACGTATTTATTGGAGCAATGCACTCCTTTGGACCGATTTTGACAAAACTTTGAGTAACAAAAACGTATTTATTGGAGCAATGCACTCCTTATTAGATAGTAAACGTGATGACGACTCGACCCGAGTACACACGATTTAGTCCGTAACCGACCCTAGCGTCGCAGTTAGCTTTGGTCACTGTTTAATGCATTTAAAGAAGTTTTTACTTCATTTGGTTCAAAACGCTGCCCTTTTATGTTGTGCACAGCGCCTATAAACTATTCAGTAACTCGTAAACTCCAATTTTGCTGCTAAAGCTACCGAGAAGTTTCTTATGTTTGCTCGCTTGTAACTATTGACATATGATGTGTAAGGGGTAGACTAATTTCATATTTATTCGAGTTAGATCAATCACGATGTATTATTACATACTAACTGCCCGCTGTGGCTTTGCACGAGCTTACTAAGAAAGAAAATAGCGCTAAACCTTTAATTTACAGTAAGAATATGTAATGAAATGAAATAGCACCTTGTAAAGCTACAACCATGGGAGTAAATAAAACCTCAGTGGTTGAAGTGAAATGTATTTATTAAATTCTTATAACTACATATAATTTGAGAAATTCTTAATAATTCAGGATTAATTAGTAGAAGAAAATCAATACGTAAAGGCAATATGCTAAGATAAAGGTATTTATTTTATAGATATTTTGTTTAAATTTTTTATCATAGGAGGCAAACTAACAGGCGAGCCACCTAATGTTAAGTGATCACCACCGTCCATATACACCAGCAACACCAAAAGAGTTGCAAGCGAATTGCCAGCCTGTGTTGGTGGGGAAGGGGGACTGTAAAGGGAAAGGGAAGAGAGAGGGAGGTAGGCTTAATTAAATGTTAATGGAATTTTGAAACCAACTTGGAATATGGACAATATTAACTAAACACAAAGAACGAATGAACAACTGGTAAGTGTTTACTACCAATATGCGGAAACGAATATATCAAATGTGGATTATTCGGATACACACACCGTTAGACTTTACAGTGTGACAATGCCATATAAGGAGTTTTTGGCGGGATTTTAGTTTGTCATGTAGTGGATTTTATATTTTATTCATAATCTTGTGTTATTTGACTCTATATTTTGTAAATTTGGTGGTGTTTTACGTAATAGTTGGTTTATTGTTCATAAGTGAAGTAAAATATGATATCACGAGTGAAAATAAGATCACGGGTCATGAAAGTCTGAGCTGCCACTAAAACTTCCTGGAGGTTTCCTCTTCCTTTCCCCACTCCTTTTTTTTTTCACGTCGGGAAATCCTTTATGGATACCCACCCTCCCGGGGGAGAGAGTGGGTTATGTCCGACTCGCACGAACTAAAACCCCACGGTGTACGTCTTCCACTATAGTTAGGGCGGCACGAGATCTCTATAGACTTTATCGTGCCGCCCCAGCGGTTGGCCCAGCAGCAGAAGTGCCGCCGCCGGGCCTCGTCTTGTAAGGAGACAGCCGGGTACACACCGGCCGCCTCCTCCGTCCGCCGGACCCGTGCAATGGGAAGATGGGGCCCCCCGACCCATCTTCCCTGGTCCAGTTAAGGTGGGAGGTGGCGGTCAAACTGCCGCCTCTTCCTGCCTGCCCTTTGTTGGCGAAGACGGCCACTGTGAGGGTCTTGCTCACGGACCCTCTCCGCCGCCTCCTTCTGCGAGACGACCTCTTCACAGAAGGAGGCAACAACACTCCACACATTCTCGCTGCCGAGCATGGCTTTGACGACGCTCGGCAGTGGGAGATCATCACCCACCACCGCAGCCAGAATGCGGCGTCGCTCCTGCCACGCAGCATATTCGGTAAGTGTGTGCTGCGCGGTGTCCGGTTCAACGCCGCACTCATGGCATACGGCGGTTGGCTCCCTGCGTGCTATCCGGTACAGGTACCAACCGAAGCACCCGTGCCCGGTCAGCACCTGCACCAGATGAAACGACAGGGAGCCCCATCGTCGATTGCACCATTCGGGCAGGACCGGGCAGACGACGTCGATAGTATATCGAGCGTACAGCGCGTCCGCCAGGTCCCGCCCCCACCTCTCCATCCTTAACCCTCTCTCATATTTTCTTCTCTGCTCCAATTTCCCGGGAGCAAGAGGATCTCCCATCTGTTTCTTAACCGCCGTATAGTTATATACGGCTATACGGCGGCAAGCACTTCCGCCTCCAGCTCCCAGGGAAGAGAGCCAGTCAGCACCATGGCCGCTGCAGAGGACACTGTCCGGTAACTCCGTATCACCCTCAACGCCACAGTACGTTGCGCGGCTCACAACGCCTTTCCCCACTCCTCCCTCAACACAGGCTGACAACGCATCTGCGACTTACCTGGTATTGCAAGCGTCTATGGACGGTGGTGATCACTTAGCATCAGGTAACCCACCTGTTCGTTTAACTCCTATGATATAAAAAAAGGTATATAACCAACGAATTTTTCGGAATTCGCTTACATCTAATTATTTAAATTAGTGTGATACTTACTATAGGCTGGTGGTGAAGGAAACCTGAACCCGAACAATATTCTAATAGTACCAACGTATATAGGAACATATAGAACCGTAGATTTCTCAGAGTTTAAAATCGTTAATGCGTCATGGGCTCGTAAGGTGAATATAGCCATAATTTCCTTCGGGAAGCAGCCAATTGCCTTGCATTGGGTCTTTTACAGAATAATATATTGATGATAGTAGACAACTAGCTCCTGCTCGTGACTTCGCTCATTTTAGTGTTGACCTGTCCCTTGAGAACAACGTTGACTTCTATACAAAGTGCATGCAAAATTTGGTGATCATCAGTTGAGCATCATAAAAGAATCATAAACAAACTCACATGCGTCTTTATAATATTAGTATGGATGATACAGATGTAGTAACTTACATGTTAGAGCTTTAACTTAAAACATTTATTACATTTGCCATTCCAATAACTTTCTTTACCTACTAAAACTTGTACTAAATTTATAGAACAACAAACCTAATAAATCTGAAACAATTTTCTACAAAACTTAACATTTATGTCAAAGAATTTGGACTGCTGTGAAGGGGAAATCACAAATTGTATGGAAACTGAAATTTATTTCTAAACTAATTGATGCATGCAGCTTTGTTCTCTTGAAAATGTTTCTACTGTATATTAACAACTTTAGTATTTTATTTGGATGATGCAAACGCCTCTTCGCAAAGAATAGTCCCAAACCTTTCAATGTTTACGCCATTGTAATAGTATCTTCAAGATAAAATAGTCGCTAGCCTCATTCGCTCTCATTTCCGAAATTAACAAGGTTCGCTTTTGACGGATATGTCTAGGGGGATGCCATTATCATTTAGATGAGTGATAGATAGTCTTTTATATTTCAGAATACCTTTACCATTATTGTAGATTTGAAGTTATCTTTCTTAATATATATTATTAGTGCTAAGTCCCTATAGAAAAGCGTAATATGTAATATATACATTACTTAAAAAAATGCTCTAAAAGCTAATCAAATTCCCATCACAATCCCGTTTTAAACAAACCCATTTTAAAAGATGAGATCGGATAAATTACAGCAAATTTTTCAATAATTTGTTATACAATCCGCGTAGGATTTAGGATTACTTGTTGTTACGGCCAGCAAGCATGTGCAAGACATTTCGTGACATTGAATAGTTTTAAATAGTGAATAGGAATAGGAAGTGAAAGGCGTAAATTTATTACCCTTTAGTTTGCATTACATATTGTTTTAGTTTGTAGAAACAGTGTTAGCAATAAGTTATATGGAAAATAAGGAACGAATAGACTTATAATTTATTAGGGATAACTATTGTTTTAAATTGTGCAAGATGTAATAAATCTATGTCAATGCCACGGTCTAGAGAAATAATGACAAAAGAACGAATCCATGTGCCTTTTTTCTCAAACGTGCGCATCCTAGGGGGTCTCGGTCGAGCTGATTTCGACTTTAAGCGGGCCACACGCATAGAGCGCGTGTATCGGCCCATTACAGCTGCGAGACCTTTAAATAATGAACATGAACTTGTTCAAAAACAGTAACATTATAGACTCTGATCGGAACGGTCACTGAGTACACTCTGAACGATAGAGTTTATTCGGAATATTGACACGACAGAGTCTAATAAGATCGCGAAATAGTTTGAGTGGTTATATCAATATATTATATTCGTAATATTAATTGGTCCTTCGCGAGCCGGATAAAGAAAGCTTCATCAATTATATTCGTAATAATAATATTATAAGAACTTGTAATTAAAACACATTATACAAATATTACGGATAGAGGTGATTTACGAGCACCTCAATATTATATTCGTAATACTTGTCATTTTTTTAGCGCCCACTTATATTTCAAATAAGTTAGCCAAATAGTAATACAGTTTATATAATTTGATATGACAGAGGACGTCTTACAATATATTATTACACAATATTGGCAATAAGAAAACATAATACTATCGATATAAATAAAATACACTATTAATCCGCTGGTACGAAGTTACTTGTGGCGAATTTTATATGGAAAGTTTTTATTGATCCGCCATTTTGGCATCACAATGGCAATACGTTCCAATACTTTTATTGTCATCTAAACAATACAGTGAATTAATGTACAAAGTATTAGTCCGATAAGTTACAATTTTTATACCTGTGAGAAAATATAACTTATAAGGACGGCCATAATAAACTTTTTTTGATATTACAATAAAGACATTTTCAAGGGTAAAGGAAAATAAACGCTATTACTGTTTGAATTTATCTATACTAATATTATATAGAGGTAAAGTTTGTGAGTTTGTGACGTTGTATGGGGCAATCTCAGGAACTACTGGTCCGATTTGGAAAATTCTTACAATGTTATATAGCTTAATTATCAAGGATGGTTCAAGGCTATATATCATTACGCTAAGACCAATAGGGGCGGAATCCCGATGAAGAATGTTTTAAAATCGGGATTAATATCTATAATATTTTCACCCACTACGTAAACGAAGTCGCGAGTTAAAGTTAAAGTTAGCGTTCGCTTAAAGTAACTATTCCAGGCGGATGAGGTCACGGGTACAAACTAGTGCCTTATATTAAGAACTCCCTCTCAAATCCCTGCTGGGAGCCGTAGTTTTCGATAACAAAAATTCCTGAAAGTATGGTCTAGTGGCATTGCCATTTATTTAGCTAGCTACTTCTTTCAATCTATCGCTAGATATTTGTAGTCGTGTTTCGTAGTTCAGAGCCAATATTTATATGAGTTTAGGGTGTTATATTATCTTGAGCCATATTGTGATTACTTATGAGTTTTTTATATTATATGAGGGAAACGAACAGGCAGGTCACCTGATGGTAAATGATCACCGCCATCCATAGACCCTAACAACACCAGGAGAGTCAAAGTCAGTCAGAGGAAAAAAGGGAAGGTAGACCTACGGCGCTCTCGCTGACACTGACTGAACGAAACGCAACAATGCAAGCACTGATACTTCACGTCGGTTTTCTGTGAGAGGGACCACCCTCTACCAACCCTGAGCGACCACTAACCCATTCACTATATCTGTTTGTATACTTTATTTTCCTAAATTACGAAACCTATTTTGATAGAGTTTTCGCTTTTCGAGCCTGACATTGCTATGTTATACTCTTATTTTATCTAGGTAATAGATGAGTTTACATGATAAGGCAAGGCTGAAATACCTGTGGGAGAGACAAATACCAGTATAAAAAAGAAGTTATAGCGGTGGTCCAAGGAAAATACGTCGTGAAAATAGTCACAACTAAAATTAACAATTTATACTCGAGTGTGTGCGGCGTTGCGAAATAATTCAAGTGGTTTAGTCGCAAGCTGCTGACCTGCTGCTTGCAAATAGAATATTATAGTGGTTCGTTCCTTTCAAGGCGAAACTCCGTGGAAATTGTGGGATTTTGAGCAACATTCGCTGGCATAGTTGACGATTATAGTGAGTTTTAGTGAACTTCTTTAGACTTCGCTTACGAGGTAGGATATAACGCATCCCATTACTAGTAATATTTCTTCAACTTTAAAGACGTGTGATTATTTTTTTAATTCTATTTTTGGCAACCAATCTTTCAGATTATTACTGCTATTGTCATGTAGTTAAAAGTATTACAACCGTCGTGTGATTATTTAAGTATTTCAATGTAGCGACAAGATGACACCCTTGTTAAAACTTTCCAGGGAATTTTTGTGACATCTCAGAATTTCATGCTCCTTGGTATTATTTTCCATTCAGTTCACTTGTGCACAATAAACTATATTACGTAAAACACAACCAAATTTACCAAATATAGAGTTAAATAACACAAGATTATGAATAAAATATAAAATCCGCTAAGTACATTGGACTAAAAAACTCCAACTTATTACTAGCAATATTTCTTAAACTATAAAAACGCGTGATTTGATTTTCTCCTTAGCTGCAAAATTAGATTTGGATCAATTAATGAACGCCGGCTTCATACACGAATAAGCATGACTCATTATTGCGTTGCGCCTGAGCCGAGCGTGTAAGCGAGAGCGCGGAGCAAATGATAAAGAGGCGCGCTCGGCCTAAGCGTTAGGTTAGGATGGTTAGGTTAGACAACGGCAGCACACAACCTACACGTGAACTGTTTTGTCAATTTTGTGATAATAATTCAATTCATAAAAATATGCATTTTTCATCAATGTCTTTTTATGACGATGTCACGTAAAATTATCGTCCGTAAGCCGACTTTACAGGCAACAAATCTTTTTTCTGCAGACTTTTGGTTCGCACCTTTTTCTACTTTCGTTTATTTCATAAGTTATATCAAAAATCTTTGTAATTCTGAGCAACTATTGTCATTATTTAATTTAACTATTTTAGATTGGCTTTTAACTGAAACTATTACCTTTATGGCGGCATTATTTTCATCTTTAATAGTCGTTTATTGATTATAATCCAAAAAGTCCCGCGCCGAAGATAGGACTGTTGTGATTAGTGCAATTCATTTGGTCTAGCGGTAGTTTTTTTTTACATGGGGAGATCCGTAATAAATACCCATCCCGTCGGGCTGCTGAGGGTGGGTTATGTTCGATCTGCATGGACTAAAAGCTCATGGCGCCTTTATACACATTTTAGGCGGGGAAGCAGGGACTGCCAACTAGCACTGCGTCTGCTCTACCGACAGGTGTAGGCTCTGACCCCTCAAAGAGATAGTGGGTGTTACACCCCCCCCCCCCCAAACCTCTAATAAGCTGTGGATGTCGCGTGGATAAAAATATATGTTTAACTATATTTGTGTTTTTTTTTTTATACTACGTCGGTAGCAAACAAGTATGCGGGCCGCCTGGTGTAAAGCGGTCACCGCAGCCTATGGACGCCTGTAACATCCAAAATGTCACATGCGCGTTGCCGACCCCTAAGAACGTTTTAGTTATACGTTTGTCTAATGTCAATGTGGTTATAGTAGTAGCATATAAAAGAGAATTCAAAGACTTAGCTGGTGCTTGGATAGCACGCTGTTATTGTACTGTTGTCACCTATTTTTTTATAACAAGATCTGAACGATTATTTCTAGTATTATAAAGCTATAAGGACCCTTAAAACCAACAGGGTATAGTCAAGATAAAAAGACGAGCCAGTTATAAGTCCACACAAAAACTCAAAATAATGGAATAACTGTCTTTTGTTTAGAAGTTTTAAATTGATTTTAGTCTGAATTATTTAATTTCCATAATTTTAAATAGAAATTACTATCATTAGTCTGGTTTTCACATCTATTATACAGTTTATTAATTAAAAGACAATACAAAATAGTAATTATACAAATATTACGTGTCGCTAGCCGCTTCGCAAGCGCAATATATCACAAGAAAGTCGATATCATTGGTGATACAAACCCATAAGTTTCTTCCGTCCCAAATCTTTGAAGACGACTGTAGAAATTTTTATTAAAAAAATGCGAATGTACCACCGCATAGTAATCAACGACTTAAAACATTCTCAATGTAAGAGCGTGTAAAATTTCATATTGTCCTAATGGAATCTGATCTCTCTACGCTCTCTTTAGAATTAAGAATCCGAGCGACGCACATTCACGAAGTTAGGAAATTGTTCGATAAATTCCGAACTAAAAGCCACCCGTCATTTTACAGGGACATTTTTCGTTTTATTAACGCGGATTTTTTTTTTTTTAATTCGAAGGCCAAGTTTTAACGAATTAGCCTTTAGCAAAAAAACTGTTATAATTAATTTCGACAGTGTGTGATCGAAATGTAAAAGAAAAGTTAATCAATTTATTCAATTCAATATAAATTATTTCATTATTTTACCCCACACCACTCCATTCATCTATTCGGTCGCGATTCAAAATGGCGAATATATATGAACTCATCAGGATGGGCATATATTTAGCAATTTTTTTTATTGTGTGAAATTATCTGGACAAGGCTTGTGATTGACTGAGACAGAAGACAATAGATAGATCTTTGAAAATATTGATAGATTAATGTTCAACAGCCATTTTATTTCATTTAATGATCGTTCTGTAAAAGGAAAGTTTAGCCTCATGTGCTTTATAACAAGAATTTTGGCTGCGACAAACAAAAAATCCAATTTCTTGTTTGCCAAAAATCAACTTGATACTTCAAAGGTTCTATTTAAACCTCACAGAGCTAATGCATTTTTACATTAGCAACAAATCTAAATACCATACAAAAGCGCAGTGTAACAGCTTAAGCGGACACGTGGTCGTTAAGAATGATAAGTGAAAAATATTCAACTTTAATGAACTAAATTAATTCTCACGCCTTTAAGACCACTTTTTTTTTTATTGTAGCTTGGCAAAATAACTGCGCCATGCCTGATGGTAAACACAGTGCAATCCAAAAATAATAGCGACCATCGATTGACACACTATCCATCGCCGGTCGCCACTATCATGCCGGCCTGCAAAAAGCTGGATATGCACAGGCTGATCCCGAAACGCGATCCGCGGAAGCGAATCACTATTACGGGCTTTTTCGCCATATACATGGTGGTTGCGACCCAGTCAGGCTGTAAAACCCTACCACCCCGCTTTCGCCATTGCCTCGTCCGTTATTTAGCAGGGTGCACCACGTGCAGGTGAGGTTGGCTTGGGTGTCTCAAGTCTTATGATGTTATTTGACACCCCTTACACCCCAAAGGGTTTAGGGTCGCAGGTAACAGTCAATCTAAAATAAACATAATCGGTTTAATTACAAACAAGTTAAATATGTATTAAATGCTTGCTTTAAAAAGGTTTCGTAATAATTACACCGCGCTCGCCCGAGGCAAGTTCATATCCTTTTTTTCCAAGTCTAACCTAACCAAAGAGAGACAAAACAGCAAGATGGCGAACATTCAGCGAGCGTGGTGCATTTAAAACGTAACATTTTCAAAGTAAGCATTCAGTACGTATTTAACTTTTTTGTAATAACACCGAGCGTGTTCTTATATCACCAGTTACCTGCGTGTGAAAGTCCCATCAAATCAGTTGAAGCATTTCGAGATCAGGCTAAATATTATATGGGCAAAATTTTTAAAACTTGGTTTTGCAATACAAGTACCGTAGTTGTAGCGATCATGGTTTATTTAATAACGTGTTCGGACACAGTGTCGACAGACATAGATTCGAATACTGTAACTGAGTCGGAGCTTTTGATAAAGGAAAACATCGTGATGAAATAATAGCACGGTGGTGAGGTTTTCTCTAAGTCCGACTGGATAGCTACTACCCTCAAGTTGAAAATCAGTCACCAAGCACCTGTTGGTGTTCTGGCAGCTACAGTTCCCGCAAGGATTGACTTTTGTTTTGGAATGATTACGCTATTGACAAAGCAAGATCTTAACAGCTTCACCGGACTACTAAAGTGAGCGCTTAGGATTAATTAGCATTCAGCCGATTTTATTCGCAATTCACGACCTATCTTTTTTTTCCGAGTGGAAATCCCTTATGGATACGCCACCATCCCGGGGAAGAGGGTGAGTTATGCGGCGGCGTGATCTGTGGTTACGCGGGCGTGGGCGTGAGCACGCTCTGTTTGGAGAGACAGGCTGGTACGGATCGTTCACTGCCGTTATTTCATCAGGAGGGTCGATAAAAATATGTCGCGGACGTCTTCTATGACGCGCAGCGTTCGGTACGGGTTCGTATTGTGTGGCGGATACCACTAAAGGACTGGGATGATTCGCGGTTCAAAATAACTAATCGTGATTTTACGTATACCCAGATAGAAGGGATCTCTAAGTCTCTATGGAGATCGACTCTCCGGATGTACCATGGGGCACCAGTCACTTTATGTAAAACACGATTTTGGAGAACCTGCAGCTTATGAAAGTTATCTTTGGACATATGCGCAAAAACGGGGCAGCTATATGTCATCACGGGACGGATACACGTCTTATACAAAGTGAGCTTGTGTCTCAGGGATATTTTACTCTTATGACAAAGCAACGGATGGAGGCGACCCAAGATCATAGCAGCTTTGTTTCGCACTCTGTCTATAAATTGAACTTTAAATGTCTATCTAATGTAACACCGAGATATTTGACCTCTTCGACCCAAGGGATATCGATTCCGTATAGCCTGATGGGCTCAAAGTTATTACCGCATTTCATAGGATCGAAGAGTATTGCGACACTCTTATCGGGATTAACTTCTATGTGTCATCGATGAAACCATTCACCGAGAGTATGAACGGCTTTTTCGATGCGCTTCCTAAGAAAGTCCGACCGCCAGCCGGAAGTGTAAATAACGGTATCGTCAGCGTAACAACCTACCTCGATTCCCCGAGATAGAGGTAGGTCACTGATGAACAGATTGAAGAGTGTGGGCGCGAGTATGGAACCCTGTGGCACACCTGAGCGTATCGGGTGGGGACAACGTTGTCATTTAACATTAGATGAGGATTGTAGTAAAACAATGAAACCTATAAAATATAATGAAAAATCAATTTACTAGAAGTCTGTTAATTTAATATTACAAACAGGCACTTTAGTTATATTCATATATATATAGATTATAATTAAATACTAGAAATATTAATTGGATTTGTTGTACAAACTACCCGCTCGTATGTACCTTTGTAATATTTACCGGTGCACGTTTCCGACTGCATCCAAAGGGTTATATCTCAAACACGTCCCGCGCCGACACGGTAATGGAGATAATTTATACACGTAAACAGAGCTGTCATGTCGCTTACGTTCCGTAATAACTGTTGTTTATTTGAACGAACTTTAAATGATTTAGGAAGGTTTTAAACTTGAAAACGTGTTTTCAAATTTACCTTTTCAGCGACTTTGAAAATTTTTCATTATTGGAAAATGAATTTTAACTAGTTAGATTGATATAATTGAGCAATAATTCATCATTTGAGCATTGAACAAGGTTCCAATTTCTGCGAATGAACTGGAATTTTTAATGAAGGAATCCATGGCATGGTGGTAAGGCTTCTTCTAAACCCCACATCCGCTAGCCACCACTCTGAAGTCTGTTTGTCTGTTGTCCAGCGTCTATAAATGTGTACCGGTAACACTTGAGAGCCACTCCCCTTCTTCAAGTTTCTTGTGTTATATATTAGCCCAAATTAGACACCGCTTAGGCTGCGCTGGTTTGGACACGTTAAGAGAAAGCCACCAGACTATGCGGGAAATTTGGTACTACAACCGTCGCTTCAGGGTCAGCGATCGAGAAGCAGGACCAAAATAAGTTGGAAGGGTGTAGCGCTGAAAGATATAAAGGACTGCGAAGTTTTCGAATGTGATCAGAGACAGAGAAAGGTGGAGAAGAAAAGTAAGGAAGGCTGAAGGTCAGCCACCATGTGGATCTATTAGTTAGGAAGGGAGTGAGAGAGATATCTTAGCTCATATCGTCATTTAATATCAGGTGAAATATTATTGATGCTAGGAAAAAAATTAATATTAATTAAATGAAGTCCCCGCTCTGAAAAATATTTATTACACAGACGAATATTATCAATAATAGTGACCACACTTGGTCAACTTAATTAGCCGATGTTTGCGACTTTGCTGTCATGAAAATCGCTTTAGTTTTTAATGGAAACTATGTTATCTAAATTGATTAATAATTCTATTTTTTTTTTGTTTTTTAGTCATTACTCGCGGAAGAATCTTTTCCTTAAGTTATCTCTGTTAAATTCTATGCTTACTGCGCTTATATATACTTCTATACTAATATTATAAAGAGGTAAAGATTGTGAGGTTGAAAGGGGTAATCTCAGGAGCTACCAAACCGACTTTGAAAATTCTTTTACCAATAGAAAACCACGTTATTTGTAAGTGTCATACATAGGCTATATATGAATCCGAAAAATGACTTTTTGTGGTAGTGGGATTTGCAAGGTAAGTCGGAGAAAAAACGGTCGCATGAAAATGATTTTCACGAACGCTGCCTTAATGATGAGAGATGATTGACTTCTAGAAAAAAGTTATAGAATTTGACAATGCCCACAAAAGAGTCAGAAGAGAAGTCACAGAAGAGTCACTGGCAGCATATGTCTATCGTTTATATTAAATTCACAAAAAGTAGATTTCATAAATGTTAACTGCCCATTGAAGTGGGCACGGGTCACCTAGTAGGTAATATATATCTAGGTAATACTTTGAAAACTTATTTATCTGAAAAACTCTCATCAAAATCGATTCAGTCGTTTCAGCGATTGTCCTGTTCAAACTAGGAAGATATATTACAGTACAATTTACAAACTATAAGTCTTTTATTTTTGATAAAATATACACATTTCATAGGTAGTACATAAAATCACAATTTGAGGTATATAATTCACAATAATTATCATTAAATATATTTTTGAAAACTCGTAAAAGCATACAAAGGTTGTGAAGCTATAAAATCGGCCAAACACTTTTACGATGCTATACAAATGTATATCCAGGAAACTTCCTGAACCAGTAAGTTTCTACAGAGCGGCTTCGTATCTTAAGCAGTTATTATCTTTTCAAAATATGGAATCGTTGATGGCTGTCAGAGATTAATAAAATAAGATTAGACAATCTGAGTCATTTCAAAATTCGCTTTTCAACTATAACTGGCTTTTTCTGTTTATCTATCTAATACGAACTATCTAATAATCTATCTATCTATCTAAACGAGCAATTCTTGTATATTTTTGTATTTGTATATATTCAGGATCTTGGAAACGGCGTCATCTATTTACGCGAAACTTAGTATGTAGGTAGTTTTGGGGACAATAAATCGATCTAGCTAGATTTCATTCACAGAAAACTTTTTAAATGGGTTTTCAGGCAATGAAAAAATATTGCTAGAATGTAAAGGTAAATTTCGTTGCCGCTGTCAAAACAAAAATAGCTCAGATGGAAACCGGCTGCTTCGTAAATCCATTTCACTCAATTTAGAATCCAAGTGACAGCAAAAGAGATAGATATATTAAAAATATATATATATATTAAAAAAATCCTAATTTTGTGAGGCAAACCCAACAGTTTATTATGATAAAAATAATAATTTTAAATAATTATTATAAGAGAGGTCGTTTTTATATTTTTTTTAATAGAAAATGCTAATTAATTTAAAAATGTTTTTAAAGAACCGAGCTTGGCTCGGTTGTCCAGGTACTGTTATTTAAAACAAGACATATTTATTTATTTTAGGGTCGTCAACGTGACAATACACTAGTAACTATATAAAAAGTTGGACTATTATGATTCATTCTAAATGTAGTCATATTTATAGACAACCACGGCATGCTCCAAAACTTAATTAAATATTCATAAATTAAATATTAAACTATTTTACATATTTAAAGATTTAACATAATAATACAAAAACCAAGAAATTGAAACAGAAAAAGTAATAAAATACTGATATTAATTGATATTATTAAATTATACTTTAAAACATTAGGAATATAACAAAGTAATAGAAAGAGAGAGATAGTGGAAAAATAAAAAGAAATACTGAGCCAATTAAAGCTGTATAACATAATCTATATAAAGAAACTGATAGAATTATGCTATTATGCGTGCATCATTCAAAACATACTATATAGGTTTATATTATTAATTTTTTAGCTTTACTTTTTATAGACACTCAATCCTTACCCAAAAGTATTTAAAAATGTTACGATATCTTCATTTAATATAGAGGTACAAGCTGATCCGCGTAACTTCCTCTCCGTGAAATCGGTTACATATTGGTTCTAATTGTATTTCCAAATTATAAAACCTAGAACCGGAGTACAGCGACTCCCGTCGTTTCCAATTGTGAAACCAAACAATTCAAGGACTCACTCAAACACATACCTAGTTCGTTTAGTGAATGGATTACGCGTGTGTGGAAGAAATTTTCATGAGAGGGTCGTGGCACTATTGTTAATTTAGCAACATCAATAATTTTGTTTTGTTTGAAATACGAACGAGTTCCTGGAATTCGGTATCTTAACTCTACCCTCGCAATACATTCTTGATAATTTAATGTACGTCCGTAAAACCTTTGTAAAAGACCTTGGTAAAAGACCGGCATAATCTAAATACTATAAACTGTAATAAACTGGTCGTCCCATGTTTCGGACTTAACAAAACCAGTGATAATCTTTTAAGTAATTTGGTTGTATGTTTGAATCGGTAGTTTTGACGTTCATAAGTGCCTTATTAGGGCCTACTATTAATTTGATTTAAGAGACATATTTAAACAGAAATATCCACGGTTTTATCCCGTCAATCGCTGGTAATGATTCCATGATGAGTACGACCAATAATGGTTTTCCATATATGAAGACACTTTTTTTCAAAGTAATTTTCACACTTAAATGCAATGGCATCTCTGTATTATGCTTACTCTATGAAAAACCCATAAAATTGACGCGAGTTTAACGGCTAAGACGTTTCGAAGCTACCGTACAGATAATGTTTTTGTTTTCCAAAATATCTTAAATTTTATAAAGTCAGAATAACCGTTTGTAATAAGTGTGAATTAAAATATAAAATCTGCACACAAGAAATTCTTTGTTCGTTTAAATGCGCTAAGTTCAGATCTACTAATTAGTATCAAAATATATTGTTTTAAATCTTATTGTATCGCTAGAACTTTTAGGAACAGCAACAAGTTTAACAAGCTGGAACGATCATTTCCCATACAAATTGTATGTCAGAAAGTATCCTAAACAAAAACGGAGTAATAGTGCAGGTGGGTTATATTATACGAAGGTGGTCGCTCGACGAAGACATAACTTGTTTGAAGGGAATCGCACTGTTAATACCTATTTCTGCGAGGTACTGTACTGCGGGAGTCAATCGCACTTACAGATGGCTAAGCGACAGTCGTATTATATGTGAAATTTGTTTAGGCTTACCAGTATTGACTATAATTAAAAAATTTAAATGTAAAAAAATATTATCTTATATAATAAAATTACTCAGCAAATACAAATAATATATTGTTAGAAATAGAAACATTTATTGATTATAAAAAAAAAAATAATAAAGGGTACTGGTCCGAGCTTCGAACAGAGCTACCGCACACTACGACGGGCACCGAAAGGTGTGTCAAAACGACAAGCACCACCCCTTATAGAGGCCGTCGCAGTATAACTCCCCGACATTTAATTTATTTCCAACAGTATACTACCCCACATTTTATTTATTTCCAATAATATCTATTATTACCTTAAAAAATAAACAAATATGGACTACATTCTTGGAACTGGAATTATTTTAAGCCACTCACCTCAGACTCAAAAAGAAAAAGTTTCTAAAGCCGTCATGTCTTAGAATTAAACCCATATATGTGTCGAGCATTTTGACCTTTCGTTCTGGAAAATTTCAAAGTTGAATGACGTAATGCTAGACGTCATTCGAGACACCAAAATTAAGGGTCTATGAACGATAAATGTCAATGTGAGAATAGTAACCCGAATTGTCACGTGGTTGTAAGATTGAAAGGCGATTAAAACAATTCATTTTAGAAAAATGTTCTTTAAGACCATTTAACTTTATTTTGCTATCTTTTTTTAGAGACATCAAAAGTTACTAAAATCGAGAACGTGTCTTTCAGAACATGAAACTCTTATTGCCTGCGACCTCCTTCGCAATTAATTCTAATCTTGATGTAATAAATATGAATGGGAGTTTATTTAAACGGATTTATTTAAAAAAGTGTATAAACGGTAAAAAGGCCATATATTATCTTTTATGAACAAAACAATAATGTTTCCGATGCATAGGTTAAACCTATATTAATAATATGAGCCAAAACTGCAAGTAAAATCTAGTTACAATATAAAATGTAATAACAATTCATACACAGCCTAACTAGAAACCAGTTCTAATAAAATAAACAGCATGAAAACCTAATACATTAAAAGACTTAGGAGTATCTTTAATAATATTAGTCACATAGTGATACGGTTTATTGATTATAAATTAATCAATAATAATTATGATATTTATGTTGCAATACACATACAAACTGATTCCCGTCGGCCGCAATAGGCATTAAAAAATTGCAAAGGATCAATCGGATCCAAATGTTAAATAAATAGCCTAGAACTTTCCACGAAGAACTCAACATAGAATGGTCAATTTAATATGCCTAAACGATCAGTAATTTTAGGGTGATTAAGGGTCAGAGGAATTACATTATAAGCATCCTATTGATAAAGGTACGAATGTGTGTTTGTTTATTTGTTTGTTTATTACATTCCTACGCCTTAATTACTCGACCTTATTATCATGAAATTTTGTATGCACTGCCAGGACAGAAGTACAGAAATGGATATTATACTTTTCCTGATGGCTATATCGAGTATATATAACCGCGGGCAAACACGAGTGCAATAACTAGTGCTCAACCAATTTATTGATCATTATAGCAATTTTAAAGGACGCTAGAATATAAACTTTAGATAAAATACAAAAAACACTGAGAAATGAGTTCAAGGCATGTTTAAATATTCATTCTCCAAGATAATATAAGGGATCATAATATGAGCTAGTGGTGACGGTGCAAATATTGGAGAAGCTTTTAATGTAGTTATCTCTTAGTATCAGCTTTAGTACATGGCGCAGTCTGGCATATAGTTAGGCATTACGTAGAATTATCTCTACCTGTATGTAATTAATAGCGGGCTCGGTGAGCGTTGTCCTGTACGCGTAATAAAAAAACCTCGACGAATTATAAATATAAACCTTTCTCGTGAATCACTTTATTTACTGGTGGAAACCACAAAAGAAATTGTTCAGTAGTTTTTGAGTTTATCGCGAACAGATAGACAGATATGGCAAAGGACTTTATTTTATAGTATGTAGTGATTACTAGAATAGCCATGCTACTAACTAATTTAAATATTCATCTTCCCAGATAGTCGATATAATTCAAAATAAAACAAAACATGAAAACTTGATAAGAATATTAGATGAACAAGAGGAGATCTGTAAGTTTGTAGCTGCAAGGTTATTACCCAAATACGCCGAGCGTAAAATGAAGTAATAAAGAACGGGCGAAGAGAAATGCAGGATTATGTTTACTTTTAAACGTTACGATTGTCGCGTAGTTTGTTAGGATTACATCTTAACTCAGAAATGCAACAATAATATATGAAATTAATATAAGCTTTAAAGTAGAATATCATATAGAGTAAGACGGGAACTTTACCATGAAGATACGGGAACATTTCAATCATAATAAAATATTAGCCGACTTCAAGGTCGCTTTCGGATTGCGTAAGTCAACGGTTTTGACGAAACGACAATCTTATGTATCTACTTCAAATACAATAATAAATAAAAAATTAAATTACAGAAAACCCACGTGAAGAAACACTGTTTGATTTGTTGCGTTTCATTCCGTCAGTGAGGGCTCAGAAGGCCCACCCCCATTCTTTCTTTCCTCCCCTTTTTTCCTCTCTCCCCAAACACAGGCTGGCAGCGAACTTGCGACCACGCTGGTTTTTACCAGTGTCTATGGACGGCAGTGATCATTTATCATCAGGTGACCAGTCTGTTCATTTGCCTCCTAAAATATTTAAAAAAAACATAATTTTTGTTCTTCAAGTTATTCAAATGTTGCAATAAATACAACTTTTTTAAACTTATGCTGACAACAGTCTTTTAAGAAGTGCATCATACGGTCTACATTTGTTTGTATAGAGCTTGAAGCCTTATGATTTTGGACAGTCCTAGGGTGAACTAGAGATGGTAAATACAGTTTTAGATCAACAAAACCGTTTACTTTAGTATTCTCATATTACAAAAGAAGTTATAACTCGTAGCTGAAACAAGCCATTTAGATAGTATATCGCTTGAAAGTAAAAATAGCGAAAATAATTCCCCTCCTAGTCCCTTATTACTTCATTTTACGCTCTGCGTACTTCATTAATGATCCCGTCTTAACACATCTAACAGACGTTTTCCCTTTAATCTAACGTTCCCATCTACGCTTTTTTGTTCTTTCTCTTCGAGATAATTACAAAATTAAGTTACTCTATTTATAGCTTTACTACTTGTAACAAAAGTGCAAGTCATATGAGCGTAAGGCTAGGTTTAATTAAGTGATGGGGCGGCTGAGATCGTGTAAATAGGCACCACCAGGATATGTGGTAAAATATAAATAACATAGCGAAAGAGCGATTGGTGGCTTTGCTTATAATTAAATAAAAACATCAAGAACCCCAAATAAAAGCGTGGACTGACCTGCAACTCAGTACCTCGTACGGAGCAGTGGCGTCTCTGGTGAGATGAGCGGTGTCTGGATACTCTTCCCCAGCTATGAGCGAGTGATGTGGTACCGATGATATGATTTATTATATAACTTTGAAGAATCACAAAAAATACTTAAAACGATCAAGCACAATGCTTTCGTCAACGGCGACATCAAGCAAACTGTCTTGAAAAAAACAAATCGGTGCGGTGCGTCAAATTTCAAAATCGTTTCGTTTTTCATCTAATTCAAATTTTACTTCATTTTCGATAATGTTGACAGCCAGGAAGGTCTCTTATAGGGTCTGCATGCTCCGTACTCGATCAGTGAGATACAGACCAGATAGATATCTCATTATTTGGAGCGCAGCTAATAAATCTATTTATAAGAGGCCGACCAGTTAGTGCTTTGATGATATAGTACCCTTGGAAGAAGTTCATTGAGAACTATCCAGGTTTTGCATTATTGTAGTAAAATAATGTTCTGCATTATCACGACTATCAGTACTAATAGAAAATATCAAAACACTCTCTTATGTAATGATAAAATTGAAGTACCTGTTATTTAGAAGAACTAAACTACGAGCAAATTAACTGGATCTTAGAGACCGTTGGTGGCAGATAGACAACTTTTTAACAATAATCTCAACATTTTTTTTTTTCATTAAGTCTAAAGCAATAACAACATTTGATAGAGGTATCTCAGAATTGGCAGTATCTTTCATCGAAAAAAATATATACTTTTTATTTACAACAACGCGAGTAAAGTCAAAAACTAGTGATAACTAAAGTATAAATGTGAAACACTGACCTAATAATATTACTGACGCACTGAAATACTCAGAAGCCTCATTTTACGTCCAATTAAGTATCAATTAATAAATCCCAAATTGCTTCCTGTACTGCCGGAACATAATTCGTTCAAGCTATGATCGCTATAAGTTCATTTATCCTAATTAATTACAGTAATGTATTGGTGCAGATGTATATCGCAGTATAGATATGATTTCTGTACTTTTAAAGATATTTTTTGGTAGGACATGATAATTTCGCGTGTGACATACTTAGTAAGCATTAGCGACCGTATTTTGCTTGTGCGGCTTGCGTCCAATTAGCGACGCGTAGTACAACAGACTATGTAAATCTAATTCCAGGTGACTGTTTAGATAGTAGCAATATTTCTGGAGGACATTCTGCACTCAATTTTCGTTCTAAATCATTTAAGAAATAGGTGCTTAATATGTGAGCTAATTATCTAGACAAAAACAAAAGTTATATACAATTCTTTACACGTCTATGTTGAAGCACAGTCTCAATGACCGTCGGGTGATTTCATTTTCATTTGAAAGAGAATGTCAGGAATAACATATTTGTTAACGATTATTACCCGTTTTATTATCAAAAGTTATTAACTCCTGGTTGCCCATTGTAGCTTTTGACACCGGTCTTTGCACTAAGGTCTAAACATTTGTAGCTTTACTTTTAAAAGTCTTAGAACAAACTTTATGTTAGATTTTCTTGATTGTATATTTGTATTTGTTTAAATATTATTATTTTATATGTTAATTGTGTACATGAAGTATCATATCCTAGAATACTGCGAGTGTTTAACCTTTCACCTGGTATATATATATTGTATTGAACTTGTGCAGCCCATCATATTTTTGTTTAATTTATAAACTGTATACGATGATGTGAAAACCAGACTGATGTTAATAATTTCAACATGAATAAAAATTATGAAATTTAATTAATCCATAACATAATTAATTTAATAATTTAAAAAGGAATAGAGTTATTCGTCCTCGATTTTTTTTTTTGCTATGTTCAGTTAAATTGTTATAGTGGACTTTACTTTGCACCTGGAATAGATTGACAGCTACAACGTCTCACTGCATCAAAGACGTTTGATTTGATTTGTCCAAGTGTACCTAAAAAGTTACACCTAAGACTAGTACTACAGAGAGAGAGCGAAAGATTAGTAACTGATATAATAAAAAGAATTGAGAACGCGTTCCTTGGTTGACAGTTGACACTATTTTTTTTATACTACGTCATTAGCAAACAAGCATGGTGTAAAGCGGCCATCGCATCCTATGGACGCTTGTAACAGCAGGAGTGTTACATGCGCGTTGCCAACCCCTAAATAACCTATTTGTTTTCCCCTTCAAGTTTTCCATACTGTAGTCCCCAGTAAAAACTTCAGCAGGAAGCTGATTGCACAGTCGGGTCGTTCGTGGAAGGAAACCTCTCTGGAACCGGACCGTCCGAGACCATTTCGGTTCTAATGTGTGAGGATGAATTCCCTGCCGATTACGAGCGGTGCGATGGTAGAAGGTAGCTACAGGCATGATGTTAAACAACTCCTCGGAACACAACCTATTATACAAGCGGTAGAACACACATAAAGAAGCGGCATCTATCCTGTGACTTAGTGGTTCGATACCGTTTGTAAGCTTGGGATCGCCAACAATTCTCACAGCTCGTTTTTGCGCTGAGTCAAATGGTCCAAGCTGGTAACCAGGTGCTCCCACCCAGAGATGGCAACAGTACTCCATATGGGGACGAACTTGTGTTTTGTATAACAACAGTCTTTGCCCAGGGGTAAAGTACCGTTGCGCCTTATTCAGAATACCGAGCTTTCTAGATGCCAGCTTAACCTTGTCTGTCAGATGATTACGAAACTGAACGTCACTAGAAATGTTGTTATTGATAACTTGTTATTGATATTTAGTTTACACAGTCTAACGCAAGCGCAATGCGTCACAAGCATGTCAAGGTAGTCGGTGATACGAACCCATATGTTTTTCTCCTACCAAAAATCGCTCAACGCAGCTAAAGATGTTTTAACTCCACTGTAGATATTTATTACCTGTCTTATTTTGGTAAAGAAGTGATAATTTTCTAAAATACAAAAAGATCTTAAGGTATTAATGAAGGTAAACACCCTTTATAAAATTAATGTCTTGAGATATCGAAGAATTCGGTACAAGACAGTTTAACAACCCGGCAGACATGTGGCGCCCCCGTGCCCCCGCAAACTCTTTCACTTCGACAAATTGAAACTGTAAAACAGATTTCGACGCATTCCCGCCCCTAACCGGCTTTGAGGTTAGTGCACACTTAACCAGATTGCATTTTGGAAATATTTCCACGTATTTTCCAAAGAAATTCGTGTTTATATAAACTTTCTTGTACCGAATTCTTCGATATCTCAAGACATTCATTTTATAAAGGGTGTTTACTTCCATTAAAAGCTTAAGATCTTTTTATGTTTTAAAAATTGTCATTTATTTTGCCTATATAAGAGAGGCGTATCTGATATACTAATGCATATTATTGTTTATTTATACGTTATATATATGTTATTAATACAAACATGCTTTTTTTGTCTTTTAACACTCAAACTCATATTTAAGCCAATTGCATGTTTGGTAAGATATCCCATGATAATTGATTGATAAATGATATTGATGATGCAGCTGTTCGCAAAAAGTGTAAAGAGTTACAGTACAAGTTCGTTTGGATACGTAATGGAAAAATTTTTGTGCGTAAAAATGAAGAGTCCAATTACATATATATACGTAATATGGACGCTCTTAATAAACTGGACTAATGTTTATTATTTCTTTATTTTCTTTATTCTGTTATTGTGCTTACGTTGGAGATTTAAACTTTTTAAAATTCTCATGTCTAAACATATATTATAAGAATGTTACAGGACTAAGATCTAAAACCATACAGTTTTTTAATAATGTTGTTTGTAATAGCTACGATGTCACTATACTTACTGAGACATGGTTAAATAATAGTGTCTTTGTTTATGTTTCAATTGTACTAAAAACAAATTACTGTTTTCTAAATACCATGGGAATAATATACCATTCTCATTTTTATTTGTCATCAAGATGGCAATATTTGATCTCTTTGTCCAAACTACGTAATTTATATAGCACAAAGTTTTTCTTGATTGTATGCTATAACCAAACTAAACTCTTAAGTAGATTTCACAATATTGTCTCATTTTTTGTAGATAGTAGTAAGTTATCTTTATATAAGCTAAACCAGCTTTTGAATTCTATATGTTTTTTCTATTTTTATAATTTTATAATAGTATGCAATTTTGTTTTAAATATAAAAAAATACTCTTGTATGTCCATAGCACACGGGAGTTACCATTTTCCTACCTTACCACTATTATTTGGCTTAGAGGTATTGTTCTGTCATTGTTATACAAGGACCGACTGGTATTCTTCTGTGTTGTTATGTCTCCAGTACCACGCAAGAATTCTTTGTAATTTCATATCATTCCTATATAGTCTTAGGTGTTTTTGTTATAAGTCATGTCTGATCCATTTTTGTGTAGGTTATATTGAAAACTACTGTATTTTTATTAATGTACAATTACTTCTGCGTTGTGTACATAGAAATTGTTATTACATTGTGAATGTTCTTATCATTTATTTAAGCATAATTAATGTAAAATGACTCAAGCTAAATTCGAAAATATCAAACTGGGACTGCTAAATGTAAGATCCCTTAACACTGGACAAGACGAGCTTAAGGTTACGATTTCGAATACCCAACCAGATATATTAGCCTTAAATGAGACATGGATGCGTCAAGGAGCCGAAAATACCGCTCCACACATACCAGGTTATATGTTATATGTTAAAGCATACACCCAGACCGCAAGGTAAAAGAGGTGGCGGAGTTGGTTTCTATATCCGACGAGGTATACGCATTCGTATTCATTCACACCCGGCTACTTCTTTAGAACAGATGTGGCTAGAAGTTTCATTGCCAGGAGTCAAAATGGCTGTAGGCACCGCATATCGTCCTGAGGGACTTTCCGTAGTAAACGCTGTCGAAGATTTAAGTGAAGCGATAAATTCCCTTAGATATTGTAACTATGTGTGTATCTTAACTGATTTCAATGTAGATATGTTGAACTCGTCTACGTATAATTCCAGAGAGTTAAGTCAATTCTTTAATCAAAATAATATGGAACAAGTTGTAACCGTTCCTACTCGAATTAGTGACACATCTCAGAGTCTTATCGATCTTGTTATAACTGATATACCTGAGAGATGTCGTAAAATTGACGTAATTCATAATGCTGATTTGAGTGATCATGCCTTAATTCTGACAGAATTTAATATTAAAAAGCAGAAATATGTCCCTCGTTACGTCTATACACGTTCCCTAAAGAATATTGACCCAAATCTATTTCAAGCAGATTTAGAATCAATACAATGGTTAGATATCCTTTCCGTGAACGATGTTAATACTATGGTGGACACCTTTAATCTGTTTTTCTTATCTTTATTCGACAGACATGCTCCCATAAAGCGAAGGCGCATATCTGAACATTTAAGTCCTTGGATAACTGATGTTATTAAGTTAATGATGAGTTTCCGTGATGACGCTTTTAAAAAAGCCCGTAGTAGTAAACTATAATCTAAATATGCTTATTATAAGCAACTAAAGAATCTGGTGACATCTAGTGTGCGCAAAGAAAAGGAAGCTTATTTCACCTTTTACGTAAATAAAAATATTAATAATCCGAGGGCAATGTGGCAACATTTAAAACAGACGTCTATTTTTGATAACTCAAGTAAAGATTTTATTCCTGAGAGTCTAAATGAATGCAATAAAATTAATGATTTTTTCCTTGAACTTTCAGAGTTATGTAAACCTGACAATGATACCTTACATTTTTTTCGGAGTTCAAAATATAACAGTACATTGCAGTTTGATCTTGAACCAGTAACAGAAATAGATATACAAAAAATATTAAATTCCATAAAAACGAATGCTTGTGGTCATGATACCATAACTATTGATATGATTCAGTTAACTATAGATATAACTCTTCCAATAATTACGGCAATTATAAACAAATCATTGATTTCAAAAGTATTTCCTGATTCCTGGAAATTATCAATAGTAAAACCCATTCCCAAAAGTAAAGTAGTTGAACAAATGAAAGATTTACGTCCCATTAGTATTCTGCCAGTCTTATCTAAACTTATAGAACGTGTGGTCGAAAAACAACTCAAATTTTATCTAGAAAAGAATAATATACTACCTTTGCTGCAATCAGGCTTTAGATCGGGTCATAGTACAAATACTGCTCTGGCCAAAGTATGCGATGACTTAATCTCAGCTTCCGATATTGGAGAAAGCTCAGTTTTGGTTTTACTTGACTTTTCCAGGGCATTCGATTGCTTAGATAGAGAATTATTTATATCAAAATTGTCATACTACGGAATATCCGAGTCAACTCAACTTTGGTTTGTATCATATCTGACTAATAGGTGTCAACAAGTAGTAATCGAATCTCAATCGGGCGAAAGGAAAATGTCCCAAGTAAAATATGTTACTCGTGGTGTGCCTCAAGGTTCTATTCTGAGCCCCCTCTTGTTTATACTATTCACCGCCGATCTTACTCTCATTCCTCAATTTAGCAATATTCACTTATATGCTGATGACACCCAGATTTATAAATCTTTTTCCGAAGAAAATGCTAAAACAGCTATGGAAAATATAAATGTAGATTTAAATAAAATATATGAATGGTCTAAAAATAACTCCCTGAAACTAAATCCCACAAAGACTAAATACATGATCCTAGGAACTAAGTCACAAAAAAAAAAACTGTAAATAAACAATTTAACATCTTGATAAAAAATGAAAGCATAGAAAGAGTTTCAGATGTTAGAAATTTAGGATTAATCTTAGATGAAAAAATGCGTTTTGTCGAACACATAAATATTAAAATTAAAAATGCTTTTTATAAACTGAAAATATTATACGGTATACGAAATTATTTGAAATTAAATACAAGAAGTCTTCTCTGTGATCTAATTGTGTTGTCTCCTTTTAATTATTGTGATGTGGTCTATGGGCCTAGATTAATGGAGAAAACGTCAAAAGCAATTCAACGTGTTCAAAACGCATGTATCAGATTCTGTTATGATGTACCTAAATGGTCGCATATATCTCCGATCATTAATAGCAAAAATATCTTAAATATGTGTTCAAGGAGATACTTACACTTGGCTTGTCTCACGCACACTATTATTAGGAGTAAAAAACCAGAATACCTGTATACTAAATTTGACTGGTATAGGAACATTCATAATATAAACACAAGATCTAAAATAAGAAACACTGTATCCCTACCTAAACATAAGTCAGTAGGCTTTGAAGGAAGTTTTAAATATGCTGCGTCAAAAATTTGGAATAATATACCTCCTCCATTACAGACAAAAAACAAATTTATATTTAAGAAACTAATGAAACAAAAAATTCTTGAGGAACAAATATTAGGCCGTTTATAATTATATTCTATCAACAGATTTGACGCATTCATATTATCACAATGTTATTTTGTAATGTTTTTCTCTTATTATTTTATTTTAGTTTTGGTTATTATTATATGGTAGCAATAGATATTTATTTAAATTTATGTTCACACTTGGGCGCAAAAAAGTAATGCTTGCTTTTAATTTAGCCTGAAATTTGAGGTTTGGCTGAAAACCAGCGCCGTTTTCAAAAACGGCAATACGCTGACGCCAGGCCTCATTGCCATAGTTTTGCATGTTTAATATTTAAAAGTTTTTTTTTTGTACAACTGTAAGCTATGACAATAAAAAATCTTTCTTTCTTTCTTTCTTTCTATGAATTGATTGATGATAAATTGATAAATAATAATCCTATGATAAGTCAATCTTACTAACATACTGTTGAATAATTAACTGGGAAATGAATTTTAATCACTGTATAAATAGCGACAAATATCAAATCATAATTTGCTTTGGTACATATATATTTTTGTTACTACTACACTAGCCCTGCCCGCGACTTCGTCCGCGTAATTAATAGTTACTTTGCG
>JACEII010000025.1:1924361-1959853 GCA_014332785.1 Antheraea mylitta | reverse complement strand
ACACCAGATCATCTGAGGATGACACCATTGAGGTCCAAGATAGCCAAACCTCAACACCAAGACTAATACAAAAAGTGGAAGCTAGAACGCTTATTCGTTCGTCCCAGCAAGAGTGATCGAGGCACTCCCTGAAAGCCATATGGAGGCACCTATAGACACACCCTTCGAAAAAAGTATCGAAAAACTAACACCGTCAGAGAGTTCGCCTTGGAATGATTTCCCCGCACCGTTTTTCTTTTTTTAAACAGGGGAAAATCCTACATGGATACCCCTCGTACTGCCGGGGGAAAGTGCGAGGGTTATGTGAGACTACTACTCACTAAAAACCCCTGTCCCCCTTTGTATGTATGTGATCCTGGGCTGAGGGTAGGCGGTGAGCATGTACTACTCCAGACTCTGGTCTCGCGCTTGGGTCCCCGTAGTTGATCGAACAGGTACACTAAACACGCCTCGAGAGACGACATTTCTCTCTCCTGCTTCCTATTGAAGCGGCGGCTGAGACTTCATCGACATGGGTCTTCATTACGCGGCAACGGACGGCCCCACGTCTATCACCTGAAGGCAACTCATGAAGGCATCCAGCGATGTATCGCCGGGGCATCTGCGTGCCTTTCCCTAAGGTTTCCCCGCACCTGCATTAGGGTGCGAGAAGATTAGAACACGACAAGTCCAGAGTGTTGATGCCCAAAATTTGCATCAGCCAACCACGTAGCATTTACATATATCTTGTCACTATAATTTATATGTTCCAATTATCGAGTTAATGTTCAGAACGTAATTGTAATACCTTAGACCGAATAAGAGCCTAAAATATTCAGGTAAATGCTTACGATCCAAAAAGTCATGTTTAACTAGCAACATGGTTAAAATTACACAATGTTTTGGTTCCCTTTATGTGAATAGTGAATTTAGTAGAATAGCAGTGAAAAGATCGAAATACAGAAAATGGGCGATATGATTGTACCAAACTAGTAGTAAAATTCTTAATGATCTTAAAATTGAATCCCAAAAAGTGTTCGAGCAACGCCGAAGCTATTACTGGTTTCAGCATGAATGGGTCCGTTCATTAACTTAACAATAAATCCATATATACTATAATAAAACTATAACAAGGCCAAATCTGTACATTAAATATTTTTTGGAAATTTTAATTGGGGTAGACTTAGTTATCGATATAGAAGCCAAAAATAATCTTTTTATAATTTTTGTCTGTCTGTCTGTCCCTGTGAACATGTATCACTCTGAAAGTACTGAACCAATTTTGACGAAAATTGGCACAGTGATAACTAATATTACAAGATTACATCTAGAATACTTTTTGTCCCATAAGACGCTAGGGCTTCTCCAGGATAACGGACTAAAGACAAAAAATTGTAGTTACCGAAATTCTTAATGGATTTTGGTAATTTTTCTTTATGTTATATATAGCGGACAGATTAGCTAAAAACTTAAGTTATAAAAGAAAAAAAAAACAAATAACAAAAAAAATATCGTTGGGTTTCGAACCGTCGCTCCCCTTCGTCGGAAGCAGTCCAGTGCATTATAACTGAACTACGGCTACATGACGTTAGAATTCATAATTTTGTAATTGTCGACAAAGTTGAAAATATATGTAAACAAAACTGTACCTAATTTTTTACGCGTGAGGCCTTATTATAAAAAATATTTCTCAGATAACAACTGGGTATAAGTTTGAGTCTCTGGATAATTTGGATTCACAATTGGAAACAGCAAATGTCGCTGCAATCGGATTTATTCAGATTTTTCGTGTTTATAAATACAATTGAAACCGGTAATGATCGATTTGGTGCAGACGAAGTTGCATGGGTCAGGTAGTACTATAATAAACCTTTGTGAAAATAAATATAAAGATAAATGTAAAATACATAGGTTGAAAAAGCTAAAAGGTCAACAATATAAATTACATATAATACACAAAATTTATTATATAAAAAACGACCTGAACTGAACGTAATTATGCTGGAAATAATACCATTATAAGCAATTCTTTCAATGAAATGAAATTGAAATACAATATAGTGTATTATCCCGTTAATAGGGATTTAGTTGATTTATCTTATTAATCTTTCATTTAATCTTTAATTTAATAATAGCTAATGTTTAAAAAAAAAACGAAAAGTTGTTTATGTATTATACTCTCACGTCTGAACTACGAAACCGACCAATGTGAAAATTTGCAAAAAACAAAGAGATACTGCTTCTGAAGAATATAGATACATTAAAGCGAGCGAAGCTGCATACAAAACTAGATAAATATAAAATAAATCATATAATGTATACATAGAAGCGAGCAGTTTCTGGAACATTTAATCCTTACATAAATTGCGAGACGTCCCACTCTCTACTTATCTAACGCAATCGATTCAGCCATCAACTTAATTAAACTGTCTCACATAAATACTGTGTTGAATTTTCCTAACACAATTCCGTACATGATCCAACGATTTAATAACATACTAGACATGTGATACATATATTAGTATACATAATTGTGTTTGATCAATTGTTAAAATCAATACCAATTATTCGTGTTCGCTTTGACCGGGTGAATTCCATACAATGTCGTAGGTAAACCGTAATTAATATGTACCTTTGTAATGTAACATAGAATTCATCACTTGATTAACTATGTTTTCGTGAAAGACTGTTACGATTTAAATACTAGTAATTGTTACTGTCATCTCGGGTCACTCAGAAATACTAGAAACAATTCTTGATCATGAAATGATTTTTGAAACATCTATAGGCGGATGGTAAACCTGATTTTTGGCGTGGCGACGCAAAACACGAACATTGCACTATTAACGAAATATTCAAAAACATTTGCAGCCTATTTTGTAGGCCACTTATTCTACTAGTATTACGTGGCACGCGCCGAAAAGCTAGCGCCCTTTGATAAATGCCGTCAATAACACCGCGCCTGCGCCTTGTTAAATTTTCGTATTTTGTATTTAATAAAAATGCATATTTATGTAATAAAATAAATTATTATTTTATGAAACTAATTTGTATTTTATTTTTAGCTTTCTCTTTTCATTATGCCATAGCTGATTCCTGTCGTAATCTATTGTTTTATGTATGTGACTTATATAAAACAATTTTGATGTTTCACATCTACCAGGCGTCCCTTGACGGCTCAGTTTTTTTAAGTAAGGTTAGATTTTACAATAAAGTTTCAAAGCACATTACCGATTTGCCGAATTGTAAGTTAAAGCTCCATGTCGCGTGTAGTCCGGTGAAGCGTTAAGGCCTTGCCAATAGCGTAGTCATTTCGAGAAAAAAAAGCATGTCAAGCGGGTTTTAGTATCAAACGACTATTATTATAGGGTGTCTGGAATGAATACCTCTATTTGTGTATCCGCTTAAAAATGATTGTAAATGTAATATTTTCACATTAAAAAGATAAACCAAATCGAGTTTCTTGCCAGTTCTTCTAATAACTGAGTTATTTTTCCAACCGGTGTAAGTTTTGACGTATATATGTATGCATTTTTAGGGCCTACATAAAGAAATATATTTGATCTGATTGGATTTTTTTACATTACATTAATTCTATATCTCAGAACTTTTTGTTACTATTTTTGTCTGTATGTTAGGTTAGTTTTTCTAAAGTAAGTAACGGGTTTTAAGACGGCTTACCCCATTAATTTGGAGATTTTTTCCGTAATGTCTTTTATGTATAACACATGTATATTATATTTATATGAAATAGAGAAAAATCGATATATTTTAATAACTAGTTTTCGTACGTTTACACTGATAATGCTGGCTAAACCCTATTAAATACATAAATATAATATACCTCTAACCTCCTAACCTTAATCCATACTAAGCTTTTTATCTTCTACTTGATATTAAAACAGTATTGGTTATTTGCGATAGTATTTTATTAGTAAAGTACAATTTCTTTATATATAAAAATGAATCGCTGAATGTGTTGCTAAGCACAAATCTCGAGAACAGCTGAACCGATTTCACTAGTTCCTTCTTTGTTGTTTGTTATTGTCAGGTGAAGGTTTTTATGCATAAAACGCATATTTTAATATACTTAAGCCGGAACGGAGTACGCGGGCACTGTTAGTTCCTTATAAACTTAAATATATTTATTAAATTGAACATCTGATTTAGATCAAAAGTGTCCTTCACAGTGTATTATTTACTTTAAATATCTTAGAGAGGAAATATCATGAGAAATGTTAGAGATTTCAAATTACGCGTCACAAAAAAAAGTATTTATATGAAGATTCTTATGCAGCTGTTATAAATTGTAAACATTAAAATGGTAATGAACTAAATCGTTTTTTTATGTCATAGGTATAGTAGGCAAATGAACAGGTGGGTCACCTGTTGTTAAGCGATCATCGCCGTCCATAGACACTAGCAACACCAGAGGAGTCGCAAGTGCGTTGCCAGTGTGTGTTTTGGGGGGAATTGGGGAAGGGAGATGGGGAGAGGAGATGGAAGGAGGGAGAGAATAGGGGAGGGGAGAGAAAGGGAGATGGGCCTCTGGCGTTCTAACTGACCGAACGAAACGCAACAGTGCAAGCACTGTTACTTCACGTCGGTTTTTTGTAAAAGGGTGGTACTACCCCGAGCGAGCCGACCCATTCATGCTGAAACCAATAATAGTTTCAGCGTGGCTCTACCACCTAGAAAAGACTAGAAGTTTAAACTCTTATGATAAAAGTACACTGCACCCATGCGAAGCCGGGACGGGTCACTAGTTATAAATAAACATACGTGCGTGACACTAAAGCTCGATTCCATTAACTCGAAGTGTATTATGTATATTACATCATTTTCATTCGAGAAACTTATTACCGTTGTTAACGTCCAGTTTGTACGAGAGAGGTGTACGGTGGCCTAATTCATAAGGAATCAGCGATAAATGGTGTCTTAAACATAATAATGGCAGTAGTAATATTTTGACTTGAACAGTATAGATAAAAGATAATAAAAAATTTCAAAAATTGGTTTTCTTATATATATTGATAATTAAAAACTCGAAAAAATATGCTTAAATTATACCATAATTAGCCTCTACCAGCGACTTCGTTCGCGTGGAATAAATACTTTGGGTTAACGTTAACACGCAGCGAAAGCTCTCAAGAGAAAAAAAGTCTCGATTCTTAAACATACTTTATTGGTGCTTCGCTCCTATTGGTCTTATCGTGATGATGTATGATGTAGCCTATAACCATTCTAGATAAATAAGCTATATAACACTGAAATAATTGCTCAAACTGGACCAATAGTTTCTGACATTACCCCCTACAACTTCACAAACTCACAAAGTTTCCCTCTTTATAATATTAGTATAGATTTTGTCTTAAACATCTAGTTTTTTACTAACCATATGTCTTAGTTAGCAAGATAGATTAGTTTACAATCACATATAAATTAAATAATAAGAAAACTTATAGAATACACCACGCATGTGCACTGAATAAACAATTGACACCAATATTGTATGTGTTATAGTGCTATAAATTGCTATTATCATTATACTAACGGGCCTGGCAGACGTTGTCCTGCTCTGATAATTTGAAAAATGTAGACAATTTATATACCTAGACCTTTCTCGTAAACCACTCTGTCTATTGCTGAAAACCGCATAAAAATCCGTTCAGTAGTTTTCGAGTTTATCGCGAGCAGACAGACATATAGACGCAGTAGAGGACTTTGTTTTATACTATGTAATAATGATAATATTGTTATAACTTGAAGTTACCTTACATTTTTACAAAATATAATGGAGATTCACGGTTATATTTAAAACGTGTTCGGTGTTATTACAAAAATGTTAAATACGTATTGAATACTTGCTTTAAAAGGTTAAGTGCTAATCGCACCGCGCTCGCAGCATGTTCGACGTCTTGCTCTTATGTTTCGCTTTGGTTAGGTTAGATTAGACTTGCGAAAAAAGGATAATGCGGACTTGCCTCGGGCGAGCACCTTGCATTTAGTACGAAACCTTTTTCAAGCAAGTGTTTAATACGTATTTAAGTTTTTTGTAATAACACCGGCTATGTTTAAAACAGTCATGGTTAAATCAGGAGCGTCGAATTCATGGAATTCAAATAAACAAAACGCTATCAGATTATAACTCGGTACACACGGATCCTGTTATTCCGTAATTATTATGGATTTTCATACTAAAATTACCGGATATCATGTAAGAGACATATTACGCTTGAGAGAAAAGCTCTTTATTAAATGAGAAATACAACAATACATTGCCTTATTATAGAAGTTTATCTACACAATGACATTTTGTGGGCGATGTATGTAGGTGTAGTAACTGTTTAATTAGTCGATTATATTAATTGACTTATTTATTATACTCAAACAGTACATATTATATAATTATTAATATTTATAAAACACCTTCAATGTTCAAGCAAAGGAAGAAGAAAGGAATAAATAATATTCAGCATTTTTTCATAATTAGTAATTTGCAACCATCCGAAATTATCGGTAAAATTGTTATTTAAAAGTTAATGATAAAGAATATAGCCTAGTACTACTCAGTGCCAAGTTAAATAGAGTCTAAAAACCTCCCTGATTTGACGCAGAATACTCGTATAATCAATTATGGTCGGAATTAATTTTAACTCTTGTATTTTATAGTTACATACCGACAGTGTCATAAGACAACAGGTTTAAGCGTCAAACAATGATGAGTTTTTTTTTTTCTTGATAAAATTACTAATATTACATTCTCTCTATTGCTAGTTTATGATTTAACTTTTTCAGGTAAGCATTGCGTAAATAAAATCAAACAGTTTTTGTTTGACGTACCAGCGGCCAATGAATCGCAGAAGGAGGTACAGAGTAATGCCCACTCTGATATATTAATATGAAAAATAATCGCTTAGAATAAAACCCGGATGGCCAAAGGCATTTCTTCGTATGTCTTAGGCCGATATGGCAAGACAAATACTTCTCTAGAAGAGTCAAACTGAAAATATTTAAATCTAACGTCAAGTCGATCTTGCTGTATGGGTGCATGGAATACTACCGTAGATCTCACACACCAGCTCCAAGTCTTCGTTAACCGCAGTTTACGTTATATCTTGAGAATCTTCTGGCCAAAGACAATCAGCAATGCAGAATTATGGAAAATGTGCCATGAAGATCCCATATACCATTAAGTGCGACGTCGAAAATGGGCTCGGATCGGCCACACTCTGCGATGGTACAACAGCTATATCCCTAATTAGGCATTGGACTGGAATCCTCAAGGTAGGTGGAAACTGATAATCATCTTACAGATGTAGACGGCGGAGAGGGCCCGAGAGGTAGATCCTCTAAGTGGCCCTCTCCGCCAACGGAGGACCGGCGGGATGAGGCGGTGCTTTGTCCAACTCCTCTCGCCACCATGGCCGGACCAGAGGGCATGAGGCTATTTCCTCATTGCATAGGTCTGGCGGACGAGAGGAGGCAGCTAGTGTGTACCCAGTCTGCCGCTCTGTAGGTAGGAGCCCGCCGGCCACCTTCCGTCGGTCGGACTGTTGGGGCGGCTTTACAAGGTAGAGTAGCGAGTAAAATCCCTTGCCACCTCAATAATTGCGGTCTGTCGATACACCGTGCGAGTCGAAGATAAACCTCTCTCTCCCCCGGGAGAGAGAGATCTATAAGGGATTTCCCCGCGTGAATAAAAAAGAGACGGAAACGTGATCGACCTAGATAAAACTGGCAAAGATCTGTGCTCGCGAAATCTACGAAAATTGGGCTTACTTGGACCAAGGTGAGGTATTAAGCAATCGATAGATCGAGATGGAGAAGCATTGTGTTTGCCCTCTGTCCTGATAGATGGGGATATAGGATCTCAAGAGAGAGAGAAAATAAAACTAATTGTATATGAGCGAAAACTAGGTTAATAATCTAGTGCTTCTATTAAATCTCTATTTGGATGGTCAACAGTTAACTGATCTCGCAAATATAAAGCAGACAAGACCATAGTTATATTTTAATAAAACATTCCTAATACATTTTCTCCAAACAAAAACGATTCATTCAAAATAAGTGGCGTAGAATTACCAATTGCTCGGGAACTTTCGTCTGCTAATCTTCAGGGGTTAACTCTGTTCCCGAAGTTTTCACATTTACAGAAATAATTACATAACTCCCGCAGAACACCTCTCGAGAGGTGGCGCGATCTTGTTTGTATGCCAAACTTCGTATTTACCTTTGGACTGACTTTTAATAAAAAACTTTATGATGCATTTGTTTGGGAAGCAGTTATAAGAAATTGTGTGATATATTATGTATTGTACTGTAGATATTTTAAGAAAATACGACACACACTGTCTTCTTGTGGGTGAAACATTTCAATATATCGTCATAGGTTGCGATGCAGTTGAGCAATTCAATCCAATTATTGATGCTTTAATAATAAATACCTGGGCGAGTGAGCTAAGCTCGATTCTTGAAAAAACAATTTTATATTAAAATAAACTGACAAAATTAGCATTTTAAAAAATAAATCAAAAAAGATACGCCTTTTGCTGTCAGTCGGATTCGAACTGGGGTTACACGGATTTTCGAACCAGCCGATTTCCATCTGAGCTATTTTTGTTTTAACAGCGGCGGCGAAATTTACCTTCATATTCTAGCTATATTTTTTCATTGCCTGCAATCTCACTTAAAAAACTTTTTCTATGAATGAAATCTAGCTAGATCGATTTATCGACCCCGAAACTACTTACATACTAAGCTTCCCGGAAATAGATGACGTCGTTTTCGAGATTCTGAATATATACAAATATAAAAATATACAAGAATTGCTTGTTTAATATCATTAACTTATATTAGATAGATAGATATTGCTTTGATGTAAAAATAACTTTGTAGGTTTTGAAATACAATTTTGATCTTAGTTACATATAATTTTAAAGGCCATCTCAACATAGTGAATGGATCTCGGCCCTTGAAAGATAAACGATACTCTTAATTTTTTCTCTAGAAGCCATTGGTAGCCCCGTTGATATATTAAAAATGGAGAGAGAGAGAGGAGTTCAGTCAATCGTAAGATTTATTTGAAATAAAACTTCTTTACGCATGCTTGACTTGGGGAGTAATCTGGTAAATGCGTGACGAGAGCGGTAAAGTTAGTGAAGATGGTCCAAAGATAATAAAACCCATCATTGATATCTTTGTAGAAAATTAATATATGCATACGCATATATTATACATATGTAAATATATATAGACGGAGCTAAAGAAGTCTTACTTCAGTCTTGCGGTTTAAAGTACCGTTTAGATTTTGTTTGTGGGGCCGATTAATTATGCTGTGATATCTTCGAAGTTATTCATTGAATTAATATGTTGTAAAAGGCAATTATACTCTGCATTAAATGCTCAACATATATAATATACTTAATTGCATATATAATATTTCGTAATAAATAAAAGATAAAAATTCCTGCTCTAAATTATATTATCTATTGGAGAGAGACATATCCCATTGCTGATTTTCCTGTAGACGTGTAGATACAATAGCGTATTACATAATATAATTGTATGGCTTTCTTTACGCCCGCTACCAAATTGAAATAGAAATTGTGCCGCAAAGCACCCATAGGTGTGTTCCGGGAGTGATACTGGAGAGCCAGTCCCACTAGTAGGTGGTAGAGCCACGCTGATGCTGTAACTGGTTTCAGTATGAATGGGTGGGTTCGTCCGGGGTAGTACCACCCTCTCACAAAAAACCGACGTGAAGTAACAGTGTTTGCATTGGTGCGTTTCGTTCGATTAGTGAGAGTGCCGGAGGCCCACCTCCCTCCCTCTTCATTCCTTCTCTTTTCCTTCTTCCTCCCCCCTTCCCCACCAACACGCTGACAATGCACTTGCGACTCCTCTGGTATTGCTGGTGGCTATTGGCGGTGGTGATCACTTAACATAAAAAAAAAAAACTGTAGGATTAACGTGTTTATCATTTAACATTAGTGTAAAATCTTATAAAATATAAAAAGTGTATTCAGTTCACATGTAAATAATACACAACACAAAATACTATTTCCAAGGCTTCGTTATTCACTCAGTCACACACACACATACACACACACGCACGCACGCACGCACGCACGCACGCACGCACGCATGCACGCACGCACGCACGCACGCACGCACGCACGCACGCACGCACGAACGCACGCACGCACACACACACACGCACGTATAACCGTGAAATAGATCAAGTCTTAGGTAACACAATATACATTCAAGAGACCGCGAATATAAGAAACACTGTATAATGCACTCGATCTCGTTCTCTTCCACGTTAAATCCTATAGCTGTATATGTTCGTCTCTCTTTAATGTCGGAATAGGAATACCTCTTTAGGTATTCGTATTTTTTTATTAATGAAAAATTAAAATTCTTCCTGCTAATATTTTAAAAATAATTTGCTTTCATTTTATACCTTTCCTTGGACTACCAATTACCGCGAAAAGTTATCCTATGTTAATCTGCAACTCCGCTTCCAAACTTTCCACATTTAAAGAAATAATTACTACACCCCTCAAGAAGCACCCCATCCGAGCTAGCGCGATCTTGTTCGAATTCAAATGCTTCTATTTACCTTTTGGCTGGCACTTATTGAAAAACTTTCGGATTAATTAAATGAATATCAGTGATCTTATTTACTGCATAATTATTTTACAGCGTGCAAAAATATCTGGATGAATTTTTGGTCGTATAATATAGGGTACAAACTTTTATACATTTTTTTTTATTGTAGCACGGCAAAATGACTGCACTATGCCTGATGGTAAGCACAGTACAATCCAAAAACAATAGCGAACACCGAGTAGCACACTATCCATCGCCGGTCGCCACTATCATGCCGGCCTGCAAAAAGCTGGATATGCACAGGCTGATCCCGAAACGCGACCCGCAGAAGCGAGTCATGGTCTTTTTCGCCATATACGTGGTGGTTGCGACCCAGTTGAGCTGTAAAACCCTACCACCCCGCTTTCGCCATTGCCTCGTTCGTTATTCCGCAGGATGCACCACGTGCTGGTGAGGTTGGCTTTGGTGTCTCAAGTTTTATGATATTATTCGACACCCCTTACACCTCAAAATAATTGTTATTGTTATTAATATCTACTAGTGCATTCCCGGGACTTCGACTGCGTTATTTATTATACCACTTTTTTGTTATGTCTCAACGGGGTTAAACAACGTTTTCGACGAAAGTTCCCAGGCGGCTTGACTTTTTCCGATATCTTTAATATTTATATTTCAACCAATTTACAATCATGATAAATAATATACCTAAACCTTTCCGTAAAACATTCTATCTGTTACTGAAAAGCGCATGAAAATCTATTCAGTAGTTTTACTGGTTCTACTGGTTTTGTCCCTGTACTGAATATTGTGAATTCGAACCCCACACAAAAATTACTGAATAAATGTCGATATATTTTTTAGATGAAGCTAAAAACTTGGCTCTTATCTAACAAAAAAACCTCGGAGTAAAGTTATAAATGTTTTAAGATACTACGAATTTTGTAAGAAAAAAATTATCTCTATATATAAAATATGTCTTTGATACGTAAGAATATAATGACGGATGGCAAAATGTCTTTTTCATTTACATGTGTGTATTTGTTGTGTGTCATTCAAGCAGTAGTATGAGTAATGTATATTTCAATTAATATAATGTATCTGTAATGATTTAAAAAAAGCTTTCTGAACTTCTTTTCCATATACATTTTAACTATACCAAATTTTACATTCATCCGTTTGCGTAATTCGCCTTAAACGAGGTACAAAGTTTCGATTTTACATATTAATATACCTATATAAGATTTTAAAAGTATTTATTGTTTGTTTGTAAAATAACTTATTTTACCATTACAATATAAAAATACTTGCTTTGTATAGTGAATTAACATTTTGAAATATACTCTTTAAAACTGGCCGCTTACAAACTTTCTCTGTTAAACACCAGCCATTGGAGAAGATAAAGGCGAGTGTAACTTTAGCTCGTTATAGGAAATTTTCAAGGAGTTTAACGCAATACGCATCTCTAAATGCTTTAAAAGACGGAAAATAAACGTAGCTATTTAAAACTCCCTCTTTATTTTGCCTACATACCTACAATCAATATTACTTACTAACTTCTTCCCGCGACTTCATCTGCGTACTGTATGTACTTTGGGCTAACGCTAGCCGAGTGAAAGCTCTCAAAAGGTAAAAAACGAATTTAAATCATTTTTCGTTGGTGCTCCGCTCTCCTTGATCTTACCGTAATGATATAGCCTTCCGTGATAAATGAGCTATCAAACACCGAAATAATTTTTCGAATCGAACCTGTAGTTCCTGAGATTAGCGTGTTCAACCAAACTATCAAACTCTTCAGCTCTATAATATTAGTATTAATTGCCTGTTATATGTACGCGTATTACTTCCACACATCATCCTTTTAGAAGCTATAATCCTCTTTAAAACGTTTTAACTCTTATATCAAAAACTATACATACAAAATATTTTCAATATAAAAGTTCGCGAATTAAAAACACCTTTTCTTTAAGTTGGGCAAGGATTCACTTGGGCAAAGTTTAGGAGCGCACAGCGAATAGATTTCCCGCACTGTTGATTTCAAGCGAAGCGAATATCCGGACGCATGGAGCATGGCACCGTCTGCAGACACCTCTGTTTAATATTTTAACAAACAAACATACGGACTATATACTTGAAAAAGGCAATACAGAAGTTGAACAAATCCATCACTATATTTTTAAATTGTATTACATCGGATGTCCCAAACATTGTGGAAGATTAGAAAATTCTCAAGAGCTCTTCAGATTGATACATGCTGATTAGTTCCACTATTGAACGATTCGCCATTAATTGAAATTCCATCCATATCATCTTGGTGGTTGGAGGTCGTCTTCAGTGCAGTCTTTGCGAGTGTTATTCCACGTGCGTCGACTCTTAGTAATGACTTTTTCGGACCAATATAACCTTCAAAATCTGAACCTATCCCTTTCTCAAAGATCGACAATACATCCGTGATGCCTCTCGTGTCGCAGATGTCTATGGACGGTAATGATAATTTACCATTACATGACCCGCATGTATGTTTGCCTCCAAACCCATGATTTTTTTTTTTTTATTGAAGCACGACAAAGTGACTGCCCTATGCCTGATGGTAAGCATAGTACAATCCAAGAACAGTGGCGACCACCGCGAGACAGATCATCCATCGTCGGTCGCCACTGTCATGCCGGCCATAATGACGAAAGTCACCCGGTACTGGATATACACAGGCTGATCCCGAAACGCGATGCGCAAAAGCGAGTCACTATGACGGGCTTTTTCGCCATGTACATGGTGGTTGCGACCCAGTCGGGCTGTATAACCCTACAACCCCGCTATCGCCATTGCCTCGTTTGTTGATCAGCAGGGTGCACCACGTGCAGGTGAGGTTGGCTTGGGTGTCTCAAGTCTGAAGATGTTACTCGACACCCCTTACACCCTAAAAACTGGATGAGATTCGGTCAACGAATAAAGACAGGATTTCAGAATATTCAAAATAGAGATTTACAAGAAAAAGTAACGTATTTTTATTGCTTGTTAAACAAATTTTGGAGAATAATAATGTTTTGAAAATGAAGATTTAGTTGTAACTAAATTACAAGATATGAATGTCAATAATTACATGTTTACTATGGTACCAGTACAGCGAGTTGGACATAAAGTTTGAGAAATGACTCAATTACTGCAGTAGTTATTTCCAGGTTACGTAGTTTTCCGTTTTAATGAACAAAAATAGCTGCCTAAATCAAGCGATTTAACAACACTTAATTTTTTCTTTGAGATTCTTTTAAGTCAAAGGTTTATGTCAACAAGGCCAAGATTACTTACGCATTGGAGGAGAAAATTGAGCGCTGTATCAACAAAATTCAGCCGTAATTATGCAAAACATTGTACACACATTATCAAGAATAATTTGTTTTAACCCAGTAAATATACACAGTCTATTTACTTGCTTTACTATTCAATACGTAAGCATATAGAATATTAGCTACTACTGGTGGCTATCTCTCGGAAACGGTCATTTTTTGGATGAAATCTACCGTATATTTTTTTATACACCTCATAAAATGTATTTAAAATTTTTTAACAATCAATTGGGTAATTAAAGGATGAAGGATGACTTTTTTCTGAAACTGTAGCGTAGTTAGCTACGCTATTGTCCTAGCAAGGTCTTAACAGCTTTACCGCATTATGAACCCGACGTTGCTTAACTTCGGTGACAGGACGAGAGCTGGTGTTTTCAACGTAATATGAACGTTGTCAGTGAATAATTAAAATTTAATTTTTTGTTTATTGTTGTGTTATCATTTTTCGTTAATAAAGTAATCAGTAAAAAAGATTATATGATTATTTGTATTCAATATTTTAATAATACTTTATACCGCTATCTGTACCGTATTGCTCCCGTATACGCTAATGATTAATTTCAAACATATCTGAAAGTCTAAAACTCATTGACTGCGATAATAAATCTTTTATAATTGGGGTAAATTTAAACTGATGGCAAAAGTTAAATACAAATAAAGTTGATTTACACTATTAAATTATATGTTATTTCTACATTAATACTCTAATATTAATTTAAAAAGGTAATTAAAGTTATGATTACAGATTAATATTAATTAATCTCGGGTATGATTACATTTTTGATTAACTAAGTTAATCTGTAATCATGACGAAAATTACAAAATGTAATCATGATCTTCGATCTGATTACATTTTGCCCAACACTGCTTTCATACATACTTCATCATTCGTACATCTTTCAGGAACTATAATTCTAGATTTCCTGATTAGATTGTAATCAAATTTCAGTATAAAAATATTACAAAAGAAGGCATAATTATTATTACCATCTTAAAGAGAGTATATTCACTTAAACTAGGAATATATCAGACTTACAAACAGCTACATCATAACACTAGAAATTTAAAGTTTTTCATAAATTAATATTTATGCATACCTATTTTGTATTGCCAAAAATGTTTTCAAGTGTTAACGCTCCACCGAGCTCGAGAAGTAATCTTGTTAAAACAATATAGATATCTCTTTTAAAGTTTTGCAGGAAATGTTTAAAGTTACATTTTATGGTGACTTCTGTTTTATATCGGTGTTTTAAAGTCGTTTGATTTTTGACCTATATGTAAAGATAAATTGAATTTTTGGAAAATGTATTTTTTTACGTCGAAACGATCATTGGCATTGCTAACAAATTTGAATCCCAACAACAATGGTCTTTTTTTCTCGAACAGACTACGCTATTGACCCAGCAAGGTCTTAACAGCTTCACCGGACTACTAAGGCGAGCGCTTAAGGCACTCAGCTGATTTTATTTTGGCAACTAGCTCAGGGGTGCACGGCACACCTCGGCTTGGCTTTTGCCTGTTGCATGCAAAATCGCCACCTAGCTTAGCTAACCTAGTAAACTATTAATATATGTATGAGTTTTTGAAACGTATATGTGTACCAAGCATACACGCCTCAACAACTCCTCTATATATTTATTATTGGAAAATTTGGAGTTTTTTCAGTTCGATAAGGAAAAAAAGTAAGTCCTTCCACTTTCATGTGTAACCGTATAGGCGTGCACGTGTGTGGGGGTGATCGTGTAGTGTTGTAGCAGTGATGTATATTTTGTCACAACAATGGATTAACTTTGTTTTCTTCTGAATGTTTGAATAGATTGTGGTGTGAATTATTTAAATTTCATCATTTGTAAATTGAAATCACAATCAGTCTGCTTTTCACATCTATTTGCACTCCAAACAATAACGATATACATTTTTATACCGTTCATCAATTAATGAAATTCATGATGTTCTGCACATTCTCAATAGAAATATTAGATGCACACCGACCGCAATTTAGTAAGTAGTAGAGCCGCGCTAGCTATTACTGACTTCAGCATGAATGGGTCGGCTCGCCCGGGGTTGTACTTCTCATAAAAAGTAACGTGAAGTAACAATGTTTGCATTGTTGCGTTTCGTTCGATCAGTGAGAGCACCGGAGGCCTACCTCTCCTCACCTTCCCCCTCTCTTCTACCCTCCCCCCTCTCCAACACAGGCTAGCAACGCACTTGTGACTCACTGGGGGTTGCAAGTGTTTATGGACGGTGGTGATCAATTAACATCAGGTGAACCACCTATTCATTTGCCTCCAAGGATATAAAAAAATACGTGTCGCTAGTCGGACGTAAGCTGCGCAAGCGCAATAGGATCGGTCTCGCTAGTAATATGTCGCCAACGGGAAATCATAAGCTTATATCCTGCTATTACAGCCCGGTCAACGCGCCTAAAGAAGTTTTTAATTCAATAATTCTTAATAATAAGTAATATTTAAATCACTGATTTCCTTTGTTTTATTTTTAACTAGCTTCTGCCCCGAACTTCGCCCGCGTGGAATAGTTACTTTAGGCTTACTAACACGCACTCTCAAAAGGAAAAAAAAAATGTTTTTGAAACATTCTTGATTGATGCTCCTCTTTTATTTGCCTTATCATGATGATATATAGCTTACCTTACTCGATAAATGACCTATCCTAACATTGAAATAATTTTTGAATTTGGACCAGTAGTTTCTGAGATGAGCCCATTCAACCAAACAATAAACCCTCCAGCTTTATAATATTAGCTTTTTTTCTGACTACGCTATCTGGCAAGGCCTTACTAGCTTCATCGGATACATAATATTAGTATAGATGAATAAGTTTAAGAACGAAATAACAAAAAATATATTTTTTTATGGTCTACTTTATTTTTATTATTCCATGACAAATTATATTATAGTATAGAATATTATTATGAGTTATAGATGTAACATCCAGTATGGTCTAGTGGCTAGGATACCTGGCTCTCACCCAGGAAGCTCGGGTTCGATTCCTGGTATCGGAAATAGTTTTTGGCCCCCCTCGGTAGCGGCTCAAGCCTAGAACCGTTACCTGGGCGTAGAGCCCTTAAGTGTGCTGTTCGCGCGATACAGTGACACAAAATCTTACATCACTGCAACAACAGTACACATATCACCCCCACGCAACTGCACGCATACACGCTTACACATGAAAGTGGAAGGGTTTAGTTTCTTTCCCTTATCGAACTGAAATAGTTTGGAAAATTATCCAATACGAAATATATATAAGAGTTGTTGAGGTGTGTATGCTTGGTACACATATATGGATTGTTGGAGCATTCCAACAACTCATATATGTATGAATAGTTAGCTTAGGTCAGCTCAGATAGATCGCGAATTGCACGGATCAGACAATAGGCCAAGTCGAGGTGTGCCGTGCACCCTTTAGGTAGTTGCCCAAATAGAATCGGCTGAGTGCCGCAAGCACTCGCCTTAGTAGTCGGGTGAAGCTGTTAACACTTTGCTGAGACAATAGCGTAGTCAGTTCGAAAAAAAAAACTTTGTCAATAGAACTGATCAGACTGTAAAACAATAGTGGTTAAGTGTATTTCTAAACAAAACTGTTGCCTAAAACACGAACAAAGAAGATCATGAACAAAAAACAGTGAAAACCAACAATACGTGAAAATATTTGCAGAATAACAATGCAAAATCATTGAAGTTATATAGCACAAACAAATATCAAGTGACATTAACGTATATTTATTTCATAAATAACTGATGAATACAAACTCCAAATCCCTTAGTGAAGAAATATTAGAACATTTGTATTTTTAACATAATTAAATTGAGGATGCAAAACGAAATAGTCTCCCTATCTTACCACGGTTACGGCCTCGGTTGAAATCAAGTAAAAAGCGACGCAATTTTAATACATTTCACTGTGGTCCTAAGTAAACATGAGAGCCTGTCTCGTTGAGATTTCCTTCGAATGTCGTCATAAAATGGCCCTTCACTATAATTAAATTCTACATCGTTACTGCGTTTTTTTTCCTTCAACGCAAATAAAGTCCATCGTTGAGGTTTCACTGCGCTGTTTATCTTCTCCAAATGTTTATATTGATTGCCTTCATGATTTGGTTGGAGAATAATTAATTGGGTTACAAATTTTCCTTCCATGAAAGTATTAAAATTGTTATTTGATTATTGAAAACGAAGTTTCATTAGATAGTGAAAAAAATAATCGGCCTTAGGAATTAATGCAACCACAGTGCATTCACTGTTAGATACTCGTATCTTATTTATCGAAGAAGGCTATAGGCTATATTATCATGCTAGGACCAATAGGAGCTGAGCACTAATGAAGAATGTTCCAAAATCGGTGGTTTTTCTTGAGAGCTTTCGCTGCCTGTTAAGGTCAGCTTAAAGTAATTATTCCACGCGGACGAAATCGCGGGCAAAAGCTAGTGTTTTATATAGTTTGACTGGTACTGGCCTTAGGTTTTTTTTTAAATTACTATGTAGATTTCGACGTTTCATGGTAATATCGCCTGATGTTAAAATTATGATTTGGTCTGAAATGATAAGTACACCAAAACTAGAATCGGTTTGGCTATGAAATGCAGCTGCCAGAATATACTAATAGCACCATGGTGACTGGTTTTTAATGAATAGAGTATTAGTTAGTCAGGCTGACTTAACAAAACGCCTTACCATCTTGGTACAGTTTAATTGGGACGGTTTTCTTTACCAAAAAATCCTATTCATTTGCAAGGATTCAATGTGTAAAGCAATTATGTGTTTAAAAATTATTTAGAACTAGCCGTGCCTATGCATTCGCGTGGAACCTAAAATAAAAAACAGTAACTAATAAAATCATCTGAATGTATTAAATCTATTTACTTATCTACTTTTCTCTCGTACTTAAATCGTATCGTCATTAAAGCTATAATAACTTTTGATAGAGTGAACCAATTGTAATGAAACCAAGATTAAAAGTTACTCGAGGATATGCTTTATGATTTCCTTGTTAGGTTTTTTTATTGTGAATACAATACTTTAGCAGTGATGTGTATTCATACAAAACAAACAGACATTCTAAAAATTTTGGAAATGTACTTGAAAACTTATTCTAAGACGCCTGCAAAATTTTCTCAAAATTAAAAAGTACAAAGGCATTATATTTACTACTAGCCTCTCCCCGCGACTTCGTTCGTGTGGCTTAGATATACTAACACTAACACACAGCAGTTCTTAAAAGGAAAAAACATCCCGATTTTGAAACATTTTTCACCTGTGCTCCGCTCCTATTGGTCTTAGCGTGATGATATATAGCCTATAACCATTTTCGATAAATGAGCTATATAACACTGAAAGAATTATTCAAATCGGACGAGTAGTTCCTGAGATTACTCCCTACAACGTCACAACATCACAACGTCACAAACTCACAAACTTTACCTCTTTATAATATTAGTATAGATTAATTAAATGTATAGAAGATTATTATTCCAATAAATCTTAAGTATGTAATACTTATACTAACTGAAAGCTTAAAACAGTAAGGCTACAGAAAGCAAAGCTTTAATGCAGACTCGCCATAATTCCCATATATCCGTGTATCTCACCCACTCCTTAGCTTTGAAATTAATTTCATTTAGATTTATTATACAGCGTGGAGCTGTTTTGGTATTAAAATAACCGTTTATTTTTGTTCATAATCTGGGGAGAGAATAATGCTGAAGGTAAATAGTAAATTGTGAATTGTTTTACGTCGTGTCTGATATACCTCTTGTAATTTGTAACAAACAATACGAGAATGTAAATTAAATCAGTATTGGAGATAGAAGGTCGGAGGATTATTGACGTGAGACATCTATAGGCGAAGGGTAAACCTAATTATTGGTGTGGCGATGCAAACATGAACTCTGCGCTATTAACAAAATACTGAAACACATTTGCATATTCTATTCGTATAAACATAAAATTCAAATTGATTTTTCTTCTCTCTATTTTGTATTTAATAAAAATAAATAGTGATGTAATAAATAAACAGTCATTATTGTATGGAACAAATTTGTAATGCTTTATCTTTTTATTATGCCATAGCTGACTCCTGTCGTAATCTGTTCTGTTATACGTATGAGTTATACAAAACAATTACGATGTTTCACATCTGCCAGGCGTCCAGTGAGGTCTCAATTATTTTTAATACTATTCACGATTTAAGAATCAAGTTGTATTAGGCCATAGGCTTTACTGGAGGAGATGACTGGTGTATAGTCAGTCGTCTCCTAATAAGGGCGGGGCCCGACGGCGGCGTTTACTGCTGTTGGGCCACCAGCTGGAACGGCACGATGAAGTCTATAGAGCTCTCATGTAGCCCCAACCATAACGGCAGACGTACACTGTGGGGTTTTTGTGGAATATCAATCCGATATCCGCAGGTCAAACTCTGGTATGAACTAACAAGTTTATCGACATCCGCGTACGTTTACTAATCCAAATAACACTATCGGCTTACGGTAAAGAAAACATCGTGAGGAAACTTAAACCTGAGAAATGTTCTTTTGGTACTACTGTATGTGGAATAATATAGAACTGTGGATTTCTCAGAGTTTGAAATTGCCAATATGTCGTGAGCTAGCGTGGTGATTACGCTTATACCTTCCTTAGGGAAAAGGCCTATTGCCCTGCATTGGGTCTGTTGTAGTCTGGTGATAATTATTCCAGCAGTTATCTGGGACCTTTGAGTTAGAATAAATAATGCATAACAAACCACTGATTAACACTCTATTACACATGGTTACTACAAATTTAATATCAAGTCTTCTTGTAAACACTATAAAATGTTAATGAAATCTATAATTTTTAAACAACGATTATTTTTTTTATATATACGAATATTATAGAGGGCAAATGAACAAGCAGGTCGCCTGATGGTATGTGATCATCTCCTTCTATAGACAGAAGAAACATCAGGAGGGTCGCAATTTTTTTATCTCGAATTGACTACGCTGTTAATCTGGACAGGTCTTTACAACTTCACCGAACTATTAAGGCGAGCGTTTAAGGCACGTAACCGATTTTATTTTGGGCAACTAGCTCAAAGGAGCGCGGCACACCTCGGCTTGTCGCCTGTTTTATGCAAATTGCGCGACCTATCTTGAAACTCCTTATGGATACGCCACCCTCCCGGGGGAGAGGGTGGGTTATATCCGACTCGCACGGACTAAAACCTCACGGCTTACCGACAGATTGTTATTGTTGGGGCGGCAAGGGATCGTGCAATCTTGTAGAGCCGCCCCAACGGTCCGCCTGGCGGAAGGTGGCTGCCGCGTTCCTACCTATAGAGAGGCAGATTGGGTACATACCAGCTGCCTCCCTTCGTCCGCCGGACCTGTGCAATGAGGTCATGAGCCCCCCGGCCCATCCCTTTAGGTCCGGTTAAGGGCGACCGAGCCTAGCTCGGTCCTTTAAAAAACGTTTTTAAATTAAAATAAACTGTTAGGTTTGTCTTAAAATTAAACAATTTATTTACAAAAAAAAAAATATTTAAAATATACATCTCTTCTGCTGTCATTGGGATTCGAACCGGGGTTACACGGATTTCCGAAGCAACTGATTTCCATCTGAGCTATTTTTGTTTTGACAGCGCCAGCGAAATTTACCTTTATACTATAGCTATATTTTTTCATTGCCTGAAAACTCAGTTAAAAAAAGTTATCTATGAATAAATTCGATAGATCGATATAGATCGATTTATCGTCCTCGAAACTACCTAAGTACTAGGTTTCACGGAAATAGGTGACGTCGTTTCCGAGATAAAAATATACAAAAATTGCTCGATGGCATAAATTACGGCACAATGAAATAGATTTTAAAAAGTAGATGTGCACGAATTACAGTGACTATATATTGTAATCATCACTTAAAAATAGATGGATTGTATGGAGATATTCTAGAAAATATAATACAAATCTAGACTTATGAATAAAAACATAGATTTTAAAAACAATTTCAGTACATTGTCTTCTTCAACATAAAACGAACTACCAACTCAGATATTCTCATCCATCTTGCATCACTTTAAAAAGAACTTAACACATCCGACGGACTGTTTGCGAATTTGAATAATGTTTTTCTTATGAAATAATAGCGAGTTACAAGTTTCAGTCGTTCCGCAGGAATTACGTCTCTAAGGAAAAGTTTTGAATGGAAGAGTGAACGGCATTCTAAGTGAAGTATATCTCATGTCTTTTTTTATTTTTAATGGAATCAGTGAGTTTAAAACTTTTTAATTATCTGTAAATATCGATACAATGCATTTATAATAACGTACTCTAATAAACAGATAGAATTACTACACTAATTTTATAAAGCTAAAGAGTTCATTTGCTTTTATCGAAGAAGCACGAAGCACCAATGCAGAATGTTTCAAACTAAGAGTACGTATTAGTTAAAAATATTTACCCTTTCTGCGTAAACGAAGTCGCGAGTTAAAATTAGTGTTAGTCCAAAGTAACTGTTCCACGCAGACGGAATTGCGGGCAGGAGCTAGTAATAAATAAAATGAAAACAAAAATCTATGTACTCTAAATCTAAATACACGTGAATGTGACTACATTGGTTACCCTTTCACGTCTTAACCATTCAATCGATCATTATAAAACTTTGCATACAATTGTTAGGAGTTAAGAAGATGACACAGGGTACCTTATATCCACAAAAAAATACAGTTCTCGAGGTATAGGTGAAGTCTACATTAATACGAAGCAGTAGATTAAACGGAGTACATAGATTACACAAATAACTGTAGATTATTAAATCAAAAAAATGAAAAAGTAGTTTTAAAATGTTAAAACAGCTTTGAATTTCTATAGCGATAAGCTATAAAATCATTGCAAATGAGATTATGTATACAACTCCATTTAACACCAGATTAGCCCCCCTCAGATCAGATTAGGCCCCCTCGGCAGTGACTCAAGCCTAGGTCCGTTCACTCGGTGTGGAGCCCTTGAGTGTGCTGCTCGCGCGATACAGTGACACAAAATCTTACATCACTGCGACAAAATTACACATATCACCCCCACACACGTGCACGCATACATGCTAACACATGAAAGTGGAAGGGTTTTGTTTCTTTCCCTTATCGAATATGATATATATATAAGAGTTGTTGAGGTACACATATATGTTTCAACAACGCATATATATATATGAATAGTTAGCTTAGCTTAGGTTAGCTCAGATCCGGGGATGGCGTGGGAATCGCCTGCGCCGGGGGTGTTGCGGAGCTTGCTCACGCTACCCCGGGACACTCCCATAGAGCGGCGTAGGTTGCCGTGGAGTTTTAGCCGGTTAGAGTTGCCGTAAGGCCCTACCCCTGCCTGACTCGCACGCGGGGGTGGGCCGTTCAAGTCAGGCTCTCCCCCGGGAGCTCTGGCACAGTCCATGATGGATTTAACCACGTATAAAAAAAAGATAGGTCGTGAACTGCATGTATCAGGCAACAACTCAAGCCGATCGCTGCCCAATTTTAAAATTATAGGTATTCAATTTATAGGTATATACAAGTGTCACATACCGTTGCACTCGTCGCGGTCTGCGCTAAATGAATTTGACAAGAATTATTTTGATTTTATAAAATTTACTTGTATAAATCCTGAAAAACACCGAAAAATACAGATTTTTGACGAATTTTACAGTTTTTGCAAAATCTCAAGTCTTCCTTTTAACATTTTTGGCCAGCATCAGATCGGGAGCACCACCTCTCACTCGCCACACTCGTCGGAACAGTCGAGAGACGCGCTCGGATCCTGAAAACATCAAAATTCATTAAAAGCAAAATTTTTCAAAATTCTCTAAATACTTTTTTTTAGAAATTAAAATCCTGTTGTATCCGGTCGGAAGCATCACCCCTCACCCGTCGCACACGTCGGTACCGCCGAGGGACGCCCCCGGGATCTGAAACAGACAAGAACCATTAAAAATCATACTTTTTCAGTTTTTCCGGAAAGTTCCCTGGGAATTTCCCGGACTTTTCGCGTGAGGGGATAGTCCTCGATGTCCCCAATACGAATCCACCGAAAAACTGTGAAATTCCGTCACGAAAATCGAAAACGGGGCCGCCCACCACACCCATTGTTTTTACAGCTAAGGTGGATTCTATATTTTGAGAATAATTATTTTTAAGTTTTAGTATTTTTTAGTGTGGAATCGTATTGCACACGCTAAAAGCAAATATAAGGAAACTAGTCTTGTTGTTTGAAACCTTGGGCATAGACAAAAAAAGCGATATAGTATGTAAGATCGAACAAAGTTCAAAGAACTGTCGTATTTTATTTTTAATTAGTTTTAGATAGACTTAGGGTTAAGATATTAATTCTATTGGTTGCGAAATAATAAGACGTGTTTATAATACACAGAATACTACATATATGTATACAAGTTTTATTGAACTTTAATATTAAAAGTAAAGTATAGGAGAAGAGCCCGGAATCTACAATTGAACTACGTAGTTATCCAGGCATCGCCCATTGCGTGGGGGAGACTGACAAGGGCACAGAAGATTTACGTAGATGTGCAAAGGGTCAACGTATCCGATCAGTCGCCCCTTATACAGTGCACGCGGTGCCTGTAGTATGAGCATGGCAGAGGATGGTGCATGGAACCAGAAGACAAATATACCCATTGTGGGGGAGAACATCAAAAGGAGGATTGTACAGAACATAACGAGGGAAAAGCTACCAGCTGCAGAAACTGCGTCCTAAATAAAACGCTTAATAACAGACATAACGCCTTTGATCAAACCTGCTCAACGAGGTTGAAATGGGACATGGTAGTGAGGAGAAGCGTAGAGTACAGCATAGAGGAAAAGGATCAAAATTGCGTTTGACCTAGCTGATAAATGCTGGTGGGAATTATCAGATAAGCAAACAGTGGGAAAGCACACAGAGGAATTCCAGTGGAAGGAACTAGGAACCAATTTGGGTATCAGCACATTTAGGTAAAAGAAAATACAGCAGATTAATAGACCCGGAAGGTACTAATTAGAATATATACACGGTATTGAGCCTAACAACTTGTTAACAAGAAAAGGAGCAAAACATAGGTGGAATAATCTTTAGCAACCAAAGAAAGGGGTGATCGCGCATAAGCGAGACCAAATGAGTGAAATCCAAAATATAAAAATGGTTCTTTGAACCAGCCGCAAAATCGAGATGAAATTGCAAATGAGAAAGCGGATTGAATATAAAACTGAGAAGAAGGACAAGGCAAAAAAATATTAAGACTTAGATTGGAGCACAGTTAGCTAAAAACATCTATAAAATAAAAATGGGAAGACATAGCCCATTGGAAATGTCGTGAAATAAAGAAAGCAAAAAGTTGAGCAAATAAACGTCAGATAAGACAAGGAATGGGAAAAGTAGGAAACAGGACAGTACACTTGGGACAACTATTGTTATATAGCAGCCAAAGAGTTAAAGTTTAACAGTTTAAGTATAAAAGCAAGGAAATAGCGATAGGTGTAAAAATAAACACATAGCAAATGAAATAAATCAAATATTAAAACGCGAAATAAGAGAAGTCAGCAAACTAAAGAATGGAGGGAAGAAAGACAATAGAATAGTAATACTTTTGGAACACTATAGGCTTATAGCAGCTAAAGCGTTAAAGAAGGAACGTAGGAATGATAACAACTAGCAGGAAATAGCGAAAGGCGGTGAAAGATGGGTACTTACATGAAACAAATAGCTACTAATTGGTATCCGAACGCATTAAACAAGCTCTCTGCCCTCCCATGAAAGAGGTGGTCAGACGAGGGGCGACAATAGCTCGTCCCAAATATATAAAAAAAAAAACAGCCTAAGCCGAGGTGTGCCGTGCACCCTTGAGCCAGTTGTCAAATAAAATCGGCTGAGTGCCTTAAGCGCTCGCCTAAGTAGTCCGGTGAAGCTGTTAAGACCTTGCTGGGTCAATAGCGTAGTCAGATTGAAAAAAACTCCATTTAAGTCTACTAACATACAATAAATAGATATGACAGCAATAATGAAGTCCTGTCTCTTTATTAAGAAAAAGTAGAAGCAAATATATTTAAATTAATATTTACGGTGTTATTATAAAACAAATAGTATTGAATACCTGCTTTAAAAATGTTACGTTTTAAATTCACCGCGCTCTCTGAATGTTCGCCATCTTGCTCTTTTATCTCGCTTTGGTTAAGTTAGGTTAGACTTGCGAATAAAGGATAAAGCGAATTCGCCTCGGGAGAGTGCGGTGCATTTAATACGAAACCTCTTTCAAGCAAGTATTTAATAGGTTTTTTTTTGTAATAACACCGCAAATTATTACGAAATTATTATAATAATCTGTAAATTCTAAAACTAAAGCAGCTTTGAACTATTCTTCTGTAAAAACTTTTAAAAATTCTTACTGAATGTTGGTTCTATTTACTGTTTTAAACCAGCTGTGGGCGACTTAAGCTCTGCTGAATTATTTCTTTGTAGTTTACAGTCTTCCACATAAAGTAGCTGAGTTGTAAAAATCTGCGCTGTTTCTTATTCCGTGAACAAAGCAACTTATGAGTTTTCATTTTATATTCGCAGGACAAAGTTATGGGACACATTTATTTTACACTAGCCTCTGCCCGTGACTTCGTTCGCGTGGAATAGATACACTAACACTAACACGCAGCAGTTCTCAAAAGGAAAAAACATCCCTATTTTGAAACATTTTTCATCTGTGCTCCGCTCCTAGTGGTCTTAGCGTGATGATATATAGCCAACAACCATTCTCGGTGAATGAGCTATATAACACTGAAAGAATTATTCAAATCGGACCAGTAGTTCCTGAGATTACTCCGTACAACGTCACAACATCACAACGTCACAAACTCACAAACTTTACCTCTTTATAGTATTAGTATAGATTAAAGGTTTCAGTATTTCACCACATATTATCTGATGTTGGATCATTTGTTCTAATTTGGTAAACTCGCATAATCTAGACAGATAAGCTCTCAAGTGTACCAGCCGGAACACACGTATAGGTGATTGGTGATGAGATTTGAAGTCCAGGGTAGTCGGTAGGGATGCTAAAAAATAATCGATTTTTATTTTATTATAATCGATTTTTTATTGTCGATGTTTATTTTCATATTAATCGATTTTTTTTAAATCGATTATATAAATTACGCATTATAATCGATTTTTATAAACATCTATGCGACGGATGAAAAAAACTCAAAATAAGTTCATTATTATTTACAATTGAAGAGTGAGCATAGTGAGATAATATGTTTGTAAAAATTTAAAATGTTTTCTAGCCGCAAAACACCTAAAAGAGGCTGGCGAAAGTATTTTATAACGAAAAAGAATAATATAATAAAACAGTAATATGCATGTCCTGTTCGATAGAATGAAAAATTTTGTAGTGAAACTACAAATTTAAAAAGAACATAGAATGAAAACATCCCACTGCCTTACAAGTAACATGAGTTACTATATCTTATAATGATTGTTGTGGTTCTTATGACAGCCAAATACCGCTCTCTGTAAAATTAAAACTTTCAATAAAACTAAAAAGGTCTGTCATGCGAGTACAACATGTTTACTAAAAATGTCTTATAGTAAGCTCGACATCGATAAGTTTACAAAACTATAAATTATTATTGATATTATTCAATAAAAAAAATTCTTCAATTTTAATTTTCTCAGTCACACTATGATTAATATAAAAATTTAAAAGAGAACTTCATTGTTTTGAATTTTACAGTTAGAATTAATAATGTTGTCATTTTGTTAGGATGTTTATCATTTCATTTTTATTACGATATAATGTTTAATAGTACTGAAAATTTCTATGGTATTTAGTTTCTATATTCTTTACTTTGAAAGTTTAAAGGAACATTCACTTTTATTTTGTTTTGAACTGGTTATTTTTGATACGTATAATTGTATGTGATTCTTAATCTGATAAATTGTTATTTTAAATCTTTAGGTTTATTATAGGAATATGGAAAGCATGTCTATTTTAAATATTATAAAAATCGATTTTTGAAAAAATCGATTATTTATTTTGAATAAAATCAATTTTTAACAAATCGATTATTATTTAAAGAAAGAAAAATCGATTCCTAATTAATCGATTTTTTTCATTAAACTCACATCCCTAGTAGTCGGTAGATAGGTGAACTTAGAATTCCTTTCGCAGTATTATGGTTTCATCAGGAAATTTCCGTTTATAGAAAACTGAGTGCAGCTTTGCAAATCATATAGCTGAGATAAACACTAAGAAATCTACTAGCGTCACAAAATTACATAGAAACAGTGTGACGAATGTCTACCTTAATACAAAAATAAAAAATAAGTTCGTTTACTGTTAGTATATACTATTACCTTATAACTGAGCTACTTACTCACAGAATGCGATGAGATTTAATTATTACCAGATTAGCCCCCCTCGGCAGCGGCTCAAAACTAGGTCCGTTTCCTCGGCGTGGAGCTATTGAATACGCTGCTCGCGAGATAAACTCACACAAAACCTTACAACACTGTAACAAATTGACACATATCACCTCCATAGACGTGCACGCACACAAGCTTGCACATGAAAGCAGAAGGGTTTTATTTTTTTCCCTTATTGAACTGAAATAGTTTAGGAAAATTATTCGACACAGAATACATACAAGTATATACAATATTGTGGTATGTATGCTTCGTACAAATAAATATTTCAATAACTCATATTTGTACGAATACGTAGCTTAGCTTAGGTTAGCTCTATTAGGTCGCGAATTGCATGAACTAGGCAACAGCTCAAACCGAGGAGGCGGCAGAGAGGGAGAGAGAGCAGACTACCAGGCTTCTCTCCCGTGGCCGACGAACACGGTGGCGACGGGTCGGAGACGATTTCAGGCGCGGGCACGTCCGTCGCCCAGCATAATAGCAGGCCCACGTGGTGGATGCGAATTGTGCCGGGCGACTCCCACAGTTCGTCGGGGGGGGTTAACACCCACCCCTCCCTGAGGGTTCTTCCACCTTGACCCCTCAGGCTACAGAAGCCCTTGTGAGGGGCCGACACCTTCCGGGTGAGCAGAGGTAGTGCCGTAGGCAGTACCTGCTCCTTGGCCAACAGGTGTAAGCAGGCACAATGGGGTTTTAGTCCGTGCAAGTTGGACATACCCCACCCTAGCTGCCTGGCCGGGGTGGGGTGGGTGTTGTAGGGATTTCCCCATGTAAAAAAAAAGAAATGTGCTATGCACCCTTGAGTTAGTCAAAATAAAATCGGCTCAATGCCAAAGCGCTCGCATTAGTAGTCCAGTGAAGCTGTTAAGGCCATGCTAGACCAATAGCATAGTTAGTTCGAGAAAACAAAAATGTAATTATGATTGAAATTGCAATCCTTTAGACTCATTATTTCCAGATGTATGTATTGAATGAATGTATAAGCCGAGGATGGCTTAGTTGAAAGCATGTCCAGGCATCGTGTCGCACGATGTAGTTTGGAATCCTTACGTCTGATTTGAAACTTTCAATGAATAATAACATCCTCATTAAACCACAGCGTTTTAGTGGCCTGCGTAGATACTATTCTAAATTTGAAAATAAGTCAACAAGCATATATTGTTGGTGTATTTCTGGCATCACAGTTCGCATTATCATTTAAAATCAGGGGAAATGGTGATCAAATGGTAATACTTACAAAGGATATAAAGAAATCCTAGTATAAATCTTGTCGGTGCTTTTAATAATTTAAAAAAATATACATTTTCGAGCTTGCCGCTATCCAGCGGGGTATAGAGCTCTACTAACAACACCGTCTGAACACTAGGTATCTATACTAATATTATAAAGAGCTAAAGTTTGTGACGTTGTAACGTTGTAGGGGGTAATCTCAGAAACTACTAGTCCGATTTAAAAAATTATTTCAATGTTATATAGCTCATTTATCGAGGATGGTTATAGGCTATATATTATCACGCTAAGATCAATAGGAGCTGAGCACCAAAATCGGGTTAAAAGAATGTTAGAAAATCGGGTTTTTTTCCTCGTTAGATCTTCCGTTGCGTGATAGCGTCAGCCCAAATTATCTATTCCACGAGAACGAAGTCACGGGCAGAGGCTAGTGATTATATACACAGAAAAGTGACACGCCGAAGCATGTCACTATAATGATTAGTATACTTGATGTTTGGTAGTCGTGATCCGGTCTGACAAAACGATTGTATTCACCCATAAAAAAGGTTAATAAGTCAAATATTTCAAGTTAATATTAGTTATATTTGTTGAAATAGAAACAATATTTTTTATATTTGTTTTTACTCTTGTATAAATTCACTACAAACTCTTTCAATGAACTAATCGTATTTAAATTATTTGTAAAGCTTCTAATTGTCTTTTTTCCAAACTGAACGTTTAATCGTATCACCTCCCATCAACTCTATTTGTAATCAACCCATTCTGTAACTAATAAATGGACTACCCCACATACAAAGTATCAAACGTAGGTAAAGTACATATTTGTCAAAATTTGTTACTTTAAATGACGAGAAAAACGAAAAACTCATTCTATGTTTATACCACCCGTTTTGCTTCACGATACAAGCTCAATAAACCTCAATCAAGATATTAATATTTATTTTATATCATAGGAGGCAAACGAATAGGCAGGTCACCTGGTGTTAAGTGATCGCCGCTGTTCATAGACATTAGCAGCACCAGGTGAATCGCACATGCATTGCCAGCCTGTGTTTAGGGAGATATAGAAATGGGGGAAGAGGGCGAGGAGAGGGGCGAGGAGGGGAGAGGATGTGGGTCTTGCAATGCAAGCACTGTTACTTCACGTCGGTATTTTTGTGGGACGATTGGTGCTACCCTTATTTTTTTAACGTGTGTACGCAGCGTGCGCACGTTGGCGGCACTGAGGGCGTCAGCCCACACTGGTGCCCCGTAGGCGGCCATCGCCCGCACAACTCCCATATAGAGTCGCCGGCACCCGGCACCCGGATCCCCTATATTGGGGAGCAACCGGCCGAGCGAATGTTGCTACCCTGGGTGACCTGACCTATTCGTGTTGAAACCAGTAACAGCTTCAGCGTGGCTCTACCACCTCTTAGTTTATCATTGTTAGTAATAATACCAAGAAAATCAAACCATCTTCTAACAAACTATATTGTAAAGAGGTTTCTATACATAAATATTTCTTTCATAGTGAATCATCATCATTATTTTAGTAAATTGAAATAGAATATTCAAATAAAACCGCGAGACTAACTATCGAATAATACATAAGCAGCCGTGAAATCGGACCAAAGCAAGCGGTTTAGGCGCAAACTACGGTCATTACTCAAAGTGACCGGCCGCATAAATTACACGGCCAATTAGTTACATTGATGGTCGACAGCGATTGCAGATATCTAGATCGACTCGGGACGTTCAATACGGGAAGCGATTCGGTCAGAAACGCAGCGTTCACAACTCGCCCGTATTGTTATTGCTTTTGGCATCGCACGTTGTAACATGTGGCGTCCAATTTTCAAGACAATGTCTTAACGACGCTTTTTAGTGTTCACAAAATTTTATCTTCTTGTATTCTAATGAAATTTACTTTTACGTAATTTTATATTGGAGTCGTTTTTGAACTAAATTATCTAAGTATAATTTTAAGGAAAAAGCATAGTTCTGAGTTTTCGTATTTGAAATTTAATTTTTATATAATACCGATTTCATTTTTATACAGTTATTTATTTTTATCTCGTTTCATAGTATATTCAATACATACCAGTATAATATATTAGTACATGTAACGAATGCAGTTATTTTCAGGGTCAATAAAGTTAAAACCACTGAACGTATCAACATAGGGCTGTGACCATTCGATGCAGTATTTATCAAAGTTGGTTCTGGATACTCATTTTGTGTGAACTTCATTGACCCTTCATCATTTTAAAAGTACCTCGATGAGAATGAGAGAAATAGAATAGAGAAATGGGATAAAGAGAAATAGAAAGAAGAGAATGATGAGAAATCCACCTGATTTCAAATAGTGATTATATAAAGGTAAAAAAATATATAGTTATTTCTAGCATACGATTACAATTTAGTCATTCAGATGACTGGCATCTATGACCTCTATGTATTAGGATAATAATAAATCAATATAACATTATAGTATGTCTGAATACAGTAGTTAAAAAAATCGAGGCAGTCACTAGGACTCTGTCGGCAAAAGAGAACATTCAAAATAATAAAATAACTGTGTTCCTTTTTAGTTTTTAAATAAATGTAGTTTGTAAACTATTATTATTATTAAAAACAACTAAGTTTTTTTTTTAAATTGAACGAACTAGCGTAACATTAACATTGCCACTAACGCGAACAAAATTGTTAAATATCATCGCGGCCGTGACGAATATTAAGTCGTATTTTCCACAATTCATAGTATATCTTAACTTGTACCGTCATCGCATCTCTCAAACGTCAATATAGATAAATAGATACGCACGAGTTTACGTCCATATATTATCAATTTACGTATTAATATGTAAATGATTCGCATATCGGACTGATTGTTCGATTGATCCATCAGAACGCGTTGTGTGTCTATATGATACGTATAAACTGTAATATATTTAGCTTTTACTAGTTAAGAATTAGTAGGTGGTAGAATCACGCTGAAGCTGTAACTGGTTTCAGCATGAATGGGTCGGCTCGCCCGGGGTATTATCACTAGACCCACACAAAACTGACGTAAAATAATATTGCTTGCAATGTTGCGTTTCGTTCGGTTAGTGAGAGCGCCGGAGGCCCACCTCTCCTCTCTCCCAGCCGCCTCGCTTCTCCCACGTTCACCATCAACACAGGCTGGCAACGAATTTGCGACTCCTCTGGTGTTGCTGGTGTCTATGGACGGTGGTAATCACTAAACATCAGGTAATCCACCAGTTCGTTTGCCACCAATGATATAAAAAAATGGGGTCAATGTTGTGATTTCAGACACTCGTAAACCACAGTGGAACCTCGATAAGTAGGTCTTCAAGAGAGGCGTGAAAAAATAAACGTAGGAGATCAATTTACAAAAGTTTTTTCTTGATAAATCAACTTTTGCTCGAGGCTTCCTGTTAGTTTAGATTAAATCTATCTCTCAGGAACAGTATTTTATGTACACGACAGGCACTTTCTCTTAATTATTTTATGCACTCCTGGTAACGTGTATGCAAAATTTAAAACATACAAAGTCTATTTATATTTATAATATTAGGTAAAATGTTGGAAGTGTTAATATGCCACGTTTGTAAAATGTAGTAGACAGTATTGAATATTAGTTTTTGCTCGCGGCTTTGCTCGCTTTAATGTGGATTTGGGTTATTCTTCAAGAGCAATTTTTATGGGTAAAAGATACCTTATGCTTTTTCTATACCCCTAACGATGTATGTGCAGAATTTTATGACGATAGTTTCAAACATCGTACCGCGTTGACATAGATTCGATTTCTTTACAAATGAACCAGGGTTTTAGGTAAAGTAAAACTTACTTCCAAAGTTTAATGTCTTATGGTATCCTTCTGTGGGGGACGGCTGCTACGGTAGACACCATATTTTTATTACAAAAACGGGCAGTTCGAGCATGACCTCATGAATCATTAACAACGAATTTCCAGGAATTCGATAATCATTCTACCCTCTTAATACATTATTGATAATTTAATTTATGTCCGTAAAAACTTTGAAAAACTGCATTTAGTAAAAGACCGGCATAATCTAAATACTAGAAACTGTAATAAACCGGTCGTCCCATGTTTCAGACTTAGCAAAACCAGTAATAGTTTTTTAGGTAATAGTGTTAAGTTCTACAATAAAGTCCCAAAGCACGTTACCGATCTGCCGGACTGTAAATTTAAGCGCCACGTCATGCTGGTTTTCTTTTCAAAAGATTATTATAGAGAGGTTCAATATGTAAACGATGGTGATCTCTGGAATTAACTCCTCTCTATGCATCCACGAAAAGCGATTGTATGCTGTATTGGAAATATATATGTTAATATAAAAATGTACCCGATCGAGTTTCTTGCCGGTTCTTCTCGATGGCTGAGTTGTTTGTCCGAACCGTAGGTAGTTTTTGACGTTCATAAGTGCCTTATCTGAATAAAGTATTTTTGACTTGATTTGATTTGAAAGCATTACAATTAAAAAATATCATGATAGTGGGGCATTCTCTAAGCCACTTGGTTTGTCATTACCGTCAATTTGAAAATATATCTCCAATAGATTTGTTTCGGGAGCTACATTTGAAAAGTAGTTCCCTTTAGATTAAGCGTATACACCATTAAGCACCATATGACCATTTAACGTTAAGTGAAACATCTATATATACAATAAGAATATAAATGTAACTTGTCTATACTGTTTCGATTTTCGTAAAAAAAATTGTTGCAGGTGTCTAGGAATAAGTAATGAAATACATTAAAATCATTTTTAGAAATGTCTGTCTGTCTATTTGTCTGTATGATCACGTATCACTGCTAATGTATTGAGCTCACAATAAAACCTCAGCAAGAATCATAAAGCATATCCTCAGGAGTAACTATTTTTTTGTTTCATTAGAATCGGTGTACTCTATTAAAAGTTATTGTAATTTGAATGACGACTGGAATTAAGTACGAGAGAAGAGTAGTTATCTATACTAATATTATAACGCTGGAGGTTTGTTTATTCAGTAGATTAAACGCTCTAATCTCAAGAATTATAGGTCGGATTTTAAAAAATCAGTGTTAAATAGCTCATATATTGAAAAGGTATAGGTTATATATTATCACGCTAGGACCAATAGGAGCGAAGCACCAATGAATAATGTTTCAAAATTATTTTTTTCTTCTGAGAGCTTCCGCTGCATATTAGCGTTAGCCAAAAGTAACGAATCCACCCGGACGAAGTCGCGTGCAGAAGCTATTATAAACTGTAAAAAGGGGGTTTTAAAAGAAAATCTTAAACTAAATTAAACTTACCCGTATAATAAGTTTGCGCGCATCAGTTGACCTCTTGCATCAAACTTAACTAACTAGCTACATTACTAGGCATTACGTGCTTTGTTTAAGAGAACGACTTGCTTGCACACCGTTTTGTACAATTCGCTGCTGTTAAAGTTTTGTATATCGTTAAATTATTTAAATTCAGAATAAGCTCAGTACCTTTTTCTTTGATTATACAAGGCCTTTTTCTTTAAACTTATAGTCTGTTTTATTTTAACGTGTTTGTAAAAGGCCTGATTAAAATTAGTGCGTTCCACAGTGGTATAAATTTAGTTTAATTTGTAAAATTAAAGTTACTAAAATTCTAGACTGTCTCATTTCTATTTATTTTTATATAGGGGTTGTTTAAAAGCGGTGCGTTCCACAATGGTATGAGTTAGGCTTAATGTAATCTATACTAATATATAAAGCTGAAGAGTTTGTTTGTTTGTTTGTTTGGTTGAACGCTATGATCTCAAGAACTACACATCCGATTTAAAAGTTTCTTTTAGTGTTAGATAGCTCATTTATCGAGGATGGCTATAGGCTACATATCATCACGTTA
>JACEII010000025.1:1913727-1924351 GCA_014332785.1 Antheraea mylitta | reverse complement strand
AATCGGGCTACTTTGGAAGCTTCCGCTGCGTGTTAATGTCAGTATTATATGCGTTGCCATGGTAACGCGATAACATTCTATCGGAAATATTTTCATGGTTTATTTTGTGTTCCTACTCAAAAAGTTTGTTCTACATTAGTTTTGTTTTCAATTTTTAATTATACGTGGTACGTTTGTGTCGGAAACATTTGTAAAGTTTATTTTGTGCTGATATTCTTAAAGGTTAGTAGTAATAATATTCGTCCATCACAATACTTCTATATAATATTTCGTAAATTTTTATCTTCTTAATTTCAAGCTTACAGAATACATGCTCCATGGCATTCGTTTTCATTTATTTCACTCATGCATAATAAACAAACCATATTACATAAAACCCCGCCAATTTAACACAATATAGAGTAAAATAATACAAAATTATGAATAAAATATAAAATCCCTACATAACACTGACTGAAATCCCGTCAAAAACTCCTCAAAAAGTTTATTCTACGTTAGTTTTGTTTCCAATTTTTGGTTTGTGATATATTGCGTATTACGTATTATAAGAGTAAAGCGTGTATATATAATATTCAAATAAATACTTTTTGATGAATACATATATCTGCGGTGCTACAAATATCAACATTTTTTTTTATTCTGTCGATATATCTGTTTGTTTATTTGTTCCGGGTAATCTCCGAAACAGCTGGACCTATATGAACGGTTTTGTTTTCTTAGAAATGATTGCGCTATTAACCTAGCAAGGTCTTAACAGCTTCAACGGACTACAAGTAATATTTGAACGGAAATTTTACGGGCAAATAACCAACTAATTAGCTGTTTTAGCGAGCGAAGCTAGCGAGTTCAGCAGACGATACCTGATATTATATCTATACAATAAAAGATTGAACACATATTGTTCGATAATGTATAGCTTAATATTTTCATTACTTTCTTATATAGTGTAAGTGAGCAATGAGGCTGATACATAGATAGTAGTTTAAAGTTCCAGCTATGTATGTGGCTTATGATAAATCTCATCCCATTCGATACACTATTAGTATTCACATATATAATGTACATATTACCTGTTACTGTAGATGATGTGCGTGTCATACTTACAAATATTTTTGAAAGAGTATTATTGTTATTTACACATCTAATAACAATTTTACATTTATTTAATACATTCAAAAAAAGCGTGCGGAGCCGCGGGTAACAGCTAGTAAATATATAAAAGTACCTATTTCATATGATCATCATTAATCATTATATGTTACGTGTATTTGTGTCATTGTTGGTAACCTAAAGATTTGTTCTTTTTTAAGTGTTATTACATTAATATGACCGACGGACATCCATATATTCCATCGAAAGTTAGCGCTGCAGTACTGCAGCATATTTGCTGAAAGGATTTGCAAATTTTTGAACTTTTTTTAATCACATTTATTTTTGTATAATTAATTTGTTGAGTTTAACTATTTGGTTGTTCCAATAATAAACAATTTCTATCATTCTTTCTATTTATACTTGAAAGGACTACTTAGTGCCTGCGAAATAAAACAAAATGAAGATATTGACGTATTGATCCGAAACGATGGCAACTTAGACAAGGACGCGAGGAATAGGATAAATGCAGGTTGGATGCAAGTACAAAAAATATCTGTGGTAGCTTGTGAATGACGAATGCCTTTGACACTCAATGGTAAGGTAAATCAAACCACTATAAGGTTGTCATGCTGTATGTATCTGAGTGCTGGGCTGGATAGAGGGATGATAGAAGATTACATGTGTCATAGATGCAAACGTTAAAACGTATGGCGTGTGTCATAGCTGCAAACGTTAAAACTGGAGTGGATAAGTTTGAGAATTCATAAAGAATGCGAAGTGTTATTTAATTGTCATTGGTATATTATTTTAGGCATTTACAACCAGAATTAGTAGATATGCGTTGTCTTCAAATTTAAAAAATAATGAGTTTTTCTTAAGATGCTATTAAAAATTAGGAGTTTAACTACGTTTTTAATGAGAAAAATAAAAAATAAATGTCGGAAAACGATAAAAAAAATAGCAGACGGTGTCAGATGTACATTTATCGACCTTCTTCCGATATATGTTTTAGTTAGACGCATTCCATTTCCCTACAGTGAGATAATTCTGAACAAATAAAACTTAAACATTTTTTTAATAGCTAAAATAATTTTCTTACATGTTATGTGAGAATCTGAAATATTTAATTTGCGTATATAAAAGCTGAAGTTCTTAGGACACGGAGTTAACATAACGTCAGGACATGGAGTCTGCATTCGAATCTATAATAAAAATAAAATTGCAGTCTCTGTCGTTTACTCGCGCTAAACTCCGAAACGACTAAATCGATTTTCACGAGACTTTTACTGGCAGATTGAAGACGTCTCCAAGTATTCTAGAATCACTACGCATTTCCATACGGATCAAGTCGTGATGATAAAAAATTACAATACATTAAAATTTCACATATGTAACTTAAGGTCGGTAAAATAATTATAGAAATTAATGAAGCAGTAATAGAAAGAGACAGTCTTCTTTTTCTTCATGTATGGCGCCATGTGTAAGCAATACACAATTCTGCCAATGCCACGTAGATACAGAGTATGCACTGTCTGTGCCACATCGATCAAAAACGAAGGAGAGCGACTATAGATATAATTCAAAAAATAAGATAAGTAATTTGTGTTTAGACCGAGTTATTGTATGTTTCCCAGAAATTTACATATAGGTTTAAATATACATCGATCAAGAAATAGAAAATGTGATTAAAGTTTCATTCACAATTAATCCAGGAAAATGTAGTTTGGAAGCAATAATTTTGGTAACTACAGTGTTTAAAATCGCCAATACATCGTGTGCTGACGTGATAATTATGCCCACGTATTCCTTGGAGACGAAACTTATGTCCCTGCCGTATGCCATTTACAGACTGATGATGATAATGGAAGAATGAAGAAGAAGAAGAAACCTTTTTCGTGTGAATAAATTCGCCTAATGTGATAATAAGCATACAGCTTTCTGCTGAGGGAACCTAATTCCATTCTCTCCTCTACGCTACTGAACTACATGGGGGTACAGTCTTCATAGATATAAGGAAGCAACCATCCAAGCAAGGGCAAAGTAGGTTTACAATTCAAATGTAGATGTTGTATGAGTTGGTAATTATACCTCATCAGTGACTCTTCTGGTGAAAACAAAAAGATTGGAGAACAATGGAGTTGACATGGTCCTTGGAATAAAAAACCTTTAAAATAAAATACATAAAAAATAAGTCTCTCTTACTTGGAACATGTGCCCTTCCTCTTGCAATATTGGGTCCTTAAAACGATACATAAAAAGACACTTCTGTTGGTCAGTATGAAAGCGACACTGCCGTTGGTATTTAACACCGACGGTGACCGTTGTTTTTGGAGTATACTGTATTATTGCTGTTAACTCCTCCTTTCTAAACAGAAATACACAATAGCATCCAATCCAATCCATCATGTTACGTTCATATTTCAAACTAGCCTCTGCCCGCGACTTCGTTCGCGTGGAATAGATATACTAACATTATCACGCAGCAGTTCTCAAAAGAAAAAACATCCCGATTTTGAAACATTTTTCATCTATGCTCCGCTCCTATTGGTCATAGCATGATGATATATAGCCTATAACCATTCTCGATGAATGAGCTATACAATACTGAATCAATTATTCAAATCGGACTAGTAGTTCCTAAGATTACCCTCTGCAACGTCACACATCACAACGTCACAAACTCACAAACTTTACCTCTTTATAATGTTGGTATAGATGAGGACTCTTTTATACCTTAGGAGGCCAACGTACAAATTGGTCTTGTGATTTTAGATGATCACCGCTGTCCATAGACGCTAACAATGCCAGGGGAGTAGCACGTTGCCAGCTTGTGTTGGGGGGGGGGGGGAAGGAAAGGGGAGGTGGAACTGTGGCAACCTCACTGACCGAACGAAACGCAAAAATGCAAGCACTGTTACTTGACGTCGATTTTTGGTGAGAGGATGGTTTACTCCGGACGAGCTGATCTCTTAATGCTGAAATCAGTAATAGTTTAAGCGTGGCTCTACCATCTTTCAACTTTCTATAACGTTATATATAGGACGTTCTATTCATATTCTATTATCGCTCGTTATGTTATAAATGTATATTAAATAACTCTATTATATTTTCTACAAGTCACTCTAATTCCGTCTCTTGTTACAATTGACATGACCTATTAGGAATTGTTTCTACATTTTAATAAGTTATTATATCGAGATAAAAACAAAATGGTAGTTCATACTAGGAAAACTTGATTTTAAATCGTTAAAAAGTATTCAGTTAAAGAGTTATATCACAAAAAAATATTTAAATAAGGTATATATGTTAACAAAACTACCTAAAATATAGTTATAAAGTATTAGTGTTTCCTAGACTAAATTTACTCGAGTTATTCCAACACGCCACTGGCAAAATTCCGCAGCATATAAACCATAGACTTTATTAAACTACTAGAATTCACATAAACACGGCCAGAAATTAATAATGCTACTAAAATCATTAAAAGAAAATTATAATGAGAAATGGATGTTTGTTATCCTGTACATAAGTTTTTTTTTATATCATAGGAGGCAAGCGAACAGGTGGGTCACCTGATGTTATGTAATCACCACCGTCCATAGACACTAGTAGCTACACCATGGGAGTCGTAAGTGCGATGTTCAGTCTGTATATTATTGAGTGGGGAGGGGAAGGGAAGGAAAAGAGAAGAGAGGTAGGTAACAATGCAAGCACTGTTACTTCACGTCGGTGTTTCTGTGTGTCGGGTGGTACTACCCCGAGCAAGCCGACCCATTCATGCTGGAACCAGTTATAGCTTCAGCATGGCTGTACCACATAAAAAAATATTACTAAACAGACGTTTTTTTGTACTGTATAGAATCTAGTGCTTGAATTCACACTCATTTGATGGTAAATATTGATATGGTTTACAATGGTAAGCAATCTAAACCTAAGAGTGTGACTAGCTTTCAAGATTCGTTGCTGGAGCATGCCTATAAATGCTTGGTGATAGATTTTCAACTTGAGGTTGCAGCACTAGCAAACCAAGTTCATCTATAGTTTCTTCACGATTTCCTTCACTGAAAGGTCCGCCTCATTGGTAAGTATTTAAACCCATGATGCTCGATGCTCGAGCTAGCTAATTACAATGCGATCATAACTTCAAATACTCGTCGAGTGCTCCGATGAGTTATTTAATTTAATCCATTTCTCCCCTTCCCACAACCAAATTATACGTACTGGGCTTCGTAGCCACATTTTTGCGGTAAATTATATGTGGGCATGAACTAAAAAGTTCGCATCGTCATGTCTTTGCCGTACTCTGAAACTGGGTAACAATCTCCCGGCCAGTGTGTTCCCTCCTTCCTATGACATGGGGTCCTTCAAGCGTAACGTGAAGAGACACTTACACAGGCCGGCATGACAACGGCGACCGGCGATGGATAATCTGTCTCTCGGTGGTTGCCGAAGTTTTTGTATTGTACTATGCTTACCATCAAGCATAGTACAGTCATTTTGTCGTGCTACAATAAAAAAAAATACTCAGTTAGCATTATGGTTGAATAAGGAGCAATATAATATCTAGCTTATAATACTTCCAAGAGCTGAGAATATCAATAACCTGCTTAAAATTCAATCGGTGCCCATAAGTTAGTATTACTTAGGTTCCAAGATGGAAATATTTCTCCGAACGGTAATGGATGAGGTAGCGCTTTAGAATAATATACCAATGTATATTTATTCACTCTCTTTTTTTATCTGAGTGAGAGGAAACCCTGTCTGCAAGAGGTAGGTTTTTACAGGATCCTATTGTCATCGCACTCTGCCTATAGTATCATATATAATGTGAGAGAGACAACTATAATTCCGATTGCTTATACCTATAAAAATCGATTTCGTATTCCTCTGTTTTCTCCTACAAATCTGAATCGATTTTCTTTGTTTTCCTTCCAATTAGTATATTTATCAAGTTTGATTGCTGGTTATCCAATGGTATAGTACCGATGTTTTTATAAGGCTCACAGATATTTTAATATTCATTTTATGGAATCAAAACAGGAATATGAAAGTAACAGTTAGAGTATGTATGAAATACATTTGATCTGGTTCCATTAATCTATACTGATATTATAAAGAGGTAGAGAGATTGTGAGTTTGTGACGTTGTAGGAGGTAATCTTAGGAACTACTAGTCCGATTTTTAAAATTCTTTCAGTGTTATATAACCCATTTATCGAAACGCTTAGAACAATACAAGACGAGTACCAATGAAGAATGTTTTAAAATCGGATTTTTTCCTTTGAGAGCTTCCGCTGCGTTAGCCCAAAGTAAGTATTCCACGCGAATAAAGTCGTGGACAGAGGCAAGTCAGCTATAAAATATTTGTCTGGATTAAACGTCCCTCGCATTTCTTTTTGAGTATCGACGCAAAAAGTCGTAGTGGATAAGTGATTCAAGGCTCAGCATGTACCAATAATTTTTTTGGAATTAACATACATTTCTTAATTAAAATTCATGTTATTATCGATTGAAGATGAAATAAGACATCGCGAGGAAACTTAAATCTGATAAATGTTTAAATTTGAAATCTCTAATACATTTTGAACTGGTGAAGAAAGATCAATAGCCTTGCAGAAGATCCATTACATAATGATGATTAACATACCTTTGTATCATTCCTAATGCGATTTGTATTTTCGTCCTCATATTCTTTACTATATTACATTGCTATTTTAGTAAATTCCTTGCATATGCAATGCAAACTTCATTTCCAACCGGGAGAGAAACTTTTTTGGTCGCAAAACTGATTTAGTGTGCGCAATATGTTTTTCATATTTCCTGCGACGCGACGCGACGAGCCAAGCAACTAAACTTTTTCGACTAACCTCATTTACTTCGTATGATTTTGATAGGTTTTTTTAAAAACCAGTTTTATTTAAATACTCTAGTATTCATGATGGACGATCAAAACGAATCCGCTTGCAATGCCATTTTCCGCTTTAAAAACTTCGATGAAAAGTTGATCGCATCTGAAAATTGGAAATTTCAGATAAAATTTTACGTAGCGAATAGCGTAGTAATTTAACGGATCCATCAAATAAATGCTTTTATGTATTATTTGATTATGTTATAATTGATGAAATGCTTTCAAATTATACGTCAGCGTTATTAAAGTAATAATATTAAAAAAAATTACATACATCACTTTTTATTATGCCTAGCCTTGCCATAAATACTGAAAAAAAGAAAGCTTTTCTATTGTAAATAACTTTTATTACTGTTACAGTGTGTTAGTTTAATACATAAATATAAAACAATTTAAAATATAAAAAGCTTATTCGAAATATTCTCCATTGGCTGAAACACAGTTCTCTAAACGTCGAGGTTAGTTATCAATAGAAACACGCACTTTCCAATTGGCGCCAAGATGAGAAAACTCAATAAATAATCATATATAAATGACAGATTCCAAAGTAAAACGTAATATTTTGTTTATTTTTATAACAGTATTTATGGTCAGACTAAGTATATTTATTTTCTGTTATATTGTTTGTATGTATGTATACTCTAGGCCGTTTTCGGCCACAGCACTGCTTCAACTCTGACGCTCGTGTGCTCTCATGTGGCTAATATAGCCGATTTTCTTACGAAAGGTGCGTGCACATTGTACACAAGTGAGAACACCATTCTCGTAGGTATAATTGATTGCCGCTAGTGGTCGGGCTTTAAATTCATCTCGTCTACTATCAAGTGTAGCACGTCGATGTTCTTCATAAGTTTGGATTTTAGTTGCCACATGAATTCTCCATTCTTGACCTACTATAATAAATGTAAAGTAATAACAGTATGAGGTTTTTCGCGATGACGTAGAGATCGACTCGTTTTTGATTAACCATTTTTTTATTATTACTACTTAGATACTTTATCTAAAAAAATATCACGATAGCTTCATAGTCAACTAAAGTCATTATAATTAAAAAAAAACTGGGGTTTTTGTAAGCACTACGTGTTAAGCGACGTGTGTTTTCTTGATGTGGAGAATTGGGATTTGGTGCTTTTAATGTTGTTTTCTATGTACGAAATCGCGGTTATAAGTTAGTTTAAAAATATTAATATAACAATAACAGTCGGAAAGTAAAATACTTATTGAATACTTGCTTAAAAGGTTATGTTTTAAATGGACCGCGCTCGCTGAATGTTCGCCATCTTGCTTTTTTGTCTCGCTTTGGTTAGGTTAGATTAGATTTGCGAAAAAAGGATAGCGCGAACTTGCCTCGGCTTGCATTTAGTCGATACCTTTTTAAAGCAAATATTTAATACGTATTTAACTTTTTTGTATAACACGAAAACATTTCAACATGAACAAATAATAATAATTTTAGCCTGTAAGTAATCCACTGCTGGGAAAATGCTTCTTTCTGAAAAAATGTACGGGCATTATCACCACGCCAGCCCACGATGTATTGGCGATTTTAAACGATAACAAATCAAGTTCTGTATTCTTCCTACAATTGGTGGTAGTACCTTCTATCGTCCATTACATCGAAGTGGTAATGAAAGGCGCTCGGCAAAGCAGCCAAGCTCAATATGGCAAAAACTAGGACTCAATTTAAAATGCTTCAATGGTGTTTATAAATATTAGTTTTTAACAGGCGTCTATCATCTGAATGATTACATTTATTATTTATGCAGATTGGATAAGCTAAAAGATCTCGCGGTTAGGGTGAACTATGCTGAAGCCCTGTCTAAAAACCTGTTGCCAGCTAATGAGGTAGGTGATGTTGTTGCTGCCTGACAAACTTTATCATCTCATATCATGGATACCGCTTCAACTGCACTAGGTAAAAAAATCCGTCGCAACGAAGACTGGTTTGATGGAAATTATGAAGTCCTGCGGGCAGCATTCGACAGACACCGATATCTCCTGCGACAGCACAAAAGGCGAAGTGGAAGCGTTGCGGTCATAAAAGCAAGTGACCTCGAATTGCGCAAGCTGTCTCAAAATATGAAAGACAAGTGGTGGCAGGACAAAGCTAGACACATGCAATGGCTCACTGATACAAACCAGCTGGGAGAGTTCTACAGTGAGATACGTAAGCTGATTGGTACAGCCTACCATGCAAGGGTGCCTTTAAGGTCTCTAGACGGTAGTCACCTGTTGACGAGCAAGGAGGATGTACTAAAGCGCTGGACTGAGCACTTCAATACTCTGCTGAATGTGGATCGATCAGCTGATCTACAAAGCATCAGTTTAATGCCTCAGCTCCCTTTTGCATTTGAGCTGGACGAGTCTCTATCGCATGACGAGGTTGTTACTGCCATCAGACAGCAACAAAACAAACGGGCGGTTGGCATTGACCTTATACCGGGAGAGCTGATAAAATACGGAGGAGATGAGTTGCACATATATGTGTGGGAACTGTTTATTCGCATGTGGGAGGAGGAGCGCGTTCCGGATACATTTAAAGTATCGCGCATAAGTGCTCTCTACAAGAACAAAGGTGACCGTTCTGACTGCAACGCATATCGCGGTATTTCGCTGCTTACAGCCCCCGGAAAGGTCTTTGCGAGAGTTCTCTTAAACCGCCTAAAGAACTTGTCCGAAAAGATTCTGCCAGAAACCCAGTTTGGCTTCCGACCGGATCGAGGCACATGTGAAGCTATATTCTCTGTGCGTCAACTGCAAGAAAAGAGCAGAGAACAGGATCGTCAACTGTATCTTTGCTTTGTTGACCTGGAGAAGGCTTTCGAAAGCGTGCCTCGGGAAGCTCTATGGTTGGTGCTAGGTAGGCTCGGGTGCACAGGAAGTTTGTGAGACTTCTCAGACTCCTGCATGATAACATGCAATGCTGCGTTGCCGTAGACGGTGAACAGACAGACTTTTTCCCCGTTACCTGTGGGGTGAAGCAAGGATGCGTCTTAGCACCTACTCTGTTCGCCTTATACTTTGCGGAGTAGTAAGAGAAGTCTTAGAAACTGTTTCTCAAGGAGTTCGCATCCGCTTCTGCACAGACGGCAGTCTTTTCAACTTGGCTAGACTTAAGGCTCGCACTAAAGTGTCATACGCTCTGATTACTGAGATCATGTATGCTGATAACTTGTGCTTCTTAGGAGAATCCCCAGACGGCCTGCAGCAGCTGATGTCCGCATTCCACCAAGCTTGTTGTAAGTTTGGCCTGAAGATCAGTGTCAATAAGACGGAGGTAATGTCCCTGGACATACACGGTCATGAGACACTGACCATAAAACTTGGTGAGGATGTTCTGAAGCAGGTGGATAAATTTCGCTATCTGGGGAATACTGTAACATCTAAGTGTGACCTTGATGCTGAAATCAATTGCAGGGTGGGTACTACAGCTGTGGCATTTGGTAAGCTATGTTCCAAGGTCTTCTGCTCGCATGATCTTAAGCTAGCCACGAAAATATCTGTTTACATGACAATCGAGCTGTCAAACCTCCTATATTCCTCTGAGACGTGGTGTGTATACCGCCGCCACATTCGCACTCTGGATCGCTTCCACCTTAAATGCCTTCGTACCATCATGAAGATC
>JACEII010000025.1:1759963-1903727 GCA_014332785.1 Antheraea mylitta | reverse complement strand
GTATTAGGAATAAAATTCGTTAATTTTTTACTTTTAGTGTATCGCCAGAAAGCTTTTATATTTGAATTTAAATCAGCTTCAACATTAGATATATAGGTTTTGTAACAATGTCTTGCTAAAACCTTTACTCTAGTCCGCAACGAGGAGTAAGTATCATAATCTCGTGGGTTTCTATACATTTTGTATCTTGCATGATACTTATCTTTAACCTAATTAACTTGAACTTGAACCTAATTAAGTCCTTTGAAAACCAGTTTGGGTAATGACTTTTTGTCTGCTTCATTATAGCTGTATGTTTTTCAATTATAAATGGATTGTGTTGTAAAATAATTGAACATAATCATCACATTCGAGGTCAATATTTTGATCCCAATCTATACTGTCAAGTTCTTTTATGCAAGCGTCGTAATTAGTTTTGTGAAAACAGAGCCTATCAGATACAGGATTATATTTAAGAGGCATGAGTATGCTGTTTAGCTTAACTTCTAGTGGGGAGTGGTGTACATCTGGTCGGTAGACTGGTTCTGCTGGTGTAAGCGAATAAATGTCTGGTTTATCCACGATAGCCAAGTCTAACAGTCTGTTATTTTGGTTGTTTACATAATTCAAATATTTGATGCAGATGACTAAAAATAAGTAATAAAATATATTACAATCATTTCTAGAAATGTTTATTTGTCTCTCGGTATATTTTTTTTATATCATACGAGGCAAAGGAACCGGTGGGTCACCTGATGTTAAGTGATCACCACCATCCATAGACACCAGCAACACCAGTTTTTTTTTCTTCGAAATGAAAACGCTGTTGGCCTAGAGAGGTTTTTACAGCTTCACCGAACTATTGAGGCGAGCGCTGAAGGCACTCAGCCGATTTGGGATGTTTGGGCGACTAACTCAATGATGCACGGCACACCTCGGCTTGGGGGGTCGCTTGTTTTGTGCAAAATTCGCGACCTATATATTTTTTTTTTTACCTGGGGAAATCCCTTATGGATACCCACCCTCCCGGGGGAAAGGATGGGTTATGTCCGGTTTGCACGGACTAAAACCCCACGTTGTACCGACAGACCGTAGTGTTGGGGCGGCAAGGGATCGTGCTAAGCTATTCCCCTTAGATAGCCGCCCCAACGGTCCGCCCGGCGGAAGGTGGCCGCCGGGCTCCTACCTATAGAGAGGCAGATGGGTACACACCAGCTGCCTCCCCTCGTCCGCCGGACCTGTGCAATGAGGGACCTATCTGAGCTAACCTAACCTAAGCTATCTAGATATACGTATATGAGTTACTGAAACATGCATATGTACCAAGCATGCGTGTCTCAACAACTCCTATATGTATTTTGTGTCGAAAAAATTCCTCTAAACTATATAGGATAGGATAAGATAGAGAAAAAAAAGGGTAGAACTCTTTGTTGTTTATTTCTCTGAAAAAGAAAAACAGCTTGTAAGCGTAATACCAGAGTAGTTGCAAGTACGTTGCCAGCCTGTATTGGTGGGTAAGGGAGGAGGGGGAAGGGAAAGAAGGGGAAAATGAGGGGGAGGAAGGTGGTCTTCCGGCGCTCTCACTGACCGAACGAAACGCAACAATGCAAACACTGTTACTTCACGTCGGCTTCCTGCGAGAGGGTGGTACTACCCCGGACAAGCCGACCCATTTATACTGAAACCAGTTATAGGCATCACCGTGGCTCTACCACCTACAGTAAACACGTATCACCGTTAAAGTACTGAGTTCATGATAAACCTATGAAACTGATAAAGCATATCTTTGAGTAACATTTAGTCTATTTTTCATTAAAATAGGTTCGATCTATCAAAAATTATTGTACTTTAAATGAGGACGCAAGTAAGTACGAGATAAAAGTAAATAAGTAAATGGACTTAATACATTCAAATGACATTATTAATCACTGTTTTCCCTTATGGAACTGAAATAGTTTGGAAAATTATCCGATACGAGATATATTAAGAGTTGTTAAGGTATGTATGCTTGGTACATATATATGTTCCAACAACTCATTTATGAATGAATAGTTAGGTTAGGTCAGCTCAGATTTAACCGGACCAGGGAAGATGGGTGGGGGCCCCATCTTCCCATTGCACGGGTCCGGCGGACGGAGGAGGCGGCCAGTGTGTACCCGGCTGTCTCCTTACAAGACGAGGCCCGGCGGGGGCACTTCTGCTGCTCGGCCAACCGCTGGGGCGGCACGATGAAGTCTATAGAGATCTCGTGCCGCCCCAACTATAGCGGAAGACGTACACCGTGGGGTTTTAGTCCGTGCGAGTCGGACTTAACCTTAACCCACTCTCTCCCCCGGGAGGGTGGGTATCCATAAGGGATTTCCCCACGTTAAAAAAAAAGGTCAGCTCAGATAGTTCGCGAATTGCTCGTATCAGGCTACAGCCTAAGCCGAGGTGTGCCGTGCACCCTTGAGCTAGTTGCCCAAATAGATTCGGCTGAGTGCCGTAAGCACTCGCCTTAGTAGTCCGGTGAATCTGTTAAGACCTTGCTGGGTCAACAGAGTAGTCATATCGAAAAAAAAAAAAAAAAAAAAAATAGTCACTGATTTGTAGATCAAGCTTCAAGTAAGCGAAGTCACGGATACAGTTAGTACTTAATCCATAAATGGTACTATGGAGGATTTAAAAACAATATAAAACATTCACAAAGAAAAAACTTTCATTAAATATTTAACTTCAATTAGTATCATAAACTTTGTACATCTGAGAGCTCCTTTAATTAGAAAATTTTTCACTTAATTATGTTAATCCTAGGATTTTTTTTTCACAAATTAAAATAAAGTATCTAAGGGGAAAAAAATTCGCTTCCAACTTGCCCGTCATGAATATTTTAATTTTTTGATATTCATCACACTTTTAGTATAATTTTTTGACGGAGCTGACACATAAAACGTTAAATAACGTTTGTCTTTTAATTTCGCCATCGTTATGATCATTGTCGGCTCATTTCGTTCCAGTACAATTTTTTTTTGTAGAATAATTAAAAAAATTGATTTCATTTTTATAATATCATAAGATGCAAACGTACAGGCAGGTAACCTGAAGTTAAGTGATCACCGTCGTCCATAGACACTAGGAACATCTGGAGCACAGTATAAATATAAGAGACAGTACGGGAACTAAACAAAACAAAACAAGGTCGATTGTCCAGATCTCCTCTCAAAAATTTCTTTAAGGGCTTCGTCTACTGTTTGGGTTTCGTCATAGCTCGTTGATATATATGCCTCATTCAAGTACCAATTATAGAAAGAATAGTTATTGTTTGTGAAGTAGTTGTAATTATAATAAGCTTAGTTACTTAGTTACTCCTTAGAGTTTAATTTAGATCTTTTTAATACTCCATTTAATGCAGCAAAACAGTCGATCATCAAAACACTCTTTGATAACATTGCTTAATATGTAACTTTTCACTGTACTTTATCTTTACGATTATTATATTTTTATTCAACGCTTAATATCTTCTTGTAATCATTTCATTATCTATTAGTGAATATCTTTAATTAACTTTAAGTTGATTATTGTATTTTGTATTATGTAAGAAAAGCTGTTTTGCTTTGAATAAATAAATAAACTACCTACAAATGCTCGAAAATTACACACTCATAAAAGCATGCTTATCGACGAGGGGTTTTAACAGGTATTCTATGGACAGCAACGCGAAAACCGCTTAGAGGTCTTGTCGATGCACATGTTTGTGTGTGCCGGTACGAGCGATTGTAGGTAGTTTCTGTCTCTTGTATGTAGTGTGCCAGGGGAGTCGCAACTCGCAAGTGCGTTGCCAGCCTGTATTTGGAGGGAGATAGCTTGAGGGTGGATGACAGGAATGGGAGTGGTGCCTCTGGCGATCTCACCGACTGAATGAAACGCAACAATAGAAGCACTATTACTTCACATCGGTGTTTTTGTGGGTCGGGTGGTAGTACTCTGAGTGAGCCGACTCATTTATGCTGAAACCATTAATAGCTTCAGTGTGGCTCTACCACCTACAAAAATCAACAATAAATTTTATTCTAGGTACTGTTTTGACTTGACTTCTATTATTGAGAATTACAGAAATACTAAATTGTAGACCGTTTTAACCAATAGTTGCAACTACCATACAGTAAATATAACTTCTACCTTAGTAGCACACTTGAGTGGGATGCGATCCGAGATTTAGTATCTAGTAGATACACAATAATTACATATATCATGTAGTCCAGTGAAGCTGTTAAGACCTTGCTAGGTCAATAAAGTAGTCAGATCAAGAAAAAAAAAAACATTTATAATCTTTAACTTATACTACATATATATGTCTATACCAATATTACAAAAAGGTAAAGTTTGTGAGTTTGTGACGTTGTAGAGGGTAATCTCAGAAACTACTGGTCCTATTTGAAAAATTCTTTCAGCGTTATATAGCTCATTTACCGAGGATAGTTATAGGCCATATATCATCACGCTAAGACTATTAGGAGTAGAGTACCAATGAAGAATGTTTAAAAATCGTTATTTTTTTCCTCGTAAGAGCTTCCGCTGCATGTTAGCGTTAACCCAAAGTATCTATTCCACGCGAACGTCGCGGGAAGAGGCTAGTAAAATACATACATATTATTGTCTGTGTTGAGTTCTAGCTGACCCGTGCCCACTTAACGGTAAACATTTATAGAAAACTACTTTTTGTGACTTAAATATAAATGTTAGATATATGTGGTCGGTGAACTTTTTGGAGGCATTATCAAGATCTATAACTTTTCTCTAGAACTCAATTATATATCTCTCATGGTTAAAGGAGCGTTCGTAAGAAACATTTTCGTTCGACCATTTTTTCTTAGACTACTACAAAAAAATCTTTTCATTTTTTGGGTTAATGTATAGCAAACATTAACACTATTATCACCCTATTAGATACATCAATTCTATACATAAATAAGAACACTTATATATAATTCATAAATACAATTTTTGTTATTTTAATTATTTTGTGTTTTGACTATACATGCAAAAATTGGTAAAATCTGATATTAATTTATAATATATAGTATTAATTAATTAGGTCACGCTATTTTAAACCAGCAATCACAACTCAGTTTGGGACATACAATCATGGTTTTTTTTTTAAATTATAATTATTAATTTTCCAACAAGTAATTACTTTGGGATACAATATATTAAAATAAATATACTACAGCGATTTGTAAAAAAAACGCAATATAATCTTGCAAACGGATCGCATAATTTATTATAAGAAATGTATAGTTACTCATACTTATAGGAACTTTTTAAGTCATTGGATTTTAAAGGATTTCAAGTGTTAAGTGTTTTGATTATTAGACAAATAAATTTGGATTTTTAGGGTTTTATTTTAAACATTTGATAACGCCTATCTTCCTCGAGAAAATAATTAAGATACATTAATATGAAGTTTAGTTTTATAACTATACGTGTTATTACAAAAAAGTTAAATACGTATTGAATACTTGCTTTAAAAATGTTTCGTTTTAAATGCACCGCGCTCGCTGAATGTTAGCCATCTTGCTCTTTTACCTCGCATTGGTTAGGTTAGGTTAGACTTAGTTAGGGAGGGGTTTGGGGGGGTGCTGGGTATGTATCCTCTGGCTTGCCTACCTACTTCGTGGTTTAGAATCACCGAAAGACCCCACCCCTGCGTGACTAGCACGTAAGTGGTGGGAGGCTCAAGTCAGACTCCCCCCGGGAGCTTGACAGTTCATGAGGATTTTCTCTCCACGTTAAAAAAAAGGTTAAACTTGCGAAAAAAGGATAAAGGGGACTTGCCTCGGGTGAACGCGGTGCATTTAGTACGTAACCTTTTTAAAGCAAGTATTCAATGCGTATTTAACTATTATGTAATAACACCGTATAGATTTATGCGTTTGATCATAATCTCATCTGATGGTAAATGACCATGTAAAGATGAAACATTCAACATAGAGGTTATCTAGTTCCCAAATGTAGCTGCCGGAATACAATAATATCGTGGTGACAGATGGTTAACTTGTGGTTGGTAGCTAGTGGCACTTAGAAAAAGCCTTACTATATTTTTGGGGTCTATCGCCATGTTTTTCTTTATCGACAACTCCAACTTATTTTGGAAGTAGTAGAGCCACGCTGAAGTTTTTTTTTTCGAACTGACTACGCTATTGATCTAGCAAGGTCTTAACAGCTTCACCGGACTACTAAGGCGAGCGCTTATGGCACTCCGCCGATTTTTATTTTGGCAACTAGCTCAAAGGTGCATGGCACACCTCGGTTTGGGCTGTTGCCTGATACATGCATTTCACGACCTATCTGAGCTAACCTAAGCTAAGCTACATGCCACGCTGAAGCTATTATTGGTTTTTAGCATATATGGGTCGGCTCGTCTGGATTACTACCACCCGACCCAAAGAAAACCGACATGAAGTAACAGTGCTTGCACTGTTGCAATTTCGTTCGGTCAGTAAGAATACTGGAGACCCACCTCACATCCTCCTTTACTCTCCCCTCACCATTTCCCTTTTACCCCCAATCCTTCCAAACACATGCTGGCAATGCACTTGCGACTCCCCTTGTGTTGCTAGTGTCTATGGATGACGATGATCACTTAACATCAGATAAGCCGCCTGTTCGGTTGCCTCTTATGATATAAAAGAAAACCTTAGTTGCAAGGATTCGAACCTATATTTAGAATTTTTATACGAAAATATATCAGGGAAATTTGAAAGTTCGCTAACACTATATAACTGTACGTGACGCGGGGAACCGGCGGTCGTGCTGTCTGCATTTCGTATGTAAATTTTATTACATACAGATGAGAATGTATGGCTGCCAGCGAGTTTAATAAGTCGGAGTTATGTGGTTTAAGAGGATTGCGATGAGAGGAGTTGGTATTTATGTTTTGATACGATGTTTTAAAGATATCCTTTTGAAATAACCCATACGTTTGGTGGAGAATTTATGAAAATTTATTTATGTAAATGCTTACGCAAACAAGTCATACTTGAGTTTAGGGATGCCATTATACTAACTACTAATCAGTCTTCCAGATTTCGACGGCATTTCGATATTATAACTATGTCATGAGTGATTCATTTTGTATTAGAATGTATAACACATAGTCAATGCGATCAGGGATGCCAATAAATACTTCGTAGTTTCTGTCACTATTTATTTGGGCAGAGATTTGCATTACAATACTTTGTACATAAGAATGCGTAGATATCACCGACATTTTGACTTTTATTGGCCGAACTATATAATTTATAAGATGAACTAGATACGGTGTTATTACAAAAAAGTTAAGCATTTTTTAAACGCTTGCTTTAAAAAAGACCTCTCGGTGAATGTTCCCCGTTTTGATCTGTTGTCTCGCTTTGGTTAGATTAGGTTACACTTGCGAAAAAAGGATAACGCGATCTTGCTTCGGACGAGCGCGGTGCATTTCGTACGAAACCTTTTTTAAACCAAGAATTTAACTTTTTTGTAATAACACCGTATAAGTCAAAGCAATTATCATTTACTCATAATTCTGGAAAATGATTTAAGTAACACAAAAGTAATAAACAATGAGCAAATTAATATTATTTAAGTACATCAATTCTATATAACCGTTCTTATATATGTATCTGAAATATGTTTAGAAATGTGTGTAGAGCAGCGACATCTTGCCTTTTATAGGCCAAACTATGGAAGTCAAAGCTATTACTATTTATGAATAATTCTGCAAAATACTTTAAGTAACACAAAAATTATGATAATCATTAAACTAATGTTAATGCAAATAATAAATTAATAGTATTAAAATTCTTATTTATATCTCATTGAAATCTATATAATAATAATTCTTATTTATGTAATCTATCTAATACCTTTAAACGAGCAATTCTTGTATATTTTTATATTTGTATATATTCAGGATCATCCATTTCCGCGAAACTTAGTATGTAGGTAATTTCGTGGTCGATAAATCGATCTAGATTTTATTCATAGAAAACTAATAATACAAAAAATAGATAAGAAATAGAAAAATAGCTCAAATGGAAATCGGTTGCTTCGAAAATCCGAGTAACCCCAGTTCGAATCCGAGTGTAAATCATTTTTTTTTTGGAAAATTTTAAAACTGTAAATTTATTTGGGTTTAAACATGTTTTAAAAGAACCGAGCTAGGCTCGGTTACCTAGGTAATCTTTAATATAGTGGCGCTAGTATCAATGTATACTTCTAATATGGTGGTGCTAATCTCAATGTTCAGATCGTGTTGTAGTCTCGCATCTTGAATGTGACGTAGCGGCACCGGCGGTGGGTGATAACATTAGCTAGCTTCTTTTTAACGACTGCTCCGTCAATCCACCCCTACCTAAACAACATATTACTATTTTTTTTTCAGCACCAATATTGGAAAATATGCCTGAATATGAATATGTTAAGTATATGACTTCTCAAGGTTTTTTTTTTAATTATTGGAAATTTAATGATAATTGCTGGAAGTGTCGAAGAAAATAAACGATTCGTATTCCTATTAAGATATAAAAAATAATCGAGAGATAACAAACCACGAAGTTGCGTAAGTCATTTAGTGTATAATAAATAACATATATAGGAGATTGTTGTATTCATAATTCTACTATTATAGCGGCTAAATGAAACGTCTTGTATCACTTTAAGAATATATTACAAAAAAAAAGAATCAAGACACAGTTTGGTTTCACAATACAAAAAAGTAATAATAAAGCGTCTATGCAGAAAGTGACATATTCGTACGCACTCGCCCAAGGACACTTTAAAAGCCACTGGCGTAACGCTCGGGAGGACGCCGCGCTCGCGCAGGGCGCTGAAGTGGTGGGGCAAGAGAGGGAGGATTCCGTACTATGCGCGCCCGTGCTATATTCTCCCCCTCTAAGCCGCGTAAACGACCCGTGCGCGACTTGGGTGGACGACCCCGCTTACGGAGTTGGGCTACAACATCGTTTTCTCCTAACCCAGCTCGGAAACGGTCTATCAACCGCTGGAAAGTTGATGGTGAATTCTTTCTTCTCAGGTGACATTCTATATGGTGGAACGGCGATCGGTCTGTGATCACCAGTATCGATGCGATGGATCGCGTATGGCGTAGGATCTCCCCCTGGTGTAAAAATATCCTTATTTTCTTCCAGTAGACTGGCTAATTGTTCCTTCTCAGGTGATGACAGAGAAGTTCCCTCATCTTCACGCAAACTTAACGTGGAGAAGATGTGCGGTCCCTCATCAGCTTCGTATTCCAAAGTCATGTCCGACAACCCAGGAAGTGACCATTTACCTTTATTAAAATCAAGTATCAGGCCAGCATCCCTTACAAAATCGCTACCTAAAAGCGAATCGGTCGCACCAGGAATGACAATAAAAACCGTAGGTATCACAACCTCTCTTACTCTCACCTCAACAGTAGCATTTTGTACATTTTTCAAACGCGTAACACTATCAGCGAACCTTAAGTCTAACTTAACCCAAGTAAATTGCTGTCCGTTTTTACATAGCAATTGATATAAACTATCACTCGCAATTGATTGCTTAGCACCGGTGTCGATTATAACACGTCCCGTTTCACTAAAAATATTTATATACAATACCGGTCGACCACGGGGTCGAATGGGACTAGCGGACGCCACGCTGGCGTATGAAAACGTAACGGTATTGGACGATGACTTCTTCTCACGACATTTTGGACAGTTTGCTCTTATATAACCAGCAGTACCACATCCGAAACATGTGGGAGGCACGGGAGACACACTAGTTTCCTCTGAATGCTTTCTTTGCAATTTATGACATTTCTCTTTTTCATGTCCATATGATTTGCAATATGTACAACGCGAGCGGTATTTCTTAGCCGCTGTTGACAATGAAGGCGGTGAAATCCGTATGGGTTCAGGTGCTTGTACCTCCAAAAACATATCTTCAACTCGTCTAGCATGTTGAAGAAACTCCCTGAATGTCTTGACTGACGGTCTAGCCACCTTTTCACGTATACTGCGGTGAAGAAGGCCATAAATCATGTCCAACTGAACTTCCTCTGTAATAGTGTTCGGTGGTAACTGTGAAATTAATGCGCGCGCATTGCATACAAAAACATCTGTGGATTCTTCACCTTGCTCTTTACTAAATAATTCACGATATACTCTATGTGGTGGGAGGCGCGGACCATACATTTGTTTCATAAGATTAATCGCTTCGGTCCATGATGTTATACTGTGTTTAACACCTTGCCACCATGTAGCAGCTAATCCGGTGAGAAGCATAGGCAGTCCTTTGACAGCCATCTGATCGTCGATACCTGCACACTCTTTAAAAATTTGTATCGCCTCGATAAATGCTAAAACATCGCCAGTACCGTCGAACCTTGACGTACAAGTCGTAAAACTAACGGCCGTAGGCATAGTCGACATTGATAGCAAGGAAGACCGGTCAGGCACCGGCCTGCGCAGCATCTCCATCAGTTGTGTGAATTGGTCATTCGACATCACAACCTGCGGTGGGACGGCAGATTTATCCAAACCGCCCTGGTCTGCATCGCCTTCTGAGGACGAATCGTCTTGTTGTTTCCTACGTGGCATCGTTGTATCAGTTTATAAAACTTCTCATAAAGATATATCTTAATATCTTAACTAGTGACAATACGTGTCACGAAATTAAAAAAAAAAGAGTGAAAATAACTAATCTCATTTATAGATTACACCGTTTAACAAAACAAATGTCCACAAAAAAAAATATGCAGTTCAAAGTTTGTGTGAAATAATAAAAGGTGCACTTCCCTCAAAATTCGATGAACAACGAAGTATATATATACTGAAGACTGAAAACGGCCGCAAGCGTCACTCAGGTCGCTACGCTGCCATTTTATGTTGCATAGCCGGCACACGGCACGGCTAGGTACTATGCGGCAAGGCGTGCCCAAGCCGATCACGAAGTACACAACACAAAAGTCTAACACAGCAAATATAGTTGTTTACGACTGTATTTACACCATAAACTGATAGTACTTATGTAGATGTTATAGTCACCGTATAACACACAGCAGTTTAACACAGTAAGAAATCATTGTCTTTTGCACAATTTCACAAACAAACAAAAACGGGCGAGTCCATTATATAACTGCGTAATAATTAACTTCAATCGGCCTCAAGTTGGGCTGCCAATTATAGCGGCTAAATGAAACGTCTTGTATCACTTTAAGAATATATTACAAAAAAAAAGAATCAAGACACAGTTTGGTTTCACAATACAAAAAAGTAATAATAAAGCGTCTATGCAGAAAATGACATATTCGTACGCACTCGCCCAAGGACACTTTAAAAGCCACTGGCGTAACGCTCGGGAGGACGCCGCGCTCGCGCAGGGCGCTGGAGTGGTGGGGTAAGAGAGGGAGGATTCCGTACTATGCGCGCCCGTGCTATACTATCGCTACAAATAGTCTAGATCAGTGTTTCCCAAAGCGGGTCCCAAGCCCCACACGGGGGCAATTTGATAGTTAAGGGGCGATTTAAAAATCGACACGACTTTAACCCTTTTGCTTTGAGCTATTTAAATGCAATGCTAGAAATCGATGACAAATTTAACGAAAAACGCAGATTCTTAAAAAAAAATACTCTTAATAATTATTAGGTATAATTTTGTTAGACGTTACCAAAATATCAACTGGGTAATTAGATTCGTCAAGTAAGTTTGTCATTATATGTTTTGAAATTTTACCTACGATGTTTTGATAACAATTTCATAGTCATTTCTTCCTAAAACTTATTATTTATAAATATAAATTAATTTCTTTAGTGACCAAAACAATTTTTAAAGATTAAAATGATATAGGGGGGGTGCATAAAAATTTTAGAAATGTTAAAGTGGGGCATGGTTTAAAAAGTTTGGGAAACACTGGTCTAGATTGTGATTCTAATTTAGTATAAATTATCGTCGAGGTATATTCGGACCAGTCAAATTATAGACATTGAAAGTATACTTCGTGAGCAGTAGGCCACGGAAGCTTTAATGTTTATTTTATGTGTGAGCAATTTGCACAACTTGGCATTTGTTCCCGGGCTCGACATTTAAACTTACAATGATATATAGCAACATATTTTATGTTCCTCATCGTAGCGTCGGCGACCCGTCGCCTTCCACTTCCTTCGTATGATATATATGCGTTTGAAATTTTGAAATTTTATTATATTTTCTTTGGAAATTTTTATATAATTCTTCTCTCTGTGTGTGTGACTGAACGCCTCCTAGACGGCTGAATAAATCTTGATGAATTTTTTTGTACGTGTTCACGAGGGCTCATGAATCGTTTTGATACACAATTGGATACGGGACGTGGTGATATGGTTGACATTTAGGTTTTTTTTTTTTTATTACTAAGGCAGGACATCGTTTACAGGTTTCGCTAGCAATAACACAATAACGATATATTTTAAAAGGTCCTCTGCAACGTCTGTGTAATTGTTCGCGATAAACTCAAAAAGTACTGACCGGATTTTCACGCGGTTTTCACCAGTAGTTAAGGTGATTTATGAGAAAGGTTAAGGTATATACTTTGTCAAGGTGTTTTTTATTATCATGGCAGGATAACATCCGCCGAGCCTGCTAGTTGTTATCTATAATGATCTGCGTGTTCCGAAAACGCGTACATCCGACGTAGGTTGGAATTCTTAAAGCCGGAACTTTCAGCGAAGGTAACATAATTAAACTATAGTATAGTATTTAAGCTCTTTCTAAACCTGCCTGGTTAGTTTATTTATTTTTTATTTATTTTAGGGTCATCAACATGACATAACATGACAAAGCATTAATATCAATGATAATAATACATCTACTCCTTACAAATGAGGTTTATACAGTTCAATAGAATACAGAAGTAGGCTTCAATAAACGAAATTTGCCATCAGAGTTGTTAGAAATTTCATATTATATATTTTAGTATTCACCCACCTTCCTAAAAATGTAAACAAAATATAAGGTACATACCACACTGAAAGCGATATTTTTTTATCGAATGAAGCGCTATATATTAAATATTACGAATCACGAAGATGTTAGTTTGTTTTTTTTTTTTAAATTTATAAGCTATTAAGTACCAATGTGTGAAAGGTCATTCAAATAGTTGTTAGCGATTGACGAGGCGGTGTCTTTGTTTGACACGGGCTCAACACTCATTCTAATCGTTATCAATCACTATCAATTTCTAGCATTTAACTATTTAGCAATTGGTCACCCCCATTAATGTAAGACGGTTACATATATATTGTTGATAGCTTAAATTTGAAACCCATTTCCCCTCCCCCCCTCTCCCCTCCTTTACCCTCTCCTCTAACGTCTCTGCCTTTCTCTCCATTCCCCCAAACATAGGTTGGCAACGCACTTGCGACTCCTCTGGGGTTGCTTTTGTCTATGGGCGGCGGTGATCGTTTAACAACAGGTGACCTGTCTGCTTATTTGCCTCCTTTATGATATTTAAAAAAATACCGATTGATTTAGAAATAAAAATAGTGTATACTATACAGCTAAATTATCGCCTTTGAATTATCGTGAAATTGTAACCATATAAATATTATATGTTTATATAAATAATTTTGCGCGCATATTAATTTTACTCAATGTCTTGAGTTTCTCTTTGCTGGTTAAAAAGGCTTTTCCTCGCCATTCTCTATCTCTGTATTGATGATTATAATCTATATACACACCAGTTGACCCAGCCACGCATTACTGTGGCTCAGTTTATTACACAGTTATCAGGTATTTATATATATGAAACAAATAAGTGCTGTGCGTCATATTTTAAATTTCTCGAACTGACTACGCTATTGACCTAGCAAGGTCTTTACAGCTTCACCGGACTAGTCATATTTTAAAATTGTTCCTTTTTCTTCTGTTTGTCATACTGACATCCAAGAAGTTTCGTATGTAAAACGTCTGCATGCTCCATATTTGATCAATGAGATTCAGACCAGAAACACATCTCATTATCTGGAGTGCAGCTATTAAATTTATTTATAAGGGGCCAACCAACAGTTTTCTATCAACAAACGAATTTAGAGTCCCATCTGTTAGAGACTGATTAAGCTTATAATGAACAATAATATTCAATATTGACAATCATTTAATTTGTAATTAAAAATATTGAGGCCAATAATCGAAATATAAATTATCCTATCTCTCAAGTTAGACCAAATTATACATAAAAACCAACTTTCATGGAGATCGGTATTATATTGTATATTCGCTTTCGGAGTTCATCGTAAACAAACATTATGACACTGGATTTTTATATATTTAGGTATATAAGATTTGTACAAAAAAGTAAACAATTTGGATTTAAAATACTATTATACGGTATTTTTAAAACTTACTCTGACGTCCATAAGAGCATGACCTTTACAATAAAATCGCATCGGATCGACATAGTTAAATTAATATATTTCTTGTAGTGGACTAAAACCTTTATTAGTTACACACGATCCAATCCATTGAGTGTACGCAGACTGATCTCGTAAAGACTGGCTACATTTCATTTACGACAGGTGATTTAATATAATTAAATATTACATGGGCTTATATTATAACATGTGCGAAACTTTCAAATAAATTTAGTGAACAATTACATGTTTATGTAAAATAAATAAATTAATATTAAATTTTTACGCAGGCGTCTATTCAAATGCTCCAAAAATGAAAAAAAGAAATCGCCCATTCACCAAATAATACAAGTCATGGTGTAAAACCAATCAAGATAAACTATCCTAGTAATGTCGCGCTTTAGAATTTGTCCACTCGCCCGGGGTATTATGTCGGCTCGCCCGGGGCAGTAGTCGGCTCGCCTGGGATAGTACCACACTCTCACAGAAAACAATTTTAATAAAAAGGATTTATTAATTCAAATTTTTGGTTTTTCCGTATCAAACATTTTCTTTCATAAAATCCCTATGCTGAAAGTTGTAAATACAACAAAAAAAGAACTAGACAAATACGTGCAGCCGTCTTGAAGTTATACAACAAATGAATTTGCATACCATATTATTCTCCCCTCGGCAGCGGCTTAAGCCTAGGTCTGTTCCCTTGGCATGAAGGCTTTCATGCGCTGCTAGCGCGATACACTCACACAAAATCTTACATCACTGCGACAACATTACACATATCATCTCCACACACGTGCACGCATACACGCTTACACATGAAAGTGGAAGGGTTTTATTTCTGTCCCTTATCGAAATGAAAGAGTTTAGAAAATTATCGGATACGAAATATATATAAGAGTTGTTAAAGTATGTATGCTTGGTACACATATATGTTTCAACAACTCATATATGTATGAATAATTTAGCATAGGCTATCTCAGATAGTCGTGAATTGCACGTATCAGGCAACAGCCCAAGCCGAGGTGTGCCGTGTACCCTTGAACTAGTTGCCAAATATAATCGGATGAGTGACCTAAGCGATCGCATTAGTAGTCTGTTAAGACCTTGCTAGGTAAATAGCGTAGTCAGTTCGAGAAAATAAAAGCAATTTATTTTTATTTATTTACATTCTATCATTACAAAATGATTACCGGAGAAATAAATTAAAAGAATTATATCATTCGATCATCTAGAACACATGGCGGAGGATAAAATGGCTTCACTATCTCGAGCGCGTAAACATGCCTTTGGCATATCGGAACAATTCAGTGACGTCAAAAGGTAGGCTTTTTGGGCGCCCGGGGCATATTTTATTAGGTTTGTCCGCGCGTCCCGTTCATATTTATAGTGTGAATTGTATGTGTCAATCTATTTTATAATAGTTATATGTATACCTTTTAAATCCGTTTAGGCTCGTTTCCTCCATACTATTCACACAAAATATTTTTTTCTTAGTCCGTTTGTGCAATTATTGTTCAAGAAATATATAATTTTGATTAAATACATCGTTTTATTGACAGTTAAAGTTGTAATAGATATTGTGTTATATTATTTACTTAAATATACTCTAATATACCTCAAATTAAAAAAGCCGAAATAAATATGTCGATGGGTTTTATGTTATTAAAGGAAAGTAGCTAAAGCATGGTCTTTGGGACTATTAGCAGGATTAATTTTTTACAATTTATGATTTACCTACTGATGGAAAAAGTATGATGATAGGACTATGTCAATCACTTAATATAAAAAGGAGATTTGAACTAAAAAAGTATTTAGTTTGCGCGTATGCCGCGGTATAATATGTGAGCGAGAGTGGGAGAAATGAAAAAATCAGAATAAAAAAGAGTTAATTCAATTTAGACGAAGGCTGAGAAGGAGCTTATGAGTTTCAAAGCTAGAGCCAGTTCGGACAGACAACCCAGTCATAGAAAAGAACCGGTAAGAAACTCGAGATGGTTTATCTTTTAATGATATATTTTTACAAAACACAGACAATTACATTATTTTTTAGTTATATATTGATCTACCCTATAACAGTATATAACGCATAAATGCAACCCGCCAGGTAATTGCACTACTTTTTGGAATTTAATCCAACCAGTGTAGACACCCAACCGTTTCTTTCGCTGTCTTGTGTTGTATTTGTAAATCGTAAATCAAACTACACTGTGTGACTTCTATAATGCAACTGGTTTATTAAGAGATTCCTACATACTAATTGAACATACTAACAACAACTAATACCTACATATGCAATAGATTACAAAATACATTCAGAACCATATAACGCGATTGGCTTTTGAACACCCATTAAATGGTTTTTTTTTTTTCGAAATGTCTACGCTATTGACCCAGCAAGGTCTTAACAGCTTCACCGGACTACTAGGGCACTCAGCCGCTTTTATTTTGGCAACCAGCTCAAGGGTGCACGGCACACCTCGACTTGGCTGTTGCCTGTTGCATGCAAAATCGCGACCTATCTTAGCTAACCTAGCCAACTATTCATATATGTATGAGTTGTTGAAACGTATATGTGTACCAAGCATACACGCCTCAACAACTCCTCCATATATTTATTATCGGAAAATTAAGAGTTTTTCAGTTCGATGAGGGAAAAAAGTAAACCCTTCCACTTTCATGTGTAAGCGTGTAGCGTGCACGTGTGTGGGGGTGATCGTGTAGTGTTGTAGCAGTGATATATATTTATGTGTCACCGTATCGCGCAAGCAACGCACTCAAGGGCTCCCTACCGAGGGATCGAACCTAGGCTTGAGCCACTACCGTGGGAGGCCTAATCGGGTCCCACTAAATGGAAAAAAGGGATATAACTGAAAAACAGAAGTAGACGATGTTCTGAACAGTTTTATCTCAGCCTATTGATCTAATTAGTCTACTAACTCTAAAAGATATGATAAAATTCGGCTTAAGAACCGAATAGAAAGGGATGACCAAAAAATCACGGAAACGGATAACAAATCTGTTAACGAAATAATTAATTCTGTTTTAGTGAGGTCCGCTTTGTGCGAGAATCGATGTGGTTAATCACTTTCAATTAGGTAACAAGGCACTTTCTATTGTACGAGTTTACTATTCAGTTAAAAGCCTAATTAAATCACACGTGATGTTAATGAACTGTACGGCAAAATATGGTATGGAAAGCGTAGAAGAGAACTGGCTTTATTATTAATATTATAAAGGCTTATGTGAGTTTATCTATTACGCTTACATACCTCAACTATTCAACCTATGATTATAAAATTAAGCATACACATCGCCAGGGATACATGAAGAGACAGCGTACCTTTCGTCAAGAAAAGGTACTGTTACTAAGGAATATATCTAATCTAAATGAACACGAGCGAAGCCGCGACTAAATGTTTGTCGTTTGTCGTGCTTTCACGTCTTATCTACTCGAATATCAGGGTCACTTGATGTTAAGTGATCACCACTATCCATAGATACCAGCAACACCAGAGAAGTCACAAGTGCGAGGGAGAGGTGAACCTCTGGCGCTCTCGCTGACCGAACGAAACGCAACAATGCAAGCAATGTCTACTTCACGTCGTTTTTTCTGTGGGTCGGGTGGTAGTACCCTGAGCGTGCCGATCCATTCATGCTGAAACCAGTTATAATTTCAATGTGGCTCTACCACCTACAATTTATATACAAATGTATATGTGTGTCAGAACAGAGTAATCTATCATCTAGAAAAAAGTAGATTAAATGTACATTAATAAGGCCATAAACCAAACATAGTATAGAAATAGAGAGATGTCAACGTAAGAGTTGTAGCTGATCAAGTACATAAAACATTTTTCCTGTCTTGAATATAGATTTCACCTATCCTTTCGAACCAGTACCACAGTACAGACCAGATTTTAGGAAAAATCTTTAAAAATGAATGTTAACTTGATCAAAATATACAAATGAAATTTTTGCCATCCATATCCAAATTTCGCTAACCCAAGAGATCATTGTAGATGGAGAATTAATAATATTTGGTAAGTTAATCAATAAAAACATTGTTTTTAAACAAAAATTAATTGGTAAAAAATTAAAAACCCTATGTTAAGTGAATAGGAAAAGTATCGACGTAGTCTGGTAAGGCTGTTAAGACCTTGTTAGGTCAATAGCGTAGTCATTTCGAAAAAAATAAAAGTATTGTCATTTAGGCACGGTTAAACGACATCGGAGTTTATTTTTCTAAAATTGTTTTAAGCTATAAAATATTGATTTGAACGGTAACAATGTCAAAAAAGCCAACATAGTTTTTTTTCAGGTCACAAGAGGCAAACCAACACAGGGGTCAACTCATGTTAAGTGATCACAGCCGTCCCGTAGGCACTTGCAGTACCAGGGGAATCACAAGTCCATTGCCAGCCTGTGTTTGGGGTAAGGGGTTAAAGGAGATGGGAAGGGGGCGTGGGGAGGGAGGTAGTCCTCCGGCGCTCTCTCTGACCGAACGAAACGCAACAATGCAATCACTGTTACTTCACGTTGGTTTTCTGTGAGAGGTTGGTACTACCCCGGGCGGGCCGTCCCATTCATACTAAAGCAAGTAATACGAGTAACTTCAGCGTGGCTCTACCACCTACAAAATTACAGATTATTTAATTATGGATACCCGGATAACTATATTAAAAACAATAGTTATTTTTGAGATATGTTAAGCTTTAAAAGAAATATCTGCCTTTGATTATTCAAGATATATGAAACGACGGACATACAATACAAAACCTCATTTCAAGTGTAACAAAGAAAACAAAGTTTAGGGTAAATGTTAATTCCCAAAACTTTTTGTATAAAACTAGTGGGAAAGGTCTATTCTTTTTATTCTCAAAACAGAGAATAACTTCAAATCTAACTTGTAGGAAGTGTTTAGGCATAAATTAAGTCCAAATTCAAAGTCCAATCTATACTTCTATACTAATATATTATAAAGCTGGAGGGTTTGTTTGTTTGTTTGGTTGAATGCGCCAATCTCAGGAACTACGTGTCTGTTTTGAAAAATTCTTTCAGTTTTAAATAGTTGATTTATCGACAACGGCTATATAGTATCACTTTAAGGGCAGTAGGAGCGGAGCACCAATAAAGAATGTTTCAAAATCAGGATTTATTTTCGTTTGGAGTGCTTCCGCTGCATGTGTGCGTTAGCCCAAAGTAACTGTTCCACGAGGATGAAGTCGCGAGCAGAAGGTAATGTTATATATAAGTAAAAATCGGAGATGACCGGTCACTTGCCTGTCACTCGCACTTGGATTCACTCGATTTTGATTCGCTCTTCAGCACTATATGTATACCGATGCAGCACAACAATTGGTGTTTATATATTTGTAGTGTTCATTATCTGGGAAGCTGGTTCTTGGCTAATATCGGCAACGGCTAAGGAAGACTATCACGTAAGGTAATCGTCATCACAACTATAAAATAGTACTTTTGGCATTCATTTTAAAGTGGCCAAAAAGGCCAACCTCTAGCCAATTTTAAATTGGCTAACTGAACGGGTTTTATCGCATGTATCATGGCGAGTGTGTTGAAGAGTGGAAAGTAGAAGATGGAATGAGATTAAATAAATCTCATTCCATATTCTCCTTTTCACTACAAAACTGCACGAGCACGCGTTTCCACGGATTCACAGTAGCAATGATCCAGGAAAGAACGAATAAGTTCGAAAATTCTTATCTTTGTCGTATTGTGAAGGTATGTAATCACCTTTCAGCCTGTGTTTTCCTGTTAACGGACACGGGGTTATACGAGGCGTGAAGAGCCATTACAGCAGGTCAGCATGATGATAACGAGTGCGGTTGCTATATAATATCGACAATCGCCGTTATTTATGGACTGTACAGTAATTTTGCCGAACGAGTTTAAAAAGATACAAACCACTCTCTAGATTAGATACTTTGTTTGCCCGCCTCCTCCTACCATCGTAATCGGATCTATAGAAGATAGGTCGGGGGCTCATCTTTACATTGCACATTTCCAGTTGACGGAGGAAACGGCCGGTGTGTACATTATACGGCATTTTTTCTGATGCCCGACCAACCGCTGGGGTGGCATGATGAAGTCTATAGAGAACTCGTGTTGCCCCAACTATAGCGGCGAAGGTACACCGTGGGGCTTTAGTCACCACCCACTCTTTCCCCAGAGATCCCAGAGAGAGTGGACATCCATAAAAAATTGTCCACTTAAAAAAAGCAGATATTAGATATCTTAGCCTATGTGGGTGTGGTGGTTACCACCCCTATAAGTATATATCTTAAAGTGATGTTTTTTGGATTTCAACAAAAAAGTATCTACCTTTGGAAGTTACTTAACAGAAAAATACTATAACCTTCATACCACCAAATGGAAATGAAAAATAACACACATTTCAACGTATATCAAAGAAAGGAAAGTTTTAGGTAAATGTTAATTCTACTTGAATGCGTGAAACTTTGTTCCTTTACCCCGTATTTTCTTCATTTACGAACTTCCATATACGTAGGTGTTTATTCGAACTTTGGGATGTATGAAACGCGATTACTTAAACTTTGTATTAGTATAAAGTTTCTCTTATATTCTCCGGTTTTAATGAATCTTTTACCTTACATTCTTGCTGGTATATCAAAATTTTATGACTCAGATTTTTAGATATCTGTATCGGGGAGTGATAAATCGGTGTCCATAACGTCATCCATGATGAATCAAATAATCTTGATCAATCAATCCACCAAGAATAATGGAATAAAATGTTAACTTATTGCAGAAACACATCGCTGAATATAGTTACGACGAATTATCCGTAGATGTGAATAGCCCAACTGTATGAGCGAGGATGCTCAATATCTAGTCGGCGGTCGCCTTTTAAGGCATCTAGATACATGAACACCCGATACTTCCAACCAATGGCGTCTCACGCCGGGGTATATGAAATGCCGATAAATTCAATCAATGACGTTTGAGGTCATTAGTAAAACACCCTCGACATAGTCATTAGCACGGTATTGAAGGTCAATAGTGACTCTCTCTATATGTACTTTATTTTTAAATAAAACATTAAAAAAAAACTCAGTTACGAAAATTATAATTAATTACCAATCATCACAAAAAGGATTATATTTCTTATATATTATTATTGCTTAAAAAGGATAAAGTTTAAATATTTTTTTTAATTTTACTTCTTAGACATTTAGCCCATATAAAAAAAAAAACGATTTAGAGCGAATTTTATCTATACTAATATTATAAAGAGACAACGCTTGTGACGTTGTAGGGGGTAATCTCAGAAACTACTGGTCCGATTTGAAAATATCTTTCAATGTTATATAGCTCATTTATCGAGGATGGTTATAAGCTGGTCATTACGTTAAGAGCAATAAGGGCGGAGAAACAATGAAGAATGTTTAAAAATCGGGCGATTTTTTTTCCTCGTGATAGTTTCCGCTGCGTGTTAGTATTAGCCCAAAGGATATATTCCACGCGAATTGAGTCGCAGGCAGAGGCTAGTATAAAGATAAAGTAAAAGGGAAAATAATATATAAATATAAGATTTTATTTAACCCTATATTTCGTATAGGGGTGTAAGGGGCTGTCGAATAACATCATAAGACTTGAGACACTCAAGCCAACCTCACCTGCACGTGGTGCACCCTGCTGAATAACGAACGAGGCAATGGCGCAAGCGGGGTGGTACGGTTTTACAGCCTGACTGGGTCACAACCACCATGTATATGGCGAAAAAGCCCGTAATAGTGATTCGCTTCTATGGATCGCGTTTCGGTATCAGCCTGTGCATATCCAGCTTTTTACAGGCCGGCATGATAGTGGCGACCGGCGATGAACATTGTGTCAATCGGTGGTCGCTATTCTTTTTGGATTGTACTATGCTTACCATCAGGTATAGTGCAGTCACTTTGCCGTGCTACAATGAAAAAAAAACTCTATTTGTTATAAAGGTAATTATTTGTTGTTTGTTAAATATAAATTTGAAAGTTATTTAATAGATTCTCGAACTTATGGCACACATAGAAAGCTACATTATTAACTGTATCAAAAACTACATTGACGCGAGTGTAGCTATTAGTAAAAGTTAGCCTGGATATAAATACAAAAATAGCGATAGACAAAAAAAAATAGTGAGTGGAGATCCTCCGCGCAGAAGAAGGGAAACTTCGTAATGTGAAAAAGAAAACAGGAAGGGGTAGAAATTGATTTTTAGTGAAATCATATGGTTTCTGACATTGAGCGTTTAACGCAGCAGTGCTTTCATACCCCCTCTATAGTAGCGTTAAGCGTTTAACACAACATTGTTGAAAGTAGCATTAGAAGTTTCATCTCAAAAAGGATAAAAAAATTTGCAGTAATTGTGTTGATTACCGGTCGTCGTAAATTCAAATTTGGTAATAAATCAGAGCTAGTCAATATTATAATGATGATACCAAAATGTGGTGTCAGGGTTTTGTCTAATACCCGATTTAGTTAGCTACCACTATCATGATAAAAATCTTCTCAACAAGTATTTACAAGTTTGTTTTAACGGCTGCATAAGACTCATTATTTCTCCAGGTTTTGCCTGTTTATCATAGACTTCATTGTCATTTATCATCAGGAGTAAAATGATTTCTATTTTAATGGTTAATTTTAATAATTTTATACGGTCTTTATAATTTATACTAATATTATAATGAGGTAAAGCTTGTGAGTTTGTGACGTTGTAGGCTAATCTCAGTAATTACTGGTCCAATTTGAAAAATTCTTTCAGTGTTATATAGCTCATTTAGTAAGGATAGTTATAGGCTATACATCATCACGCTAAGACTAATTGGAGCGGAGCACCAATGAAGATTGTTTCAAAATCGGGGTTGTTTTTACTCTTGAAAGCGTCCGTTGCATATTAGCATTAGCCCAAAGTAACTATTCCGTGCGAACGAAGGCGTAGGCAGAAGCTAGTATTTTTATAAACTAATATGATTTTCAAATAATTTAACATCTAAATTCGGTAACACTACAACACATCCAAGACGCGACCGAAACATCAACACTACCGCCTACCTATTAGAGTGTTCGGCTGATAAAAGGTAAGATGTTTATCGGACGGTCACTTCTTCACTTCGGATAAATATAGTTAGTCACAGTGCCTACAGAGTACTAATCGGATTCTCTGGCTAAATATATGTTTTTCATTACAGGAGAGATTGTGATCAAATGCCAAAACTATTAAATACTAGAACAATATTATATTTATATCTTATGATATGTTGTGTCAAGTATCGATTCCAAATGAATATTTAACTCCCTCCTACAAAGTCAAAAATTAAGCGAAATTGACCCCGCCTAATGGTGGAGTCCTTAATCATTTAAATCGATCATCCGTCCGGTTGTGTAATCAAGTCGAATTATTTAAATTGTTAAAATTACTCGCATGTCTCAGAAGAACGAAGCGATGCTCAGCAATGCAATGCGATATATATTTTTTTAATCTAAGATGACAACTCTAACGTTGTTTGGTCAATCGTGACGAGAGTTGGTATTTCGTTATAAACAGTGACACCGATCGTTGTCTTTGGATAGCTCCAACGATTTAGTCCAACGAGATAGTACGTACGTGGTAGGATATATCAACTTATTATCTTCACAAATTGCTTTGTTTATAACATTAATATTTGAACAAAATAGAATAAAAAACGCCTGCGAAGGAGCTGGCAAAGCTAGTATCTATAGCATAATGTCTCAAAAGTTTGTGTATTTGATAATAACCGTATAGGATTATAAAAGCGAGGACATATCAACTAGTATATTAAAAATCAAAGTCAAAGGTGGTAGAGCCACGCTGAAGTTATTACTAGTTTCAGCATGAATGGGTCGACACGCCCGGGGTAGTATCGCCTTCTCACAAAAAATCGACGTGAAGTAATATTATTGCGTTTCGTTCGATCAGTGAGAGCGCCGTTGGACCACCTCCACTCCTCTTCCCCCCCCCCCTCTACCCCCTCCCCCTTCTCCCCTCTCCCTAACCTTCCTCTCGCCAATCACAGGCTGGCAACGCACTTGCAACTCCCCTGGTGATGAAAGTGTCTATGGACTGTGGTAATCGCTTAACATCAGGTGAGCCACCTGTTCGTTTGCCACCTATGATATAATAAAAAATGTACATTTGTTTGAATTTTTATCCCATTGGAAATCTAAACAATTTTTTATAGACGTCAGTTAGAATAAGATATAGGTACGATTATTAACAATTTATCTCCAATAAAGCTAACATTCTATATACCAGTAGTAGTTTCTTGCGACTTCATCTGCGTTTATCCTTATAAAAGATATAATATAAATTTTACTTTGTAACAGCTATAAAATTACTGAATACTTATTTTCAATTTTGTAAGTTCAAAAATAATGAATTTTCACTCCATTTTTCACTAGGCTAAAAGTTAATTTCCAAAAATTCTTCTTTACTGTTCATTTACGGTATAAAAAGAAGCTGCTCGCCAATTTCACGGCTCTAGCCTCAGTAATTTGGGCTATGCGTTGACGTGTCAGGCAATCAAACAGTAATATGTATACACTAGCGGGCCCAGGGGCGTTGTCCTGCTCTGGTAATAAACAAAACCTCGACAAATTATATACCAAAGCTTTCCTCATTAACCACTTTATCTACTAGTGAAATCCGCATGAAAATCCGTTCAATAGTTTTTGAGTGTATCACGAACAGACAGACAGATGTGGCAGAAGACTTTTTGTGATAATATGTAATGATAGATGGATTAAACATTCTACACGTTACATTGATACATTGCATGATTTTTTTATTTGGAATTAACAATTATTTCTTCATAATATTCTAATAATACCATGTGGGACATTATATACAATCGGCTTCGTAACTAAGCGGTCCACATTTAGGAAGCTCTAGGAACCGTTATGAACAAGATTTGAATATTTTAATGTCGTCGCATTTATCCGACTTAAAATTTAATTTAAGAGGAGTTTGGGTCTTAACACTTAGGAGAGAAGGATCGTAGTACCTCTGGCTTTATAGCATCTACAATATACTAGTATCAGGAGAAGAGTATTCTTGCTTTTACTAAAGAGGGTTAATCTACATTAATCAATGAACTATCAGGCAGACATTTTAATGCAATAACTTACTGTTTGGTAAAAAGCAGATGCAAACGAATAGGCGGGTTACCTGATGTTAAGTGATCACCGCCGTCTATAGACGCTAGCAACACCAGGGGTGTCCCAAGTGCGTTGCCAACCTGTATTTGAGGAGATCGGCAGGGAGATTGTGAGGGGGAGAAGAAAGGGGGAAGGTAGGTGAGCCTCCGGCGTTATCACTGATCTAACAAAACGCAACAATGCAAGCACTGTTACTTCACGTCGGTTTTCTGGGTAATGTACGTACGTGTATGTATATGTTAGCATGATTTTGAAACATTATTCATTTGTCTTAGCGTAATGATATATAGCCTACAGCCTTTCGCGATAAATGAGCTACCTAACACTGAAATAATATTTCAAATCAGACTAATAGTCCCTGAGATTAGCGCGTTCAAGCGAACAGACTTACTCTTCAGCTTTTTAATATTAGTGTAGATTTCACTTATTTACGTTCAGTTGCCTATTTAATTTAACATATGGTCGTAGCGTGAAGGCAAGCATTGGTCTCATGCTCTCCGTTAGTACAGGGCGCTGGTACAATACGCCGCGAGTAACTCATCTATACTAAAATTATAAAGAGGTAAAGTTTGTGAGTTTGTGACGTTGTAGGGGGTAATCTCAGGAACTACTGGTCCGATTTGAAATAATAAATATGATCACCACGCTAAGACCAATACGAACGGAGCACCAATGAAGAATGTTTAAAAATCGGAATTTTTTAACTTCTTGAGAGATTCCGCTACGTGTTAGCGTTAGTCCAAAGCAACTATTCCACGCGAACGAAGTCGCAAACAGAGGCTAGTTGTTAATATAAATTAAAAGGATACAAATAACAGCCACAAAATTAATTTAACCACTAAACCACGTAGTTCTTATTTATTACGAAAGAATAAACGTCGCTAAATTCATTAGAAAAACTTAACCCCTAAATACAATAAGTAAAAGAAAGAGTCCAAATAAAGTACAAAAGTTACATCCACTATTCCGAATGAGTATTTAGTTCCAACGCCGCACCGTCTCTATTGAATTGTGTCGGGCGGGTGTAATGTAGCTGATCCACTGACAAGCGACGCGATTTAATGAGTAATTTTGAGTGTTTTTTTAGAGGAAGCCGAAAAGGAACTGGAAGGACACATACTGTTCAGTTTTATATCTACCACTTATATATATTATATGATTTAAATGTTGTTTCGAAAAGTTGCGACAAAATTATAAGCATCTAAAGTAACAGAAATTATCCAGTAATGCTACTTTTATTTAAAGTAGCGGGCCCGACATACATTGTCCCATTTGATAATAAGAAAGCCTATTATTCGACCGCAGAACCTACCGAGTTCAATTATGTATCTAAACCGTTTTCGGATCAACTGGAACAAGCACACAAAATTTCATCGTTCATCAGCCATTTAGGAGTTCAGTGACATACACACGTACATAAAAAAAATAAAGACTAGCTGTTAGCCGTAACTTTGCCCATAGTGCTATCTCCAAAACGGTAGGACCGATTTTCACGAGACTTTCACTGGCAGATAACTTACTTATAGGAAGTTATTTAGGTTAATATATTTTACATAATATAAAACATAAAGACCAGGATACAAAAGCAGCATTGAATGCACATAATGAAAAATGAGCATATTTATACAAAGCAACTAAGTACCTACCTTTAACAATAATATAATTGATGTATTATGATTTGAATAATCAATCAACTATAACATAGATAATATTAATATAGTATTGCAGTCCGAAAGTGTTGCTTTCCCATATGTAAATTGCTGATTTTCTTCTAGTATTCCTTATAAAAAAAAGAATTATCAGGATAATCTAAAACGATTAAACAAAAGGGTAATTACATTTGGAGATATAACAGAATTTTTATAAGAAGTAAGCATTTAGTAATATGTGTTTTTTGCCGTGAACAAGTGGGCAGTTTTTTTTTTGGTTTATGCCTATATACATAAAATATATTGTTAAAGTAATCAATGCAGACAAAATTGCGGGTAGCGGCTAGTATAACATAATTATATACACAATCAAAGATCGCTCCGCTCAGCTACTATGTGACAGATAAAAGATCTCACATAAATTGCACTGTGTCCGAGATCGAATTCTGGGAGTCTCGTTAAAGATAAATTATTCGATACTGTTTGTGTTTTAACGTTTTCAATAAAGCAACTAATATTTATAGAACACTATACTTTAAAATAGCTAAAAAGGCCACGTGTTGCTGTGGCTCAGTTATTACGTGTTTCAAAATTGAAACGTCGTGCAATCTGGAGATGTCTATAAAAGTCGGTCCTACATTTATCTGTCAACAAATGAACTAAAAGCGCTATCTGTTCGAGAATAATGAAGTTTAGAATTAATAACAAAAATCAACATATGTAAAGCACTTTACATCCAGAAAATATCTTCTATTCCGTAGGTTCGATCCCTCGGTAGGGAGCCCTAGGGTTTTGTTTACGCGATACGGTGACACAAAAATATACATCATTACTACAACACTACACGATCACCCCTACACACGTACACGGTACACGCTTACACATGAAAGTGGAAGGGTTTATTTTTTCCCTTATCGAACTGAAAAACCTCCAAATTTTCCGATAATAAATGTATGGGGGAGTTATTCAGGCGTGTATGCTTGGTACACATATAAGTTTCAACAACTCATACTTATATGAACACTTAGGTTAGCTAAGATAGGTCGCGATTTTGCATGACAGGCAACAGCTAAGCCGAGGTGTGCCGTGCACCCTTGAGCTAGTTGCCAAAAATAAAATCGTCTGAGTGCCTTAAGCACTCGCCTTAGTAGTCCGGTGAAGCAGTTTAAGACCTTGCTCGGTCAATAGCGTAGTCAGTTCGAAAAAAAAAAAACTTCTATTCCAGAAGGATAGATCAAATCTACAATAACGCGAACTAAGTCGCCAGCCGAAGCTAGTAAAATAAATTGTTATGATAGTAAATTATACGAAGATATATTAACTAGTTAAAAATAAAATCAACAGTCTTATGACCTTTTCATTATTTTATACGATATTAAATCTATGAATAGAAATTTAATTTACTCACGATTCTTTGTACCAAATGATGATACATTACCGAGTAATCCATGTGAGGCATCGGACTCACAATAATTTGTCTTGCAACACAACCTTTGCTGCATTCATCTGGAATGGACAAGTTGGCTGCAAAAGGAATCGTTCACATTTCCAAACGCGTAAGTTTTTCAACTCTAATAAATAAAATCTATAAAACATAAGTTATGTTTGTTTCCAACTATCGGATTTCTTCTAAACTTGAACCTGCTTACATTGTTTCATATTAATACACCTATATATCATCCTCTTGGTGAAGAGTCGACATTGTAATGTAATGTAATTCATCTCTATACTAATATTATAAAGAGGTGTTTGTGAGTTTGTGACGTTGTGATGTTGTAAGGGGTAATCTCAGGAACTACTGGTCCGATTTGAATAATTCTTTCAGTGTTATATAGCACATTCATCGAGAATAGTTATAGGCTATATATCATCACGCCAAGACCAATAGGAGTGGAGCGCAGATGAAAAATGTTTCAATATCCGGATGTTTTTTCCTTTTGAGGATTGTTACGTGTTAGTGTTCGTGTATCTAAACCACGCGAACGAAGTCGCAGGCAGAGGCTAGTACATAATAAAAATGTAAATCAAAAATGTCTGTACTATTCAAATTTTCGTGAAAAAAAAATGTTGTAGGTGTCTAGGAATAACTTATTAAATACATGTTTATAATTAATATGTTTATAATATTTATTGAGAATAAATATAGCATATTTTCGAGAGTAACTTGGTCTTTGTTTCATTAAAATTGGTCTATTCTATCATAACTTTTGCAGTTTGAATGACAGCTCGAGTTAAGTACGAGGGAAGAGTAATAATCTACTACACACATCAAAAAAGTCTAAGCAACATGCGTGATATTACAAATTTTACCATTTATATTAATTAATTTCTAAGTATTTACTGAAACAAAGTGCGTAGGTAAGTAAACTTTTTTGTTATTGATAACATACTGGCTGGTTGTAAAAAAAAATTTGATCATGTTTTGTTTTTTCATAAAATTCAAATTACTGCGAATTTGTTTGATTTTAAGTGCGTTTTAATTGTTACGTTTAGTCTTGAATTTATAATTTTACCAACCATTTAAATAAAGTTAGCGACAAAATTGAATTGTTAGATATTCTTTACGTCATGAAGCGACGTCATTTGATGGCAGATGAAATGGAAAGAGCTGTAGGGATGTTGCAAGCGGGAAGTAATCAATCTCAGGTACCTCGACATTTATGCATTCATAGAAGTGTTATTTGTGGTCTTTGGCAGCACTACAATAATACAGGAGAACCCGCTGAACAGCATCCAGGCCGTAAAAGGAGTACAACCACTCAGCAAGACCGGTACATACAACTGACTGCAAGACGCCAGCCGCTGTTAACCGCTCGAGAGATAAGTTTGAGGCTACAAATTTCAAATGGTGTTGATGTAAGTCCTCAAACTGTGCGAAATCGACTACATGAGTACGGCCTACGAGCTCGACGCCCAATCAGGTGCCCACCGATACGTTACGGGAATCGCGCTTGTCGATATGAATGGTGTAGAGAATGCATAACATGGACCCAGGAACATAGGGATAAAATTATGTTTTCCGATGAGTCGCGATTCGGGTTTAAGCCTGATACAAGAAGGGTGCGTGTAACGTTGGCCCGAAAATACTGAAAGGCTCAGGTGCGTTCAGGAAGTTCATCCATACAGCGGCTCAACATTTATGTTATGGGCGGGTATTATGAAGAACAGGCGAACTGAGCTCGTTTTTGTAAATGGAAACATGAATGCTGAAAATTACATTGAGGACGTTCTCAGACCTTATGTCTACCCATTTGCACAAACCTTTGGTTCCGATTTTAGGTTAATGCATGACAATGCGCGTTCACATACAGCTCGGCGAACCAGTGAATATTTTGCAACGGAGAACATCCGGGTATTGCCCTGGCCTGCACAATCACCAGATCTCAACCCCATCGAGCACGCATGGGACATGCTCCAGAGACGTGTTTTGAAGGACTCGGACGGAGCGTCAACAACCCAACAGCTGAAGGATTTGCTACAATTCCATTGGGAGCGAATACCGCAAGATGACATAAACAGTCTCATTAATTCAATGAATAATCGTTGCCGACAAGTTCTGAATAGCAGAGGAGACCATACTTTGTATTAAATTGTTCTATTCTTTCATAATAAATACATTTTCTTTAGAAATTTCATTTTGTAAAAAAAAAGTTTAATTTCTTATGTATCTTAGTTTCTACAGTATATTCTAATATTGTTCATTTCTGTTGTTAAAACAACTTATAAAGACAACAGCTGTTATTTTTACATCATAGAACCCTAAAGATATTATTTTAAAAATAAAATACAACGTTATAATGTGAAGAACCATCCTAAAATTTAAATTAGTACATGTTGCTTAGATTTTTTTTATGAGTGTATTATAAAGCTGAAGGGCATTTTTTTAGTTGAACGCACTAATTTCAGGAACTACTACTTTGATTTAAAAAATTCTTTCAGAGTTAGATAACTCTCTTACCGAAGAAGACTATAGGTTATATATAGTTACGCTAAAACCAATAGGAGAGGAACACCAATGAAGAATGTTTCATAATCGCGGTTAGCGTACGTTTTATTTAAAAACTAAATAAAAAGGAAACGAAATCGCGAGTTAAAGTTAGCGTTAGCCAAAGTAATCATTCTACGCGAACGAAGTCGTGGGCAGAAACTATTTTAATATAATTTGAGAACCGAATAAAAATACTTGTTTTATGAAGGCATTACTTTGCGAAAATCTGACATTCAATATTAGAATGAACGTTACTTTGCACTTTCGCCTGTAATTTGGCCGTGACAGAAAATGTATACAGCCTTCCTCGATAAATGAGATATCTAACACTGAAAGAATTTTTCAAATTAGTAGTTCCAGATATTAGAGCGCTCAAACAAACAAACTCTTCAGTTTTATAATATTAGTTTTTTTGTTTATATCATAGGAGGCAAACGAACACACGGGTCACCTGATGTTAATTGACCAGCTTCGTCCATAGACACTTGTAACACCAGGGAAGTGGCAAGTGCATTGCCAGCCTGTGTTTCGGGAAGTGATAAGAAGGCGGGGTGAGGAGAGGATCTCTCTACCCAAACGAAACGCAACAAAGCCAGCACTGTTACTTAACGCCGGTTTTCCATGAGAGGGTGGTATAATGGGTAGTATAGATTAAAAACGAGTTACCTTGTCAATTTTTTTCCGATTTCTGGTTTAGCTGGATGCGTTCGTTTTCCTTATAAGTGTCATTTTCTAATATCTTAATCTGAGTCATGTATCGCGTGACATATTCGATGCCACTCCTTTAATAATAGTAATTTCTTTTTACTTCAGGCAACAATATCACAATTTAAATTGTATAGCCAATATTATGTTAGTAACATCTTAATTGCTAAAGATTAATACATACATAATACAATATTAAATCATAGCTAAGACTAACCGGGAACAGTAGGGTCAACACTACCTTGGCCCAGCCACGTGTAGACGTGTCCAGTACCGCAGCATTGGAGAGTCTCACCTGTTCGCCAGTGCGCTTAGAATGCTGTTGGAGCTGTCACGAAAGCGGTTCAGCAGAGACGCACAGCGCTTTCTAATTATGGCTTGGAATCCATCCTTTGGTCACACAAAATATAATACCTAAAGAGTTATTTTGATTTATAAAATCTTTGGTTTAACTTACCAACACTACGTTACACCGATAAATATAATTTTATTACAATAGATATTACAACGAATCTCAGTGGTCGTAAAATTATCTGAATTCATCTCGACACTGAAAACTCGTAAAGCGTATTATCACAGTAGGAGTAGGTAGTCGCGCTTCATTTCGTTATGTTAACTGACCCCTCCTCCCATTTTATGGACAATAAAAATATTCCGATGCCATTATACTTTGGGACTCAATTCTCTATGAATTTTAATGTGGTTTTATTTAAAAATAATATGATTACATTTCATGTGTAACACAATTTTATTTTTATTATTCTTTCCTATTTTTTATATTCCACAATAAAATATATATATATATATCAGGAAAATGTCGAGGGACAGTGTGATCCTATGTTGACGTCACTTTTAGTAATGCAGGTACAGTAATCTACTGCATATAGTTATACATATATGTATTGTCGTGAACGGTCTATCGATGCAAGGAAGAATGATGCCCTCTTCTTTTTTTGCTATGCCTTTTATATGCTTCCTTCGTATTAGAAGGTAAAGCTTATTATATCATCGGAAGAAAGCAGAATTGTCGTAACTTGAAACCCCCAACTTTACACCAGAGTCAAAAAACTATTTCAAAACTTCATTTTTTTATGTGTAGTGCTAAAACTAGGCAGGAAATCAAAGTCGTATCGATGAAAAATTGAATTGTAGGAAAGCGAGACCCAGAACATTCGATGGGGTATTTTTTTATACAAGAATATGGTAAAAGATAATTTAGCTCAAAATACAAGTTACATTTGCGCTTTCACCTGTCGATATCTCAATACATATATACACATATATTTAGGTAGGACGAACCTACCGACATATACATGATGAAAGTGTAAACAGTAGCAATATTTGTGGGGATACTCTGTACTCGATTCTCGTTCTAAATCAATAAAAAATAGGTGTTTAATATTTTTTACCTAATTATCTAGAAAAATACAAAAATTATTCTCAATTCCCTATGCGTGTATGTCAAAGCACAGCTTCAATGACCGTCGGGTAAAGTGAAAGTGATCGTGGGAACGGCATATACAAAACAAAGGGTTTATTGTCCATTTATTATCGAAGGTTATTAACTCCGGGTTGCACCTTGCAGCTCTCGGCAACGCCCATTAAACCTAGATTTATTACGTTTTTTTCAATACTATTGAAAGTCTTAGAACAGACTGTAACTTAGGTTCTCTTTATTGCTTATTAGTATTTGTTTTGGTATTATTATTTTATATGATAAGTATGATCATGAACTATCATCTCTTAGAATATTGTAAGCGATTAACCTAACACCTGGCACAATATAATTGATGGCCTGGAAGAAGTTATTATGACTAATATGAATGTTACATTTCATGGATTTGTACATGTGGAATCTATAATGATATTGTAAAGACAAGAAATAGTGAGTTTCTTGCTTAGAATAATAACGCATAGAAACCAAATCCGCGCAACGCTCCGTAGTGTTCAAGGTCACTGCGCCCCGAACACATCTCTTAGAAAATAATTAATTATGAAGGTTTGTGCAATTAAATGGTGTCACAACACCTCTGAAAAACATAAGAAGTGTGTTAATATTACTTTTCACGGGTAAGCAATCAATATATTGTAGTATTTCAACGATTAACCTTAATAAAAACAATCGTTTAATTCCATTTTTTGTAAACGCTCAATGTTCCCAGATAAGAAAATCATTAATTATCCATTTTAATTGACTTCGTGATGCGATAAATTATTTTTTTAATGAAAGAAACATGTCCAAATATGTATTACATAGGTAAGGTACGTAGACATTATATAGTATACAGATTTTACATACTTGAAAATGTGTTCGTTAAAAGTTAGCGTCTAAATAAACTTTATTATTATCTATATTTTTGAAGTTATACTTGTTTTGGCGCGTTAGGGAAAAATGATAGGAGTAAATGTTTGCCGCGCGCGTGCACACCGTCACGAAAAACCGACACCCTGAAGTTAGCTTTAATCAACATTTTGTTTCTTTGTATTTTTTTGTATTAAAACTTTAAATGTAGTGAATACCTTTTTTCAATTGTTAGTGTCGTTTTTTCTACAAACGTAGCTTCTTCATACAAACTACAGTTGAGGAGCTTCTAAGTATATTTTTTAAATATCTGTATGACATATAATGATTTAACTATATACTAGTTGTTTTATTTTATAGAAAAATGAATAAGAGAAGTAACTACAACACTAACCACCGTAACTTTGTCGTTTCATCGACATCGAACACTTTGTTGTATGCTATATTAAGTGTAAAACATCACTATTGTTTTCTTAAGTGTTGGGTTGAAACCGAAGTGACGACTAGAAGACGGGGGTAACTAAGCAAAAACATTAAATATAAAAACGAGCACGAGACGGTTTTCACACAAATAACGCAATTCATTTTCCACGGTGTTGGGCAAGTTACGTTTTAGTGGCAACCCGATTTTATCGTGGTGTGAGTGTATACTCATGTAATCGCTTGCTCCCTAGTACAATTTTTTGCTTCACTTTTGTAATCGCTTAAAGTACCGAACTATCTTTCTATGCGTTATTATTCTAAAGTTTCTTGTTTATTTAAATCCATCTATCATCAATCACTTAGCTATGTTTGAAAAAAGTAAATCTATAAAACAACACAACAATAATAAACTCGTTATCACCGTACGAATCGTCTCTTACTCTACACTTACATTCGATACTCGGTGGGTCGCCTCGGATATCGAGTTTCACTTTACGAACACACTTCGATCAAGATTCACATCTCTTAGATTAGCTTTTAGATATGATTATTCGATCATACTTCGATCGTTAGATACATCTATTAATCTTAATTATAGCTTCTTTGTTTACTTTTCAATTAACAGTCACAATTGTTAAGTTAACATCGTTAACTTTTAGTTTAATTAATAATGTGTATTTATTTAACATAATTCACTAGTAAACAGATCGATCGCTGGTCACGTCTCTTAGGTTAAATCTTACTTGTGATTTATTAAATAATACTTCTGTCGTTATTCACATCCTTCAGGCTCAATTTAAGTTATTACATGTTATAAAATAGTATAATCAGCCGGTCGGTCAACGAACCCATTTTTTTATATCATAGAAGGCAAACGAATAGGCGAGTCACCTGATGTTAAGTGATCACCACCGTTCATAGATACTTGTATTATCAGTAGAGTCGCAAGTGCGTTGCCAGCCTGTGTTTACGGGGAGAGGGGGGAGAGGAAAGGGAAGTGGGCCTCCGTCACTCTCACCTACCAAACGAAACGCAACAATGCAAGCATTGTTACTTTACGTCGCTTTTCTATGAGAGGGTGGTACTACCCCAGGCAACCAACTCATTCAAGCTGAAACTAGTATTAATTTCAGAGTGGCTCTACCACCTACAAAAACACTCTATAGGCACTGTGACTATTTATTCGGTCAGAGCTGCGTCTTACAATAACACGTCATCTTACCTTTTTTATGCCGAAATCAAAGCAATTACTATTTACTCTTATTTCCCCAAAATAATTTAGTAACACAAAAATAATAATTCGGATCAAATTATCGTTATTTAATTGATACGTCAATTCTATTTCTTATTTATGTATACAATTGATGTATCAATCGGTGGCGCTAGTAATGTTTCGGTAGCGTTGTAGTCTCGCCTCTCGTTACAGTAGCGGACGTAGTCATTAACATACTATTTAGTATTATTTAGTAGTCCGGTGAAGCTGTTAAGACCTTGCTAGGACAATAGCGTAGTCATATCGAAAAAAAACATACTATTTAATTACTCTAAGATTAATAGCCATACATGTTAAAATATCTTATAAATAGATTAACTATATAGTAAATTTAGAAGCGTGCCCCATATAATTCATCGACATAGGGTTAGGTAAATTAAAAGATATTTGACGTCGAAATTCTTATTCAGTAATATTGTTCCTTCTTAAGTCAGAGATGTATATTTCCCCTTCAAAATATTACACAAAATAGTCTTATTTATCTTAAACATTAGTTACACTTCACACATAAAATTTACGCTCGTTGTAGGCCCGGATAATGTAGCTTCACGCTGAATTAATTCAAGAAACACAACTAAATATGCATGAATTAGGCGAGCGGAATAAATTGGTGATTCTGTTTATTAAAACGCTTGTAAGAATTCATAACAAGACTATGATATTTCATAAGAAAATTACTTGACAATTAGTTCGAGCAGGCCAAACCCACTTGGCAGGGTCGTAACGATACGAATGTACAGTTTAGGGATGTTCTGGGTTTACTGTTAAGTTTCGGACATCTATAAAATAGAATAAAAACTCTATTGTTATTCTAATTTATCATTTGCATGTACAATTTTTAAAATATATATAGCAATGATACACAAAACTATAATGTCATATATTTTATAATATATCGTTACAAAGTATTCTCGGTCGGTCAGGGATGCCAAGTTAACACTCTGTCAACACTGTGATTAATTATTCGGGTAGGGCTTCACCTTATAATAACTGCGACATAGAAGTGCGTAGATCAACAAAATCTTGCCATTTATAGGTCGAACTGTGTCGAAGTCAAATCAATTACTATTTACTCATATTTACGAAAAATAACTTAAGTAACAAAAATAGTAATAACGATTAATATCATAATATTAATAAATTAATGTCATGTAAGTAATTTATCAATTCTATATAAGTGTTCTTATTTATGTATAGAATTTATGTATCCAATAGGGTGGTGATAGTGTTAATATTTGCTATACATTAACCTGAAAAATGAAAATTTTTTTTGGTAGTCTGACAAAAAATGGTTGAACGAAAACGTTCCTTACGAACGCTGCTTTAACCATGAGAGATATATAATTGAGTTCTAGAGAAAAGTTATAGAGCTTGATAATGCCTCTAAAAAATTCATCGACCACATATGTCTAACATTTATATTTAAGTCACAAAAAGTAGTTTTATATAATTTTTTACCGTTAAGTGGGCACGGGTCAGCTAGAACTCAACACAGACAATAACATGTATATATTTTACTAGCTTATGCCCGTGACTTCGTCCGCGTAGAATAGTTACTTTGGAATAACGCTAACATGCAGCGAAAGTTTCCAAGAAGACAGAATACCCTGACTTTGAAACATTCTTCATTTCCATTCCGCTCCTATTGATCTTAATGTGCTGATTTCCTTTTTATCCTTCCTCGATAAATAAGCTATATAACACTGAAGATTTTTTTTAATCGAACGAGTAGTCCCTAAGATTACCCTCTACAGCGTCACAAACTCACAAATTAACAAACTTTACCTCTTTATAATATTAGTATAGATTTCAAAAATGTGTATGCTTTTTATGGTTGTATTTCAATCACTGGATATCACAAGATATATTATATATTATATATGGAGGTATTATATATTATATAGAGATATTATATATAGATAAAATGTAGTTGTCGGCTTCGGTTTGAAAGTTTATTCAGCGCAGCACTAGTAACGATATAATGCAAATATAACTGAGTCACAAACCGACGGTGGGAGCAGTTAACTGTATAAATGACATTGGACTTTGCATTTTGAGTTATTTGGACTTAAAACTGCAGTATTCATAGTATATTCTTATCCGATTGCAAAAAATGGGAGATTTTCAGTCGGGTTATATTTTTTAAAGCTAGTGGGCGCCCAGTGGTTGAGATTTGACCGTTGTTGATTTTTTAAAGTTTGAACTTTATTAGGGTTCTTTTGGCAAAGGGTATAATACTTCTATACTCAAGGGTTTTTATCGTGGCTACTCAGTTATTTGCTACTATTTAATTCATTATATTAACATTAAAAAATCTACAGATACATGAAAATTTAAAATTGATTATAAATTTGAAATAAAAAACAGACAGCAAGATAAGGTGGTAAGGCTTTCAAATTTTAAGTATACATAATTTTACGAAAACAAAGAAATTTATCGTAATTCATGACACAATTTTCAATTAATTTTCGACGACACCATGGGTAGGTGTTATTTCTCGGTGATATTGATTTAAATGTAATCTATTCATTATGAGGAATAGTGATATGACCAGTATCATTGTTTGGAAAAGTAATAAATACACAATAGAATTAAATGATGAATCCAAAACAAAGACGTTATAATACTACCATTAAATTTTAAAAATTAATTCACTTTTCTTCAAAATTCCTTATCTATATACTGTATTAAATATAATTACTACATCAGTTTGAATTGTATCATTGTAACCACGGAGATCTAAGTCACGGATTACTTTCATGAGCAAACAAATTTTCTTATTTTCATTTTATTGAAGTGAGTTCACCATAAAAAATACTAAACATTAAAATATTGACATAAACTTTGATAATATTGCTTTACTCTTATGACAACATGAAGCAAAGTGATAAGAAGTGAAAGCAATCCTGTCACCTAAAAATGTTGACTTTTCAATAAGACTGAAGAGAATAATAATTATTTCAGTGGTTCCATACGTTTACTAAAAAGAAATTATTTATTAATTTATTATTAATGTATATTATAAATTTACATATTATATTATTATAAAATTAACCTACAATTTGAATAGTTAATTTCAATGGGCATAAAGACATGCAACGTCAGTTATGTTAAAAATATTGAAAAGGTAATTAGAACGTAAGAGTAAAATGAACGAGGTCAAAACGTCTTTTTGATTTACACGTGTGTATATGTTGTGTAAAAAACAGTAGTGTGAGTAATGTATATTTTAATTAATGTAATATACTTGTGGTGTATTTTATATTAAAAAAATACTTTGTTCATTTCTCCTCCATATAAACTTTAGCTATGCTAAATTTCAAATTTCATCCGTTCGCGCAATCCGCTTCAAAAGAGGTACAAAGTTTGGCTTAACGTATTAACATATAAGTTATATATATATATATATTATCACAAATATTCCTCATTTATAAGCTGAAAAAATAGTTTCTTTGTTCAGATGTTTTCAACGGGTTCCCATTTTAATTTTATTAGTATTGGACCTTACATTTCGAAGATATGCTAGGAAAGTACTTACAATAAAATAGGAAATGTACAGATATTGGCATAGATCTATGATAATCTTAGACTAGGTACATACTTAACTAAAAATCTTAACGATAAACTTCAATAGTCTTTGAACGAGGACATCGAAAATTGGCGTACCTAAATATTTAAAACTCGCCACAAGGTGGCGTTTGGTTTTATTTTTAAATTTCGTAGTAAAAGTTGTTCCATCGCAGTTCATACATTTTTATTGAACATCGATTGAAAAATCCCTCAACATATTTCATATCAGCCGACAACCGTACGGCAAATAGAATAAAACACAGCAATTTCCTTGGGACCATGCGTGGTTCCGCGCTACCCATTTCCCACCGTTTCCACCTTGGCACACATTGTTTTACCGTTTGCAAAGTGTCTGCTTAGCAGTTTTAACTTGTATCACTTTGCAATACAAGCTTTATGATTTATTACAGTATGTTGTTAGATATATGTGTCTGTATACAGTGCTGCTTATAAATAAATCAGATCAATATTGACTAGAAGGTCTCCAATCTTTCATTACATTATTATAGAACAGCTCGGCATTAAAATCCGCGATGTTTTTTCTTGTTATAAAATTAATATCTATCTAATCTATCGCAACCTTTAAACGAACCATTCTTGTATATTTTTAAATTGTTATATATTCAGGATCTCGGAAACGGCATCAGCGATTTCCGTGAAACTTAGTATGTAGGTGGTTTCGGGGACGATAAATTGATCTAACTAGATTTCATTCATAGAAATCTTCTTAACTGACTTTTCAGACAATGAAAAAATATACCTATAATATAAAGGTAATTTTCGCCACCGCTGTCAAAACAAAATTAGCTCACATGGAAATTCGAACCCCAGTTCGAACCCGAGTGACAGCAAAATAAATGTTTTTTTTTTTTAAATATGCTAATTTTGTGAAGCAAATCTAACAAAGATAAAGAATCGAGCTAGGCTCGGTCTTCCAGGTACTATTTTTTAAGGTATAAAGCATCAAATAGGCGTGCAGACTACTTGATCGTTAGTACTCGGTACAGCCCAAACTATGTCTTATCAAACTCAAAAGTACCGTAGTGTTACTTAAGGTTAGTCATAGAAGACCAAGGTCGAAGGTAGCCGCAGTCACGATCACATCAAGAAATTACCTTTCTAGAGCACTACGAGACAGTTCTCTTATCTTACCTGAGCTCATTTACACATACGGTCATTTCATTTAAAACTAAACAAAGTTTGTATTTTTTTGTCATTGCAGGCAAACGGATAGGTCACCTGATGTTCAGTGATCACCACCGTCCATAGACACTTGCAACACCAGGGGATTCGCAAGTGCGTTGCCAGCCTATGTTTAGGGAAGGGAGAATGAAGAGGAGAAGAGGAAGGGGCGAGGGGAGGGGAGGTGGGCCTCCGGTACTCTCACTGACCGAAAGAAACGCAACAATGCAAGCACTGTTACTTCACGTCGATTTTCTGTGAGAGGGTGGTACTACCCCAAGCGAGTCTACCCATTTATGTTGACACCAGTAATAGCTTCAGCATGACTGTACCAGTACCACTCTACCATCATACCATGACTGTACTGTTAGACACGTACTGTTATGTTACTGAACTACACGTATCAATTTAGGAGAGAACTTGACAAAAAACTCCAACAAAGCACATTAAAGTACTCTCACTAAATTCGCAAGTGAATTTCACAACGTAGTAACATGTTTTAAATGAAAATAACGTAAGTATTCCATTGCAATCTCCTTTTGTCTTTCGTTCAATGCTCAAATTGTGCGAACTATGTTCACCGTCCTTTGAGAGGTGCCCTCTGCCTTTGACTCCACATTCTGTATTAGCTAAATTAAACCGCAAAGGTTTCTGGAAAACTACGGGATTCGTGCATTCATTGGGTATGATTTATTCTCTCTGTAAAGAGTATATTTGATTTGACTTTGTTACTATGCAGACGACAAAATTAAATTCCAGATTTAAAATAGAAAGAACGAAAAAAGGAAAACCTTAGCAAACCTAATCTATATAAATAAACAAAAAAAAAAAAAAAAACCAAAACGCACGAAAGTTATAGACCACTCGGTTGGAGCAAGTTCGTTTTATCATCATATACTTAGTCTGGCCATATTTTTTTTTATATCATATAGGAGGCAAATGAACATGCGGGTTACCTGTTGTTAAGCGATCACCACCGTCCATAGACACAAGCATCCCCAAAGGAGTCGCAAGTGCGTTGCCAGCCTGTGTTTGAGGGAATGGAGAGAAAGAGAGAGAGGAAAGGAGAGGAGATGGGTCTCCGGCGCTCTCACTGACCGAATGAAACGCAAAAATGCAAGAACTGTTAGTTCATGTCGGTTTTCTGTGAGAGGGCGGTGCTACCCCGCACGAGCCAACCCATTCATGCTAAAACCAATAATAGCTTCAGCGTGGCTCTATCACCTACAAACTACTACTATACTACTACTGTTACAATTAAAAATAAACAAAATACTACATTTAAATTTGGAATCTGTCATTTTTATATGATTATTCATTGAAATTTTCTCATTTTGGCTCCAATACATAGTACAATATTTTGCGATATTAAAATGAAGTGGGGTGATAAAGAGAACCAAATTGCTGTGATTGCATGCATTACACAAAGTAGATATGGAGCCAAATGCAATATTTAAAACTCTCCATACGCTTGGTATTAGTAAAATGTTTGTCTACTGGGCTATTAATAGGTACAATAAGATCTCCTCTATTTGTGACAGAAAAAGACCTGGCCGTCCACGTAGTGTTCGTATCAAAATGTGGTCAAAGCTGTAAGGGAAAGAATTTGAAGAAATCCTGTCCGAAAGCAATGATTTTATCTCGGAAGATGCAGATAGCATCTAGAACCATGTTGCGTATTTTAAAAGATGACTTAGGACTTGTAGCCTATAAGAGGCGTACTGGTCAATTCTTAACAGATAATTTAAAAAAGAATAGGGTGGTAGAATCGAAACAACTACTGAAGTGGTATGCAAAGGGTGGTCACAGAAAATTTTTGATATGGATGAGAAATTTTTTACAATTGAGCAACATTTTTAAGAAACAAAGTGACTGTATTTATGCTTAAAGCTCTAAGAAAGCTTCCTAATTAGTCAACAGAGTGCAACATGGGCACTATCCGACTTCAGTGATGGTTAGGTGAGGTATTAGCTATGAAGGAGTGACTTAGCCATACTTTTGTGGGAAAGCTATCAAAACATCAGCACAAGTGCATCAAAATACCATTCTTGAGAAGGCAGTGAAGCTCCCTGTTGAGGATATCAATGTTTTCTTTGTATAATTTTGTTACCAAAATATACCTGTTAAAGTATTGTTTCCATTTACCAAAGCTACCAATAATGCTATAAGTTTGTTACGTATATTTATATACACGGGTTTTGATACTGGATTAAGGAGAGTTTAAAAATTTTAGTAAACAAAACCTGTAGGTAATGTATCAAATTTGACTAATTGCTCCCCGCGGATCGCAATCCGTACATTTCTTCTTGCGGCCGCAACGCTGACTGCGGGCTGCTATCAGGGTTGACAAAAATAATCTTATAATTACTGTGCGCTGCAAATAAGTAAATAGCCTTTGTGCCAACCGCATTAATTGCTTGTCAAAATTGTACTATCTATCTATCTATATTATACTATAATAAAAATGTAACAAATCCAAATCTGTACATTAAATATTTTTTGAAAATTTTAATCAGAGTAGACTATGTTATCGATATAGAAGCCAAAAATAATATTTTTACAATTTTTGTCTGTCTGTCTGTCCCTATGAACACGTATCACTCTGACAGTCCTGAACCAATTTTGACGAAACTTGACCCCGTAATTACTAATATTACGAGATTACATTTAGGATACTTTTTGTCTCAAAATACACACGAGGTTCTCCAGAATAACGGACGAAAGTTAAAATTTTGTAGTTCATGAAATTCTTGACGGATTTTGTTATATTTTGTGTTATATCTAGCAGTAAGATTAGATAAAAATTTAAGCTATATTTCATCAATCTATCCTTCTTTAAAAATAATTAAAAGGACAAACCAGTGGGATTCGAACGCAAATCCCATATACTATACGACTGCGCTACGGCGAACTGACATTTCTATGCGAAATTATCAATTAGTAGAATTACTTAGAAGTATAAAATCTAATGGGATCAATTCTATTGACGTATGTCTTTGTTATTTACTTATGAAGTATTTTATTTTCATTGATTGATATTCAAACCACAACGATTCTTCCCTATCCTATCCTATGTAGTTTAGAGGATTTTTTCCGACACAAAATACATATAGGAGTTGTTGAGGCACGCATGCTTGGTACACATGCATGTTTCAATAACTCATATACGTATATTTAGATGGCTTAGCTTAGGTTAGCTCAGATAGGTCGCGATTTTTGCACAAATCAGGCCACAGCCCAAGCCAAGGTGTGCCGTGCACCCTCGAGTTAGTCGCCCAAACATTTCAAATCGGCTGAGTGCTTTCAGTGCTCGCCTCAGTAGCTCGGTGAAGCTGTAAAGACCTTTCCAGGTCAACAGCGTTTTCATTTCGAAAAAAAAAAACAACGATTGTTATGATACTTTGTTCCATAAAACGCAAGGAATTGTCCAGAATAACGAGAGACAAACATTTGCAGTTAATGTAACTTTTTTGCGGCACCTTATTACAAGAGCCAGCAATGTTGGAAGAACTAGAATTTTACAGAAGCTGAATCCTTATGCCCTTCCAATCAGGATTCAGGGGAACAGGCAAGTTTTTTAAACCCATAAAGGACAAAATTTTGATTTATGAATAATTTTAGGAACATTTTCTTTTCAATAACTTGTAAACACAATTAAAACATGGATTTATCACAGCCAGTAGCAATAAAATTTTACTTATTTATGTCTAAATAAAATAATAATAAAATTACGGTTATCCCAACATGGTTTGGAATTACTTTTGTTTTTATTACAAAAAATAGCATGAGGCACATTATTATGAAGTACAAAAATGGCTGGCAATAATAATACCATGTTTTAATAGCGTTTCAAAGTTAGTGAAAAAAAATATCCTAAAGTTATTTAAAAATCAATATTTTTGTCTGTAAAGGTGCGATATGCATAAAAAACGCAAATTTTACCGACAGCCAGGTAGCCCGCACATTGTTCGGAAGAACATAGAGATATATAAAAACTGGCTAAATAAAATTCGTTCTCGAAACCGTTGCTAGCTTTTAGACTAATAGTTACAGGCAGGTGACAGTTGATGCGTCGACGTGATGGTCATATTTTTTTCATATCTATATCTTTCTTCAATACAATGGATTGTAAAAAAGTTTCAATACAAATACAAGATATTTATGTTAAAGTAAGTGATAGATATGATTATTTAATTTTATTTTTACGTATGGTGCATGTGCAGAGTATATGTTTAGGTTAGGTGTCGTGACAGAGGAAAAGAGAGAGAGAGAAAGAGAGAGCGTAAATAATATATACACTACATAAAATTTTCATTTCAATAGCAAACAAACTCAAGGCTTACCTATCGATGTATTAACTTTATTAGCTTGATTATCCTAGATCACTCAGTGTTTAATTTAACATTTTTTTTTTAAATTATTTTATCGTTTATATATCGTGTATATTTTATAATGTAAACTATACTGACTGTAAACGTTTACAAAAAAGGGAAAGAAACTTTGTTCCGAACGGGCGTCCATTGACCCCTTAAGGTTTTTTTTACATTACCGCCCATATATGTAGTTTAGTTTTTATTTTAATTAAACCAGGCTGATGACGCTACGAACGGGTTCTAGGTATATTTTAAAAGATTACTCACATACCATCTGGGTATATGTTTGAGTGAGTTCCTTGATTGTTTGGATTTACAATTGGAAACCATAGGTGTGGCTGCAATTGGGTGTTAGGTTTATTATAAGTTTTCGCGTTTTAAAATACAATTGAAACTGGTGATTACCGGTTTGGTGCAAACGAAGTTGCACGGGTCAGCCAGTTAGCAATAAAAATATGATAAAATGACAATACAATTTTTATTACTATATTACTATCTCCGCAAAGAAAAAGAACGGGTCTATTTAAAACATAGGCCGTCCTAGGGTCCTAGGGCTACCACAAAAAAATTGACAAGGTAACTCGTTTTTAATTTATACTACCCATTATACCACTCTCTCATAGAAAACCGACATGAAGTAACAGTGCTTGCATTGTTGCGTTTCGTTCAGTCAGTGAGAGCGCCAGAGACTCACCACCCTTCTCCTCCCCGCTCCTCTTCTTTCCTCATGCCCCTTTCTCTGTTCTCCTTCCAAACTCAGGCTGGTAACGCACTTGCAACTCCCCTGGTGTTGCTAGTGTCTATGGACGGTAGTGAGTACTGAACATCAGGTGACCCGCCTTATCGTTTGCCTAATATGACATAAAAAAAAGAGTAAGTAATAAAATAAATTTCAATCATTTTTAGAAATGTCTTTCTGTCTGTTTGGACACGCATCACTACTAAAGTACTACGCTTATGATAAAATTTCACAAAGACTGTTTTTTGTATTAAGTTCCACACGGACGCAGTCGTGGGCACAGCAATATATAAGAGGACAGTTACGACTTGCGACACGCAATTGTTTTCGTCAGATTGACCGATTTTAAAATATTTGCACTTGCCTGGACAGTTCTTAGTTATAACGGGGATCGGTGGATTTTTTAAATATCATATAGGAGGCAAACGAACAGGCGGGTCACCTGTTGTTAAGCGTTCACCGCCGTCCATAGACACTAGCAACCCCAGAGGAATCGTAAGTGCATTGCCAGCCTGTGTTTGGGGGAATACAGAGAAAGGGAGAGGGGTTAGAGGAGACGGGAAGGGAGAGGAGAGTAGATGGATCTCCGGCGCTCTCATTGACCGAACGAAACGCAACAATGCAAGCACTATTACTTCACGTCGGTTTTCTATAATAGGGTGGTACTACCCTGGACGAGCCGATCCATTCATGCCGAAACCAATAATAGCTTCAGCGTGGCTCTACCACCTAATAATGGCGCTGCTACTGAGATTCGGAATTTAACTTACCCTCATTTTTTTTATACAATTTTAACGACGGTCCTAAGTTTATTAGATATCTTTGTGATTTCAACCAACCCTTAAAACTATCGTGCATATTAAGAGAGTGGTACGACCGCGCTCTGTTCACCAATTATCCGGGGAGTAATTGTCGATTTGCAACGAGCATTGTATCTCGAAACCGGGCGCTTCACTCACAATTTGCGATTATTTACTGAATTTCAAACAAGAACCGTTCGGATTGAAACCGCTTTGTTAATTGTCCAGGTAACGAGTTCTTAACTAGCAAGAAATAAATTTAGATACAGGACTGTATTTAGCTGAAGATGACATTTCGGAAATAGAAACCTCTTGTGAATCACAAACAAATATAAAATGAATTTTCATAAGTCAATGCTTAAATTATTACGGGACGCCTGGCAGATGTGCAACAAATTGTTCGAATCGAACAAAGCTCAAATTATACTATGAGTATGCGAGCTCAGTGCGGCAAGAGAAATTGCACACAGTCGCTTGCGCATAGCATCGCGTCGCCACGCCAATAATCAGGTTTACACACGCCTATAGATGTTTCATATCAAAATAAAATCAATTAAAAGAGAGAAAGATTTTATTTCAAATGCACTATTCCTGTTTATTTTTAAGCCTTCTTGAATTCTCTAAAACACTTTTGGATTCATCTCTTAGGTCTTAGGCATAGCTGTGTTATTAATTTTCGGTGGACTGGGAATAAAATTAATATATTTTAGATCGAAATTTCTAATAATATAAAGCACAAATTCCCTTACAGATCAGAATTTCTAAGCAGTTTCGTAAGAGAGTTCTAGTGTAGCGAAGGATCTTCCCACCATTCACTCGATGCTAACAAGCCGTTATTCCCTAACATAGTCTAAGAGACGACGATCTGTGATGTATTCTGATTTACAAACATCGGGTCAGGCAACCAGCGATTTGACGGCTCTTCAACAATTATTTTATACGACTTTAGTATTGATATTTGTAATTTTTATTACACTCACTAAGTTGACATCTATAGTGAGAGCTTGTTGTTACTCCCGGGCCTAAGGTACCTCTCACATCTGCATGTGCTTCCCCGGGTGATACTAAAGGTTAAATAAATTGTTAGCCGCTGCACTGTTCCACATAAATTGTACTTCGCAGTGACAAATGAAGTAATCAATCATTGATGATAATATAAGTTGGATACTTCATTTAGCTATACAATTAAATAAAAATAGTGCAAGTAATTATGAGTATATTATTTTTGTAGCTATAAGTAATTTATGTCATTCTTCCTTTAGATTTCCTTTCGACATAAACTATTACTGGAAAATAAACCTTATTGTAGAGTCAGGCTAAAGTTATTACTGGATTCAGCATGAATAGGCCGGCTCACCCAGGGTAGTACCACCTTTTCACAGAAAACCGACGTGAAGTAACAGTCCTTGCATTGTTGCGTTTCATTCGCTCAGTGAGAGCACCGGAGGCCCACCTCTCCTCACCTTCCACTTCTCTTCTTCCCTTCCTTCCCCCCTTCCCCCAACGCAGGCTGTCAACTTGTGACTCCCCTGGTGTTGCAAGTGTCTATGGACGGGGGTGATCACTTGACATCAGGTGACTCACCTGTACGTTTGCCTCCTATGGTATAATAAATACCTAGATAAAAGGTATCCTATGACATAATGATCAAACGTTATTATGGACGTTACGTTGCACTTCCGCCTGGAATTGATTGGCCGCTACCACATCTCACTATAACAAAAAACGTTTGATTTTATTTATACGGGTGTACCTGAAAAAGTTGAATCTGCAACTAGTTATAATAAGAGCTCAATATTAATAACTAAAAAAAAAAAAAAACAAAAAATCTAATTAATTTAACACATTTTTTCATTGTTTAAATATGAAACTGGCAGGTAATTTTAGTAATGTTTTCTTGTGAGTTTCGTGGCCACCAATTTTACGTTCATCAGCGTGAGGCGCTATGCCCGCGGCAATCAAAACTACATTCGAGACTTTAACTCCTCCGTGTCTTGATCGAGAATTTTACACTAATTAACCTTGTCGCTATGTATTTTGAACAAAATAATTAATTTAGAAATTGAGCCTTATCTTTTCTTACGCTTCTTATTTATGTTTAAACTGAAATTTGGCTTAATGTTGTCGAGTTATAGTAATTATATCCGACTGCAACTACCACAGACTGGGTTTACACACGCGCTATATTTACACAGTGACTAGGTGTGTCGCGTTCTTGAATAGTGTATACAGTGTAGTTTAACAATTTGGTAAAGTGTTGTAGTCCGTTGAAGCTGTTAAGACCTTGACAGGTCAATAGCGTAGTCAGTTCGAGAAAAAAAAAAGGTCAAGTGTCTTTTCTGAGTAAATCACACCCATAGCGCATAGTAGTAAGCGCGTAATAATGACTCACTTCCATTTTTTAGCTATTGTAGGTTCACCATGTTCCACCTTGTTTTGGGAATCTGTTTTGCTTACCGTCGAATACAATGCCGTAATGTTTCTATACTACAGATAAAAATACATATTAAATCTATGTGAGTAGTTGATTCCTTCATGTTTCGTTGGACATTAAAAAGACGTTCAGTCGAATCCAAAGAATAAGTAGCTTAGAAGTATTTACGAAAAGTTGCGCAACGAATAGGCACAGAGCTATGGAGATATGTTCAGTAGATTTAATGTAATTGACCCTCATAGAAACTATATTTTATATAGACAAATATACAGGCAAAAGATTACTAAATGAAATAATACCTATACATAAAAATATATCATAGGCGCGATTAGGATTCCTGACATATGAAAAAACTAAGTAACAACGTTGCAATAAACAAGCCCATCTCTATTACTAATATATTAATTTTTGAAGTTATACTTTTTTGGCGCGTTAAGAAAAATGAAGAGAGTAAATTTTACGATGCGCGTGCACACCGTCACGAAAAAGCGACACCCTGAAATTATTACGATGTCCGCGCACGCAGTCACGAAAAATCGACACCCTGAAGTTAGCTATAGTCAACATTTTGTTTCTTTGTATATGTTGTTTGTATTTCTTTGTATTAAAACTTTCGATGTATTAAATACCTTTTTTGTATTGTTAGTGTCGTTTTTTCTACAAACGTTGAATAAGGCGTAAATTTTTGAAAAGAGTTTTATCTTGTTAAACCAAAGTATAACTTCTAACGCGTGTCGATAAGTACACACACACTTTTTTCTTCCGCTTACATTTTGAGTTCAATTGGTATTGTAAAACAAACTAATACTCATTATAGAATAATTTGATCGTAGAAAAGCATTACTACTCGTGTTAACTGCCCATAAAACAATGAAGGGAATATTGAAATCAGAAATTTGTGAATAAACAAAACTTAGTCAATGAGAATTGTGTACACACTCCACGCTCCTTTATGCGATGAGATTCGAAACTGGGAAGTTTGAAGTGCCTCAATGTTCCTTTCACAAAATACACACAACACAATATAATTATACCCTTTCGAATCGAATGCATTTTAATAACATATTTTGTAATACGGAGTGTATTATATCAATTAAGGTGGTAGAGCCACGCTGAAGCTATTATTGGTTTCAGTATGAATGGGTCGGCTCGTCCGGGTTAGCACCATCCTTTCACAGAAAACCGACGTGAAGTAACAGTGCTTGCATTGTTGCATTTCGTTCGGTGAGTGAGAACGCTGGAGACCCATATCCCCTCCCCAGCCCCTCTCCTCTCCTTTCCCATGTCCCTTTCTCTCCATTCCCCCAAACACAAACTGGCAACGCACTTGCGACTCCTCTGAGGTTGTTAGTGTCTATGGACGGCGGTGATCGCTTAACAACAGGTAACCCGCATCTTCGTTTACCTCCTCTATGATATAAAAAAAAAAATTAAATGTGTATCAAATGCATATTGTGATGTGTTAAAACGAAAACATATAGGAATAAATAAAATTGAATGTCTGCTTGTAATATAAAACTGTATAAAACATTTTTTTACTAAAAAGATGTGAAACTATACGGTGCTTGTAACAGAGAACAAATCATTTCTTTGTATGTGTGTATTTGTTCCGGCTATTCTCCGAAACGGTTAGACCAATTTCGACGGGACTAACACAAGTAAATAGCTGATGTTACAAAAAGCAACTTTGATTTTAGACATAATAGGGTTCTGGGCAAATATAATAAAATTAAGAAGCAGCGTTCACTGAACAAAAAATCTTTAACTAAATTATATGCAACGAAGTCACAGTTAGTAGCTAGTTTATTCATAGATTTACTCTAAGTTCATTGTGTCGAAAAAATATCGCTGACATTTTTTTTTTATATTTAACTAGCTTACAAATAAAATCAAACGTTCCATTTTTTTCATACTGGAGTATTAATAACGAAAATCCATAGTTTTTTACGGTTCCGTGTTTATATCTATACTAATATTATAAAGAGGTAAAGTTTGTGAGTTTGTGACGTTGTGATGTCGTGGCGTTGTAGGGGGTAGGTAATCTCAGGAACTACTGGTCCGATTTGAATAATTCTTTCAATGTTATATAGATCATTCATCGAGAATGGTTATAGGCTATATATCATCACGCTAAGATTAATATAAACGGAGCACAGATGAAAAATGTTTCAAAATCGGGATGTTTTTCCTTTTGAGAACTGCTGCGTGTTAGTGTTAGTGTATTTATTCCACGCGAACAAAGTCGCTGGAAGAAGCTAGTAAAAAATTAAAGACGAGCGTTACTTTTATTCACTGTAAATATAAAAATACTTACATAATTAAATAACTAAATATTCCTGCTACGACTTACAAGACTTCATTTTAATTACGCGAAGTTTTTTAATTCTAAAATTAATACTACTTTTGTAATAAAGGTTACATGAAAAAGGTTAGAAGTTGCGACTCGACGTTCCTTTCCAAATAATATTCCTCGAAGCGGTATTCAACTTAGTTAAAATTAAACCGGTATTTTTTACATAAATATAATATTTTAATATTTGAAAGAAAAAAATGATGCTGTAAGTTGTCCTTAAATAGATATATAACAATTAGGACTTTTCTGTTGGTATTTTAGAGATGTAGAATTATATAGCACATTATTAATATATATATATATATATAGGGGAGAAAAGTAGATAAGTAAATATATTCAAATAATTTTATTAATCACTATTTTCTTTTACATAGGGCTTCACACAGACAAAGTCGCGGGCACAGCTAGTTATACATATAAACTTTCCGAAATAAATATTCTGAATATTAGTGAAGAATTTATTAAAATCTGTTGCGTAGTTTTGAAGAACTCAACGATTTAGTACTGGCTTCAGTATAAATGGGTCGGCTCGTTCGAGGTACTATCACCCTCTCATAGAAAACTGACGTGAAGTAACTGTGTTTGCATTGTTGCGTTTCGTTCGGTCAGTGAGAGCGCCGGAGGCCCACCTCTCTTCACCTTCCCACTCTCCTCTTCCCTTCCTCCCTACCTCTTCAAACACAGGCTGGCAACGCATTTGCGACTACCCTGGTGTTGCAAGTTTTTATAGACGGTGGTGATCACTTAAAATTAGGTGATCTACCTGTTCGTTTGCCTCATATCATATTAAAAAAAACATAAGGCCTTTACAGCTTCACTGGACTACTATGGCGAGCGCTTAAGGCACTCAGCCTATTTTATTTGGACAACTAACTGTAGGGTGCACGGCACACTTCGGCTTGGCTGTTACCTGTTACAAGCAATTCGCGACCTATCTGAGCTAACCTTACTATTCATACATGTATGAGTTATTGAAGGTGAAGCTGTAAAGACCTTGCTGAGTCAATAGCGTAGACAGTTCGAAAAAAAAAATGAAATATATATGTGTACCAAGCATACATATCTCAACAACTCTTATATATATATTTCGTATCGGAAAAACATTTTTTTTATATGTCATATAGGAGAAAAACGAACATAGACACTAGCAACCCCAGAGGAGTCGCAAGTGCGTTACCAGCCTGTGTTTGGGGGAATGGAGAGAATGGAGGGGAGATGGGTCTCCGGCGCTCTCAAGCACTGTTACTTCAGGTCGGTTTTCTGTGAGAGTGTGGTGCTACCCCGGCCGAGAAGACCCATTTACGCTGAAAGCAATAATAGCTTCAGCCGCCTACCAAAACATATTCCAAACATATTCGGTAAGCGAATTTTTCTTATGATATATATTTATGGAATATAGATTTAATATCAAGAAACACGATCTTCGATAATAATACCTCCCACATAACGATAATGAAACAAGAATAGTATAATTAACAGAATTCATAGACAGGCTTCACTTGTATTAAGCTACATTGAATTATATTTTCATTATTATTTAATTGTATTTGTAGAACAACATTGAATATTTCAGTAGGATTGAAACATAAGTAATTTGATCAGATTTTATGAGAAACTAGCCTCTGCCCGCGACTTCATTCGCGTGAAATAGATACACCAACACGCTGCAGTTCTCAAAAGGAAAAAACATCCCTATTTTGAAACATTTTTCATCTGTGCTCCGCTCCTATTAGTCTTAGCGTGATGATATTTAGCCTATAACCATTCTCGATGAATGAGCTATATAACACTGAAAGAACTATTTAAATCGGAGCAGTTGTTCCTGGGTAACCCCCACAACGTCACAACATCACAACGTTACAACATCACAACGTCATAAACTCACAAACTCTACCTCTTTAAAATATTAGTATAGATTAACCGAAACCCGCAACTTTGTTTTCTTGATAATATAGTCTTGTTCGACTTTGGAAATTACGGGTGTTATTACAAAAAAGTTAAATACGTATTGAACACTTTATTTATGAACGTTTGTGTTATTGAGCTTGCGGTGGTAATATAGTAAGTCGTGGTAGTCGAGAATTATGTACCGGTTGAATATCAATTAAATCTCCCCAAATTTTGAAACCAGCTATGTGCCTATGCAATTTTCGCAATTAGTGTATATTTACTAATTCAAATTGGTAACATAATCGGCTACTGGTGAACGAAAATACTGCGAGGAAACCTGCAATGGAAATGTGGTGGTGGTAATTTGTAGTTGGTAGAGCCACGCTGAAACTATTACTCGTGTCATGGGTCGGCTCGCCCGGAGTAGTATCACCCACTCACAGAAAACCGCGCCGCAGGCCCACCTTTCATCTTCCCTATCTCCGCTCCCCCCCAACACAACACACTTGCGACTCCTCTGGTATTGCATGTGTCTTGGACTGTGGTGATCACTTAACATCAAGTGACCCACCTGTCCGTTTGCCTCCTATGATATAAAAAAAGTTCTTGCGTGGATTTCTCAGAGTTTGAAATTGCCAATACGTCTTAGACTAACTCGGTGATTGTGTCCTTACTTTCTTTCGAGAAGAGGCTTATGGCTCTGCAATGGGTCTCTTACAAGTTGATGTGATAGTGATAGTATATGAGGTATTAAAAGTATTTTGCTCTTTAAGGTTTTAATTGTCCTTTAATAATCTCGAGCAATTTTCTAATATACGAGTAATTGCTTATTTTAAACTACTATTTTGCCTTTGAATTCGTAAATATTTGTGTTACACAATTCCCTCAAAGGTGAAACTAAAGTTTTTATTGAATTCATCAGGCAAATAACCGCCGGTATCCGTACAGTCGGTAGCGTAGCACTACCCGACTTTAATTAATTTACCCCAACCGACGTGAGAGGAAGTTCATTGTGAACTAAATATTTTGAAAGTGCAAACTTTTGCGTCGCCTGTACGGTTTTTACTTGCCACATTACTTTTTACGAGATAAAAGCTGTTAGAAGCTAATGGTTGACACCTAAACGTGTTTACGTCGTTTATCCTACACTTGCTTACGTACATATGCAAAACACGGAATCTGTGGGCTAAGAAAATTACCACTAAATTGGTAAATCCTGCATTATATGTCTATATATAACTAAAACAGAAGTATCTATGTAATCCAGGCGAATATCCGAAGGAGTTTATCTCGTAATCACAAAACTTTTACTTGTAGACATAGAAATTGTAACTGGTAGTCCGGTGAAACTGTTAAGGCCTTCCTAGGCCTATAGCATAGGCAGTTCCAAAAAATAAGAAAAAAAGTGTGTGTGTACTTATGTACACGCGTTAAAAGTTATACTTCTTTGGCGTAACAATATAAAAATCTTTTATTCAAAAATTTTATTTTTCGCCTTATTCTACGTTTGTAGAAAAAACGATACTAACAATAGAAAATAGGTATTTAATACATTGAAAGTTTTAATACTAAGACATTCAAACAACAAATACAAATAAACAAAATGTTGACTATAGCTAACTTCAGGGCGTCTGTTTTTCGTGACGGTGTGCGCACGCATCGTAAAAATTTACTCTCATCATTTTTCCCTAACGCGCCAAAAGAAGTATATCTTAAAAAAATTATAAAGCTTATTTTAAGATTTCATATTGGTAGGGATTTTCCTTAGTTCGCCTGGCTAACTACCACATACAATTGAAAATCTACCGCCAAGTAATGAGATTATGGTCAAACAGTAAACCTTACATATTATAAAACAAATTCATCTGTCTGTCTCTCTATCTGTTCGCGATAAACTCAAAAACTACTGAACAGAATTTTCAGATTTTCTTCAAAGAATTAGCTTGAGTGTCCCACGTATAGGCAGTCGTTTTTTAACCGGCAAACATTTCATCTGCCATTGCAATACTTAATGTGGCCAACATTGCCCTTTGTATCGCATGCTTTCTTTTTGTAATAGTTTACGTTTGAAATTCGATATTTTTTTAAATGTTGCTTTGGCTTCAACTAGAAAAAAAATGTTTAATTTAATTTATTTTTTTTTAGTTTTAATAACATTTTGTCTTCTTATTTTATACATGTTGCGTTCACATTTAGTAGAGTTCGTGTCCATTTCTGTTCACTGAACTTAGTTTTGGGGTGTAAGGGGTGTCGAATAACATCATAAGACTTGAGACACCCAAGCCAACCTTACCTGCACGTGGTGCACCCTGCTGAATAACGAACGACGCAATGACGAAAGCGAGGTGGTAGGGTTTTACAGCCTGATTGGGTCATAACCACCATGTACATGGCGAAAAAGCCCGTAATAGTGATTCGCTTCTGCGCGTCGCGTTTCGGGATCAGCCTGTGCATATCCAGCTTTTTACAGGCCGGCATGATAGTGGCGACCGGCGAGGGATGTGTGTCACTTGCTGGTCGCTATTATTTTTGGATTGTACTGTGCTTACCATCAGGCATAGTCATTTTGCAGAGCTACAATAAAAAAAAAAGTTTTGTGGACCTTAAATAAATAAATAAATATCTTGATAGTAGTAATATAAATAATAGATTGTGAAATTGAAATAAGTTAATTTTAGTACTAAAGTTAATATAATTCAGAAATAAGCTTTCATTGAGATGAATTACTCCATTCATATTGTACTGGAGACAGCTCGAGCAAATATTAATAAGAAGGACCGTTACTATTTTGTTTAACCACATCTCGTTGTGTCTCCAATGGTTTTCATGTACAAAGAACTTTTTATAACAGAAGTGAATTACCAATTTGTTTTACTTTGAAGAAACCAATCATTACATCATTGCATAAAATTAAACGTCGCTTCCACGCGTAACACTCATGTGTCCAAATTCTTGAATTAAAAACGATACGTTAAAAGATTATTCAGAATGCCCTTAATAATTCTATAATAAACGATTACTGACTGTAAAATATAATAATAACCAATAATAATAACTATATAATTAAGTATTCTTATATTAGAAGTAGTGATGTTCATCATACTTGCCACCAGAACAAAATCTTCCCAGAAGACTGATCAAATTGCCACAATCATAGTATGTTATTACAACGTTGGTCGTGGTATTAACCAACTACCTTACAAAATAGGTTGGCTTGTTGATTGAACGAAAATATTTAAGTGATTTAGTAAATATCTTGGCTAACTGAAATGTATACTTAATATCGAAAAATTTGTGACGACTGAGTCAATCTTACTGACTACTGACTACTCTACTCGTACCTAGGTGGATCATGAAAGCTTAAATTTACCAACTTGTTTTTGGGCGCGGGAAGATCCTACCTAAAACTCCCACCTCCTGTAGGAAAGTTTGGGTAGTTTTCAGCTCTTACTGATGGAAACCTAAAGTAGAACCACGTTCCGCGTTGATGTTGCTCACGGTGTCGCATGAGTGTGTACCGCGTTACCCCAATGGTAAGACCCAGAGCGATCTCCAAGCCGCCCTTCGATGGAGACAGCACGATCGACCTAACTATTTTCCTATCCGCCGAACCAGTGCAATGGAAGTTTAAGACCCTTGCCCGTTCCTATCTTGGTTAAGGCCTAAACTGAAGAAGACATATCTTCAAATTATTGCCCGTCCGCGTTTTTTCCCACGTTGTCTTCTCACTTACTGTAACATTCGTACGTGATTTTCTCCTACATACAATTTTAAAGGACGTTTTATTCATCCATACTCTGATGAACGAGCTGAAGCAGGTTTACCCTAATACTATTTCTAGTCTTCTCTGGAAAACAGAGGAGTCTCGTAACAAATACCATATCCCTGGGTTACATCTTGATTCGGAGTTGGATACCGTCCCCAAGAAGTATTTATTTGACCCTCCAGCACGGATCTGTAGTGTTTTGCAAGACAACATTATCTCAAGCAGGATATTATATGCTCTTCACTGCGCACTAGTCTTGAGAAGATAGGATTACCTCTTGATACCCATATTTAGCTACACACCATACTACTTTTTACTTTCCTACTATATATGTTTTGAAGATATCTAAAATGCTGCAATATTGTATAACGCCAGTTGACTCTTCTTTCCGATATAGATCTACGACCAACTAAGACGCATGACATAAATACCAAATGCTATAGTCTTCTCTCTTATGAGACGAATATTAAGAGCCTTAGGGTTATTTACAAGGGTATAAAAATGTATTGGAGAGGCCGTTTTATTGTGGGCTGTTGCGGTTCGCGTGTAAACAATTCTAAATAGTCTTACTGTATGAATTGTTATGTGAGAAACAGTTTATAGCCTTATTTTTGTAGCCCACCTAGTGTATTTTCATGTAAATTATAAGGGTATAAGCGCGGAGTATAATCATATTTTTACTGAATTTCCCATGTGTGATGTTACGGTTGTTAGTACTGTACGCTACGGTGTGGTACCCACGCGGTTTTGTTATAGGAATCTTATTTGTTTTGCTATAAAGAGCTCTCTTGTTATGTTATATTTTGAGTTTAAATAAAGATTGCACTCTTTCCTTCTTTGTTATAGATGTCTATTCTGCCTACTCCTTAATACTGATACGGTACATTTCTTTTTTTCGGTTAAAAAAAAGTTGATATGTACCTTAGATTGGGTAAAAGAAAACTTTTTTTCTAGTTACTATGAGAATATGGTCCAAAATGATGGTTTAATGTTTTTTTTTCTCGAACTGACTACTCTATTGACCTAGTAAGGTCTTAACAGCTTCACCGGACTACAGAATGGTATAATATTAATACTTAGAGATGACTCATCGTGATTTTTAATTATCTTTATTAATAACATTTTATTTTTTTGCTTTTATTTAGAATCTCAATACGCTTAAACGAATTATCGCGTAGTAAAATTGAAAACATAAATTTGCAGGGAATTAAACAATCTACAAAAATGATTTCTTGTTATTTTTTGCTTAATCGACTCGTTTAAAAGTTATTCAAGGTGGAGTTGTACTTCAAACGGTAAATAACGGCTCTTATCATTTTTCATATCCCACCTTAAAATAATGGCTTAAAAACATACAATATTATATTTTTCGTCACCTATCGCACCTTAATATACCCACTCAACATAATATAATTAAATTAATACTGATTTCTATTGCGACGATACTTTTATAGCAATAAATAATACACCTGGTAACTACATAAAATGCAAAATCTATATAAACGCCTAACAAGACGTAAGGCCAAGTTGTAAGTCGGTTTTCAAGTTGTCAAATGTCAGAGTGAGCGATTTATAGCGAGATGTGGGTCCGCAGAACGTTTCACCGTGTTAAAGGGTTCCGTGATTTTAGACCTCTAAGGAATTGAGGAACAACTCTCAAAAGTTTTTCAACGACCCTTAATCCTTCCATCCTTTGAGACAGTAAAAAATTGCTTAACAGGTGACAAAAGATGTGAATTATCACTTCTTAACACAAGTAGGTTTCAATTAAATTTGACATCAAGTTTTATATTATTTAATTTGCATTCATTTGTAGATTTTCTATTCTTAATGTTATTTTATTATCAGCCCCGTTATTAACATTTGAAGCATAATTTTGATTTGATTTGCAAAGCATTTGCAGACTTGCTACATGCATTGAAAACTTCCCTCGGCAGCGGCTCAAGCCTAGGTTCAATCGTTCGGTAGGGAGCCCTTGCGTGCGTTGCTTGCGCGATACGGTGACACAAAAATATAAATCACTGCTACAATACTACACGATCACCCCCACACACGTGCATGCCTACACGCTTACACATGAAAGTGGAAGGGTTTACTTTTTTTTCCCTTAGCGAACTGACAAACTCCAAATTTTCCGACAATAAATATATAAAGGAGTTGTTGAGGCGTGTATGCTTGGTACATATATACATTTCAACAACTCATACATATGTGAATAGTTAGCTAGGTTAGCTAGGATAGGTCGCGATTTTGCATGTAACAGGCAACAGCCAAGCCGAGGAGTGCCGTGCACCCTTGAGATGGTTGCCAAGGTAAAATCGGCTGAGTGCCTTAACCGCTCGTCTTAGTAGTCCGATGAAGCTGTTAAGACCTTGCTGGGTCAATAGCGTAGTCATTTCGAAAAAAAAAAAAATAGTAATATGATTTGAGACCTTATTGTAGATTCTAACGCTATTACCCAAAAATCTTTTAATAATCTTTCTGAGTTTATTTATGTTATTTAAGTATATGTTTATTTATTAAAGCGTTTGTTTTAAAAATTGTATTAACTACTAAAAAGATGCCCACCTCGTCTTTACATGAATGTACCAACAGAGAGAATCATACCAAATCTTGTATTTACAGTGCAACAATGTAATTAAATAAAATGGCATTTGAACGTTAGTTTGTGAATTCGAGCAATATTTTTAAAGATTTCTCTGCTATCTTCATTCTGAGTTACTTCTTAAATTAAGATTTTTAATCCAAATTTTTAACTTTTCCATATGACTTTTTAAACAGTTTCTGACGTATTAATCTTGTCATAACAATTACAAACAACAGCAAACTTGCATAATTTGTGTAACCATCCTGAATTGATACGTTTACATACATTTGGCAATTTATTTTGATTTATATAAATGAGGATATTAAGTTTTTAAATTGTACAAAAGATATAGTATATCTAGTCCGTTGTTTTCCTGCTCTACCAAAAATTAAAAGCAAATAGTGATTTTCATTTTGGATTTCAATACGCTATTGGTCTTTGAACGGTTTTTAGATGGTAGAGCCACGCTGATATTATAACTAGTTTCAGCATGAAATGGGTCGACTCGTCCGGGGTAGTACCAACCTTTCATAAAAAACCGACGTGAAGTAACAGAACTTGCATTGTTGCGTTTCGTTCGGTCAGTGAGAGCGCCGAAGGCCCAGCACCCTCCCGCTCCGTTCCCTCTCTTTCCCTTCCCCACCAACACAGGCTGGTAACGCACTTGCGACTCATCTGGTGTTGCAGGTGTCTATGAACGGTGGTGATCACTTAACATTAGGTAAACCGCCTGTTCGTTTGCTTCCTATGATAAAAAAGCCCTTCACTGTGTCAACGGACAAAAGCGAGCGTTTAAGGCACTTCGCCGCTTGACAATAAACTCAAGGATGCCAGAGTGGGTGAACCTCAGCTTGGGCTGTTGCCTTGGATACTATTTAGCGAGTCCAAACTGAGCTAAGCTTTCATACCTATAAGAATTTCTGAGACATACATGTGTGTGTGTGTGTGTGTGTGTGAACCTTATGAATTCAAACGTGTATTTTGTAGGTTTTAATTCTATTTATTAATATTTATTATTAATACCTTCAAACGAGCAATTCTTGTATATTTTTATATTGTTATATATTCGGGTTCTCTGAAACGGCATTAGCGTTTTCCGTGAAACTTAGTATGTAGGTGGTTTCGGGGAAAATAAATCGATCGATCTAGCTAGATTTCATTTATAGAAAACTGTTTATCAGAGTTTTAAAAAATATAGAATAAGTAAATTTCGTCGCCGCTGTCAAAACAAAAATAACTCTGATAGAAATCGGCTGCTTCGAAAATCAGTCTAACCCCGGTTTGAATCCGAGTGACAGTGTAAAAATTGATTTTTTTTATTTTGGTAAATATATGCTTATTTTGTGAGGCAAACCTAACACTTTATTTCAATAAAAAAAATATTATAATTATTAGAGAGATATTCTTTTTTAAAATTAAAAAAAAAAAAATGTGAGGCAAACTTCACAGTTTATTTTAATTTAAGCCTTTTTTTAAAATATCCCTGCTAAGGTCGGTCATCCAGGTACAGTTATAGACCTAAATAAAAAAGAAGTTAAACGAAAATTTACCCGATTAGGCCTCCCACGGCAGCGGCTCAAGCCTAGGTTCGATCCCTCGGTAGGGAGCCCTTGAGTGCGTTGCTTGCGCGATACGGTGACACACAAATATACATCACTGCTACAACACTACACGATCGCCCCCACACACGTGCACGCCTACACGCTTACACATGAAAGTGGAAGGGTTTACTTTTTTCCCTTATCGAACTGAAAAACTCTCAATTTTCCGATAATAAATATATGGAGGAGTTGTTGAGGCGTGTATGCTTGGTACACATATACGTTTCAACAACTCCATACATATATGAATAGTTAGCTGGGCTAGCTAAGATAGGTCGCGATTTTGTATACAACAGGCAACAGCCAAGCCGAGGTGTGCCGTGCACCCTTGAACTGGTTGCCAAAATAAAATCGGCTGAGTGCCTTAAGCGCTCGCCTTAGTAGTCCGGTGAAGCTGTTAAGACCTTGCTGGATCAATAGCGTAGACATTTCGAAAAAAAAAAAAAGTTAAACAAAACTTAAACGGGTCACCACAAAACATTTTGTGAATCAAACCGTCAAACTCTAGAGCATCGCTCGAGCATTACACCCACTTCGTTACGCAAATTTGTCGCGAACTTTTCGCATTTACATGAATAATTACTGAGATAGGCATCTCTGCCGCCTCCGCACTTCCTATAAGTCGAAGGTGACTTGGAAACTCAACATTCCTATTGGGAATTTTTGAATTATAAAATTTTATAAAATAGAAAGCATTCTGTTATTCTTTTAAAAACTGCATGAATATTCATAACTTCTTTGACTTTGACTCTTAAATCATTTAAATTAAGGGTTCCGAAAGTGATTTTAAATGAGAATTTTTATTACAAATTCAAAAGAAGTTTGTTTTGCCTTTTATTCGGAAAATGTATTCTGGGATAAAACTTAAAACAATCTACTTTGGGAAGGACTATATCAATTTTACAACTATCATCTATGATAATATTATAAAACCAGATAAAAGGTTTGCTTGTTTAAGACCAATAGGAGAGGAGCATCGATGAACAATGTTTCAAAATTATTTTTTTTCTGTTGAGAGACTCCAATGCGTGTTAGCATTAGCCAAAAGTACTATTCCACGCGGAGGAAGTCGCGAGCAAAAGCGAGTATATTCCTCATATAAATTGTCGTAGTATTGACGGATATATAATGTGTGGGAATGAATCAACGTTCGTTGACGTGAATTTTACTCTATTCAATTATTTATATTAGTTTACCTACATTTATTAATTTGGTGGCTGATGCGATAAATGAAAAATTAACCTTCATTCTATGATCTTTTGCAAACACTCTTGTCAACAACAAAATAATGTACATGATTTTCTGTACTTTTAGATTATGTTTGGGAATCATAAAATACTAGATTTTGGATACAGGCTTGCTCGTGTTAATTTAGATGTGATCTATTCTTTGAAAACAAAGTACTGTTTTCTGGGTGAAAAGTAATGTACGTCCTTTTTTCTGTTCTTGTCAACGTTTATGCTAAGTTTTATTTGTCAAGACTGAAGATGTAGCAACTTATGATGACGATATCGACAATAGATCCTTGTGTCTTGAGAGATGAAGTAATTCTTAAACCATATACAGTCCTGCAATCAGATGAAGATTATTTTACCAAATTTGTAGAAAGAAATTACAAAGGGTATAAAAAAATAAATGCTATTTCAAAAGAGAATAGAGGTACATACGTATATAATATACGAGTTGAAATGTAAGATTCGTCACCTAGCACGGCGGTAGACTTGCAAATCAAATCAGATGGCCCGAGAGGCAAACACTTTCCAATATTTCCCGCGGAAAATATTCCGCATAGAGTACGCTTTATGTCGAACGGTCTTAGATTATGGAACTGGGAGTAAGTGGAGTGGTTATTTGTAATTATTTACATAATAAAATTCATAAAGCTGACTGCCAGACAACGCAAAATTCATCCGATGGCATTAGTAAAACAACATGTTTTTATATAGAACTAGTTATGCCCGCGACTTCGTCCGCTTGGAATCTTATGTACCAAATAGTTATTAATAATGTCACCTGAATGTATTAAGTCTCATAACCACGAACAGGAAGACATTATATTATTACATTATGAATTATCAGCTGGTATAGCAATATACGCAATAAAATAACTACACCCATTGTTTTCACAGAAATCAAAACAACTACGCAAATACTGATTGTGAGTTATTATTAGAAGTGATAAGTGTGTGGTAACGATTTACTGCACATTTTTTGGAATTACTTTTGAGTTGGATTCATTTTTGAGTTGCATTTGAAAACAGTAATACACATATTTAAGTCTTCTTTACATATATGTAAAAATGTATATATTCTCTAATAAGTGCTATTTGTAAATAAGTTCAGGAACATTCTGGAAACCTTGCAATTAAATGGGAGCTTCCAGTGAAGGAAAACATCGTTAAGAGATCATAGCATGGTAGTTGGAATTTTTCTAAGCCCATTCAACAGTTTTACTACCTACCAGTTGAAAATTTATCGTCAAGCACCTATTGGTGAGTTTCCGCAGCTGTATATGAGTCTACATTAGGGAAGATTGATATTTTTATTTTTATTATGTTTAGCTGAAAACATCGATGTTTTGACATCGATCTTTTGATTTCGATAACATCGATACATCGAGTTTTGATTTCGATAACATCGCTACACATCGATTATATGAGAATAAAATATCGAAATGTCAATATATTCTATAGGGTCATCTAACGTTGCATGTATTAGCTAGGGACTATCAAATTTAACTACACACATCAAAAAAGTCTAAGCAACATGCGTGATATTACAAATTTTACCATTTATATTAATTAATTTCTAAGTATTTACTCAAACAAAGTGCGTAGGTTAGTAAACTTTTTTGCTTATGACGACATACTGGCTGGTTGTAAAAAAAAATTTGATTATGTTTTGTTTTTTCATAAAATTCAAATGACTGCGAATTTGTTTGATTTTAAATGCGTTTCAATTGCTACGTTTAGTCTTGGTTTTATAATTTTACCAACCATTTAAATAAAGTTAGCGACAAATTTGAATTGTTAGATATTCTTTTCGTTATGAAGCGACGTCATTTGATGGCAGATGAAATGCAAAGAGCTGTAGGGATGTTGTAAGCGGGAAGTAATCAATCTCAGGTATCTCGACATTTTGGCATTCATAGAAGTGTTATTTGTCGTCTTTGGCAGCGCTACAAAAATACAGGAGAACCCGCTGAACAGCATTCAGGCCGTAAAAGGAGTACAACCACTCGGCAAGACCGGTACACACAACTGACTGCAAGACGCCAGCCGATGTTAACCGCTCGAGAGATAAGTTTGAGGCTATAAAATTTCAAGTGGTGTTGATGTAAGTCCTCAAACTGTGCAAAATCGACTGCATGAGTACGGCCTACGAGCTCGACGCCCAATTAGGTGCCCACCGATACGTCATGGGAATCGCGCTCGTCGGTATGAATGGTGTAGAGAACTCATAACATGGACCCGGGAACAATGGGATAAAATTATGTTTTCCGATGAGTCGCGATTCGGGTTTAAGCCTGATACAAGAAGGGTGCGAGTGTATCGTCGGCCCGGAAATACTGAAAGGCTCAGGTGCGTTCAGGAAGTTCATCCATACAGCGGCTCAACAGTTATGTTATGGACGGGTATTATGAAGAACAGGCGAACTGAGCTCGTTTTTGTAAATGGAAACATGAATGCTGAAAATTACATTGAGGATATTCTCAGACCTTCTGTCTACCCATTGGTACAAACCTTTGGCTCCGATTTTAGGTTAATGCATGACAATGCGCGTTCATATACAGCTCGGCGAACCAGTGAATACGTTGCAACGGAGAACATCCGGGTATTGCCCTGGCCTGCACAATCGCCAGATCTCAGCCCCATCGAGCACGCATGGGACATGCTCCAGAGACGTGTTTTGAAGGACTTGGACGGAGCGACAACAACCCAACAGCTGAAGGATTTGCTACAATTCCATTGGGAGCGAATACCGCAAGATGACATAAACAGTCTCATTAATTCAATGAATAATCATTGCCGACAAGTTCTGAATAGCAGAGGAGACCATACTTTGTATTAAATTGTTCTATTCTTTCAAAATAAATACATTTTCTTTAGAAATTTCATTTTGTAAAAAAAAATTAGTTTCTTATGTATCTTAGTTTCTACAATATATTCTAATATTGTTCATTTCTGTTATTAAAAGAACTTATAAAGACAACAGCTGTTATTTTTACATCATAGAACCCTAAAGATATTATTTTAAAAATAAAATACGTTATAATGTGAAGAGCCATCCTAAAATTTATATTAGTACATGTTGCTTAGGCTTTTTTGATGAGTGTATTTTACACTAGATGATAGATTAATCAACTTTATCGAAGTAAGCCGTACGAACATTTGTATCCTTGCATTTCCTAAGGGAAAAAGGAAAAGGGGACAGCTTCAGAAATGCTTTTATCAAAGCTGGCCAATTCCTGTACCAGCAACGGAAAAGACAATATGGAAATCACCCGATAAAGTTAGTTTTTTTTTACAAACAGTTTTATTTGCTAACAAAAACATCGATGTTTTGCTATCGATATTTATCGTGCATCGATACTTTTAAATCGGTGTTAACATCGATGTGAACATAGATTTTTTTCTAATATCGATCCCCTCTAGTCTACATCTATCGTGTTTATCACCTTGACATCTTCTTCATTTGATTTCAGATTGTGGTCAAATGCTATAAACTCAGAAAATAGAATTAAAAAAAAACTTTTTACGGTTGTTTCGACTCTCCGATTTCGTTCGAGGCAATCATGTTTACGAACCGAAGACGTGTCACACTTGTTACATTTTATTATATGGCTTTGTGATTATTTTAAGGTTTGTTAGGGACTTTTACGTTGTCTATACCTCTTTATCATGCTCATCAAACTCCGCAATGTTTTCTTAAATATTCCTTTCCAGTTTTTTTTTTAATTTCTTAAGAGTCATTTCAGCGGGTTTTTTTAAAGTGAAAGTTTTTTTAGCCGCTATAACCGGTATTTTTTTTGGCAGAAGATAAATTTATAATTTCGTGTCACAACATGCTAGTAAGCGTGACCGGCCGTGTTGCGCTTGCGTGGCTTGCGTCAGCCTACTAACGCGTAGTATAGTATAGGGGCTTGTACATGTAATACATGTACTAATTATAAACAATTATTGTTCGGAGGTCATATAAATGTGTAAACCAGACTAATTATAACAATTTCAATTTACAAATTATTAAATGTAAATTATCCAGTTTAGTTAAAAAATTTAAAACAGAACACAGTATTTCTATTTTTCTTGAGTTTTCAATTCTGTCGGCAATTTTTATGACGGCCTCGATTTCTTTTATTGTTAAGTGATAAGTGAATACTCTAACACGAGAAAGAGACACGGTGAGGTTTACAACAAAAAATTGTAAGAAACCTTTTTTGTAGAAAATTTAATTTCCTATATGAGATGATAATTTTTTTCAAATAGTGAATATCAAGATATGAATTTGTCTTTTTAATAATAAGGAAAAAATAAAAAACTTGAGAGGCCTTTCCTATTAAAATTAAAAGCTCATACTTCGAGAGAATTTTATTGAGGTGTCTACCAAACTATTTTTCAGAGTATAGAATTAAAAAAAAAGTAAATTTTTTTGGCCAACCCTAATATATATGGGTATTCTTGAAAATCTTTCCTTTTTAACTGTTTTACCAACATATGTATTGTTGTCGCAACCCAAACGGTAAGACCATATCTAGTTAATACACACCACCTGATCCTGGAGCGCGACACAGGTGTTGGTGGTAGAGCCACACTGAAGCTATTATTGGTTTCAGCATGAATGGGTCGGCTCGTCCGGGTTAGTACCACACTCTCACAAACCGACGTGAAGTAACAGTGCTTGCTTTGTTGCGATTCGTTCGTTCAGAGAGAGTGCCAAAGGCTCATCTCCCACTCCCCCTTTTCTTATAAAATACGTGCTGGTGACGCACTTGAGACTCCCCTGGTGTCGCTAAACATAGCATAAAAAAAAACATAGCATGACAAAATGGCGAGTGTTGAACATATGTATAGTAGCCGCACTCCAAATAGATAATATTACCGTACTACTAATCAGCCTATTTTTTTTTATATTTTTATTGAGAAATATACAAACACCATTCTATCCTTACCAATATTTTTGATTTATAATTTATTGAATAAGATGTAGTGGTAGAGCCAAGCTGAGGCTATTATTGTTTTAAGCACGAATGGGTCAGCTCGTCCGGAGAAGCACCACCCTCTCACAGAAAACCGACGTGAAGTAACAGTGCCTGCATTGTTGCGTTTCGTTCGGTCAGTGAGAGAACCGGAGACCTACCTACCCTCCCCTTCCCCTTCCTCCTTCCCTTCCTGTCCCCCTCGCCCTCCTCCCAAACACAGGCTGGCAACGCACTTGTGACTCCCCTGGTGTTGCAAGTGTCTATGGACGGTGGTGATCACCTAACAACAGGTGACCCATCTGTTCGTTTGCATCCTATGATATAAAAAAATAAATTAGAAAGTCCTAGGTAACACATTGCTGGGGATGTTTATGTATTTTGGTTATTATATAATGGAAATTCCTTGGTTAAACCTATATTGTAATAACTACATATGTATAAATTTGAACTAATTAATTAACTGTTGATTTCTGTATGAATAAATAAATAAATATTATAAATAGAAAGAAATAAAGAAATACTTTATTGTTGGAACAATCATACAATTAAATTAACTTACACAAACTGGTTACACAGAAAAAAAAATACATTTGAAAATAAAAAATAAATGTCCAGCAATTGGCGAACCCATTCAGCAAATATGTGCAATACAAATAGTAAGTACTGCAGCGCTGATTTTCGATGGGAGCCTATATGAAGATAATAGGACGACGATAAATGTGAGTAGGAGTTTGTTTGTTTAAGTGTGAATAACATGTTTAAACGTGTTTAATTCTTTTAACATTTCCAGTTTTTATACACCGAGAACCAAGTTCACATTTTGCTTTTCATGAGGTTTTTAGTTTTTTTTTATTTGATCTTCATATTTTATATGTAAAGAATTTGAAAAACTTGAAAATTTGAATTCATCATCATCAGCCTGTAAGAGACCACTTCAGGGCCATAGGCCTCTTCCCGAAGGAACGTATGGGCGTAATCACAACGCCAGCCCACGACGTATTAGCGATTACAAACTGAGAAATCCACAGTTCATGTTTCCCACATACAGTAGTACTATAAGAACATTTCTCAGGTTCAGATTTTCTTACGATGTTCTCCTTCACCGCCAGCCGATACTGTTACCAATTTAAATTAGTAAATGTACGCGAATTCCGAAAAATTCGTTAGTACATGCCGTGGTTCGAACCTGCGGACATAGAAATAACATTCCACCGGTCAAACCACTAGGCCATCACGACATAAATTTGAATTGTATTCAACTAATTTTAAAATGTGCAGATATTTAGCAAATTTTGACTATTTATTGTTTTCATTAAAATAATATGATATAAAAATTACTAGAAATCTCTTTTTATATATATTGTAAATATACGTACATACAATCCGGTAATAAGTAACGCGCAATTTCACGCCGGCTGTACATTAAAAAATTCAAAGCCCTGCGGAACTCGCTTAAAGTCTATAACAAGCTGTCTACAAAGGCGGTATTAAGCCTAATCCCTGTAGATAAGCACTCCGGGCTTATCTAACAAATTTTGAATTTTGGAGACGAGTGTTCCACTTAAAGTTTAAGTGATGAAAGATAAAACCTCCCGCCGGCCGTTGAACGAATGAATTGAAAAGAGGAAGTGAATTTTATTGAATGATTAATTGAATGGAATGCATTTGACTTTAAATGTCAGTTACGCTTACGTCAGAAATTTTATTTTATATTTTTAATACAACAATTACGCCCGGTTTCTGTAAAGCCACTAATAGTTATCCATAAGATAAACTGTTAAATGGCCCGTTGAGTACTACTGACTAAATGTATGATTGTTTGTTCAGAAACGTTATTTGTCAAGTTATCGAACCGATAACGTTATTGAACAGATAAACTACAATTAAAGTACCTCAGAAACCGGATATTAGACAACTTAAAAATAAATAAATGCCAACATTTGATTCATATAATACTGTTTTAACTATATTTTGTACTACCTGTGCCCACGACTCCGTCTTCGTGGAACTAATGTTGGAAATAAGCAGTATTATATCTCTCTCGCGCACCTAAGTCGAGTCGTCATTAAAGTTACAATATCTTTTGATAGAGTGAACCGATTTTAATAAAACCAAGACTAAATGATACTCGAGGATTAGTTTTACTATTTTAGTTTACGATACGTTAGTGAAATTGGGGGCGTAGCTAGTGTTAAATTAAGTAACAGAAACAGTAAAAAATATCAATTGTGTATATTTATTAAATGTCTTTTTATTAATTACAGCTTTTATATGTCATAGGAAGCAAACGAACAGGTGGGTCATCTGATTTTAAGTGATCACCACCGTCCTTAGACACCAGCAACACCAGAGCAATCGCAAGTGCGTTGTCAGCCTGTATTAGTATAGAATTGGGGAGTGGGGCAAGGGGAGAGAGGGAAGGGAGAGGGGAGGTGGTCTTCCAGCGCCCTCACTGACCGAACAAAACACAGCAATGCAAGTACTGTTACTTCACGTCGGTTTTCTATGGGTAGTACCCCGGACGAGCCGACCCATTCATGCTGAAACCAGTTATAACTTCAGCGTGTTTGGTTTTTAAGCGGGATTTTAGTCTGTCATGTAGTGGATTTTATATTTTATTCATAATCTTGTGTTATTGGAATCTATATTTTGCACATTTGGTGGTGTTTTACGTAATATAGTTAGTTTATTGTGCATAAGTGAAGTGAATGGAAAATAATACCACGGAGCATGAAATTCTGAGATGCCACAAAAACTCCCTGGAATGCTCTAACAAGGGATCCACCATTCTGTTGGAATATTGACTCACAAGACGCTTAATATTGAAGTGATTGCACAACTATTGTAATATTATTGACTACGCGACAATGGCAGTAATAATCTGAAAGATTGATTGCCAAAAGTGAAGTTAAAAACTTCAGCGTGGCTCTATCACCTACAAAAATTAATATCAGGTGAGATACTGAAGCATTAAAATATACAAAATGGAATATAGTAATAAGATAGAATGAGCATAGTGCTAATGTATTACATTTGTGAGTACAAATAACAAATATTGTGACAGAATAGTACACAACGTCCGAGCAAACAGGTCAGTCGGAAACTTTGAGAGCGCCGCGGGACAAAGCTTAGGAGCGACTCCACTTCAGCTAATGCATTGCTGCGCGGTGTTCTTTAGGTCATTCAGCATTCCCGCCATCTACTAATGTATCTAGATTTAGAGTCATATAAAAATATTTTCACAGCTTTTTATCTATACGAATATTATAAAGAGGTAAAGTTTGTGAGTTTGTGACGTTGTAGGGGGTAATCTCTGAAACTACTGGTCCGATTTGAAAAATTATTTCAAAGTTATATAACGCATTTATCGAGGATGGTTATAGGTTATATATCATCACGCTAAGACCAATAGGAGTGGAACACCAATGAAAAATATTTCAAAATCGAAGTTTTTTTCCTCTTGAGAGCTTCCGCTGCGTGTTAGCATTAGCCTAAAGTAACTATTCCACGCAAACGAAGTCATCACTGCTACAACACTACACGATCACCCCCACACACGTGCACGCCTACACGCTTTTGCTATTGTTTTTTTTTTTTTTAAATGAGTACGCTATTGACCCAGTACGGTCTTAACAGCTTCACCGAACTACTAAGGCGAGCGCTTAAGGCACTCAGCCGACTTTACCTGGGCAACTAGCTCAAGGGTGCGAGGCACACCTCGGCTTGTTTGTTGCCTGTTACATGCAAACTTTCGACCTACCTTATTTAACCTAGCTAACTATTCATATATGTTTGAGTTGTTGAGACGCATATGTGTACCAAGCATACACGCCTCAACAACCCCTTCATATATTTATTATCGGAAAATTAGAGTTTTTTCAGTTCGATAAGGGAAAAAAAAATAAAACTCTTCCTCTTCCATGTGTAAGCGTGTAGGCGTGCACGTGTGTAGGGGTGATCATGTAGAGCTGTAGCAGTGATTTAATTTTTGTGTCACTGTATCGCGCAAGTAACGCACTCAAGGGCTCCCTGCCGAGATATCGAACCTAGACTTGAGCCGCTACCGAGGGAGGCCTAATCTGGTGCCGAGAGAGGCCTAATCTGGTACCGAGGGAGGCCTAATCTGGTATACATAATAAGGTCCTGGAGAACTTTACAGTTGTAGCTGTTTTATTAGGTTAGGTTAAATGATAATGTAATCTATGAAGTTACAATTCTATGAAGTGACAATTCTAGAGGAGACGCCGACAGATACTTGCGACAGATTTTCATCTTGATGACGGAAGCTGGCTAGGACTTAGGAAAAGCATGATATCATCCTTCATTGAATGCTCCGTCGCAGATGCTAGGATTCGAACCTACATTCATCATCGCGGTATCCGAACACGGTATCAACTAAGCTATCATCGCTTTACTAACAATTTAGTCATTTAAGAACACTTTAATTACAATTTAACAAGTACGAGGACTTGATAACTTTTCTGGTCATTTCTTTAGTAGAAATTCGTGCGAGTATTCATCGAAAATCTGAAGTTAGATTTCTCATAGAAAACTAAATGAACTTAACGTTGAGATTACTGTGGAATTTTCAATAGTCAAAATGATAAACAAATTAATATCTTGAATAGTACGAACAGTTAGTGACAAACTATATATAGATACAAAGAACACAAATGTAGGTATAAATATGTATTATATTATATTTATAACATTAGGGCAAGTTACATACATAGAGAGATGTAGATGCTAATTTTAGGTTTCTATTATTATATCATAATTTTTTTTTGTATTAAAATTTTGACTATGTTACACGCAAATCCAAACTAATGGCTAGATTCAAAGCTCACAAAAAGATTGGACTGTACATATAATCTATACTAATATGATAAAGATGTAGAGTTTGTAAGTTTCTGAGGTTATGAGGCTATAGGCCGTAATATCTGGATATACTAAGCCGATTTGGAAAAAAAATATCTATAGAAAGCAACGTCATTTGTTAGTGTTAGTCTATATATAATCTCGAAAAATGAAAAGACTTCTTTGTGATAGTCGAATTTGCAAAGTAAGTCTGAGAAAAAGGTCCAACGTTTCTTACGAACGCTGCCTTAACAATGAGAGATATATGAATAAGTTCTAGAGAAAAGTTGTAGAGAATTTTAATAATGCATCCAAAAAAGTCAGTGACAGCATCGGTGTTATTACATAAAAGTTAATACGTATTAATTACTTATTTTAAAAAGGTTTCGTACTAAATGAACCGCGCTCGTCCGAGGCAAGTTTGCGTTATCCTTTTCTCGCAAATCTAAGCTAGCTCAACCAAAGCGAGATAAAAGAGCAACATGGCGAACATTAAGCGAGTGCAGTGCATTTACAACGTAACCTTTATAAAGCAAGTATTTAATACGTATTTAACGTTTGTTTATTCTATTTATTAAGTAATGTTTATTTGGTCATATTATTAACAATAATTATGAATTCTTATCAATACATAGCACTCAGTACTAACCGAATGACACTCACAAGTTCGTCACAAGCAAAAATGTTTACAGCCCAACGAAGTGGGCACAGGTCAGCTAGTATGTTAATAATTGAATATACGAGTACAAGACTATCAAATATTTATGTGGTAGTGCTGTACTCGTATATTTAATTATAGAAATAGTGAATTGTTCGCATTTATATATACGGGAATATTCATCTGTTTTTGCCGCGTTATTTATGTTACAATATTAATTTCCTGACAGAGCAGAGAAAGGAGGTAGTACTTCTCGATTGTGTTTTTGTTATCACAGTATATCTATTTATTTGTGCAGATTTGCAGACTAAATAGTTTAACGGATTTTAATATATGATGGAAATATGTAGTAAGTATAAAAAATGTCCTAGTATTTAAGTATGTTGCTTTAAGCCCAAAAAGGAAGGAAAAATAAGCTAATACTCTACAGAACTACCATAAATTAAAATCAATCACTGTCAACGTTTGTTTAATCGGATTTTTATTTATATTTCCAAACTGGCTGTGTAACTTGAAGTAAAGTATAAAATTTATGTTCAGTATACCAGGTGACACGGTAGTAATATTTCTAGAGGACACTCTGCACTCGATTCTCGTTCTAAATCAATTTAAAATTAGGTGCTTAATGTCTGACCTAACTATCTTGAAAAGTGCAAAAAATGCACATAATCCTCTACGCTTCTATGTTAAAGCACAGTGTCAATTACCGTCGAATGATTTTACTTTCATTTCAAAGAGAACGTTAAGAACAAAACAAAAGGGTTTATTGCCCGTTTTACTATCGAATGTTATTAATTCCGGGTCGCCCATTGTAGCTTTTGGCATATGTCATTGCACTTAGGTTTATTATTTTATCTGCACATTTTTTTTTCGAAATGACTACGCTATTGACCCAGCAAGGTCTTAACAGCTTCACCGGACTACTAAGGCGAGCGCTTAAGGAACTCAGGCGATTTTATTTGGGCAACTAGCTCAAGGGTGCACGGCACACCTCGGCTTGGCTGTTGCCTGTTACATGCAAACTCACGACCTATCTTAGCTAACCGGCTAACTATTCATATATGTTTGATTTTTGAGACGTATATGTGTACCAAGCATAAACGCCTCAACAACCCCTCCATATATTTATTATCGGAAAATTAGAGTTTTTTTCAGTTCGATAAGGGAAAAAAATAAAACCCTTCCACTTCCAGACTTATTTGCACATTTGTAGCTATAATTTTGAAAGTCTCAAAACAAACTTTAACTTAGTCTTTATTTGTTAGTATTTGTTTTAATATAATTATTTTATAAGTTAAATGTGACCATGAAGTGCCATATCTTATAATACTTCGAGTGTCTTACCTTTCACCTGGTATAGGGGCGTACGCAGTACAGGACACTGCTTCTTCAGTTCTTTACTTTTGCATCGAACCCTATTTTTCTAAATTACAAATATTTTAAGTTACTTCTTATAAGCTATCTACCAGTACAGATTCCGTTAAAATCGGTTCAACCGTGTCAGACATTCAGAAGTCCAAACAAACAAACCACATTAAAACATTTTCATCTCTTAATATTATTTTGAATTCAAAACCAAAAATACTTTATTCAGTTTAGATACTGAGAAGGCGCTTACGAACGTCAAAGCTACCACTGGTTCCGACAAACAACCCAGTCATCGAGAAGAACCGGCAATAAACTCGATCTGGTTTTTTTTTTATTGAAGCACGACAAAGTGACTGCACTATGCCTGATGATAAGCATAGTACAATCCAAAAACAGTGGCTTTTTCGCCATGTACATGGTAGTTGCGACCCAGTCGGGCTGTAAAACCCTACCACCCCGCTTTCGCCATTACCTCGTTCGTTGATCAGCAGGGTGCACCACGTGCAGGTGAGGTTGGCTTGGGTGTCTCAAGTCTTAAGATGTTACTCGACATCCCTTACATCCCTAAGTTATGTTTTCACCATAAATTTTTATTAACACACACCACACAGTTATAGATATAAATTATAGATCTACATTCTTCTGTGATACATCCCTTAGGTCCATTCCCTCGGCGTGGAGCCCTTGAGTACGCTGCTCACGCGATACAGTTACACAAAACCTTACATCACTGCTACAACATCACACACATCACCTATACACACGTGCACGCCTACACGCTTACACGCTGTTTTTCTTTTTCTGAGAAATAAACGACAAAGAGTTCTACCCTTATTTTTCCTTATCCTATCCTATCCTATATAGTTTTGAGGAATTTTTCCGACACAAAATACATATAGGAATTGTTGAGGTACGCAGCTTGGTACACATGCATGTTTCAATAATTCATATACGTATATCTAGATAGCTTAGCTTAGGTTATCTAAGATAGGTCGCGATTTTTGCACAAAACAGGCGACAGGCCAAGACGAGGTGTGCCGTGCAGGGTGCAAGATAGTCGCCCAAACATCCCAAATCGGCTGAGTGCCTTTAGCGCTCGCCTCAATATTTCGATGAAGCTGTGAAGACCATTCCAGGTCATCAGCGTTTTAATTTCGAAAGAAAAGAAATACATCCTTCCCACACTCAACACGATTCTACTAAAATTAGGCGATACTCTGACACTATATAAGTGTCTGTCTGCAAGATAGCAAATATACATTACCGAGCTAAGAACGGTAGTCGACGCTCGTGAACAATAAATAGGAGTTACCTGCTAAAGGAAATTGTGTGCATTCCTGGAGATCGTTACCGTTCCTGGCAACCCGACGAAATTGAAACGTCGAGTGCTGTACTAAACAGTTACTAATTGTTGAATTCCACCGAATTACGTTCGTACATTCCAAGTGTGGTAATTAGGATATCTCATTCCGATTCGTGGTACAGTGAGTGAAGGATGAAGCTATGTTACAGTGTTATGGAAACTTATGTATTGCAAAAAGTACTTATACCGAAAACTGGAAAGTAATTTTGAACTGAGACTCATCCTTGGAGGATGTGGATACATATTCTGGAGAGAAAGACATAACGCGCCATTAATCCATAAAAAAAAACGCCTCTGAAACTGTATTCAGAAGCACAGATCAAATTTATATAATAATAATCAATTTATTTATTTAACCTCACATGTAATCATGGTTACTTTTTTTATGTTATAGGAGACAAACGAACAGACAGGTCACCTGACGTTAAGTGATCACCGCCGTCCATAGACACTTGCAACCCTAGGGGAGTTGCAAAAGTGTTGTCAGCCTGTGTTTGAGGAAAGGGAGGGGAGGAGGGAGGTGGTCCTCTAGCGCTCTCACTGACCGAACGAAACGCAACAATGCAAGCACTGTTACTTCACGTCGATTTTCTGTGGGTCGAGTGGTACTACCCCGGGCGAGCCGACCTACACATTAATAGCTTCAGCGTGGCTCTACCACCTACGAATATTTTCAATCAAATTAATAATCTTATTAGAAATGTAATCGGTTACGCCCACCTCTGTTTACACATATATGGACCAGGGTGACGGGCTCATGATCAGCATGCTCCAAAACCTTGGCCAAAGGTACCTCCCAAGTGGTAAATTATTATAAACCTATCAATATATAATATAATAGCCCTACTTTTTATATATTTACTAGTGTATTGTCATGTTGACGACCCTAAAATAAATAAATAAATATTTCAATCACTACATGAAAGTCCAAAGCTCATAAATATAAGACGGAAATCAAAATATCCCCTTGTTCAATATAAAACAGCGCCTACGCAAATAAAATAGCTGTGAAATTACCACCTACATAATTGATATATGTATTCCTTTTTTTTTTGTATTACACACCGCACTTGTCAGTTGCATATTATATACCACGCGTAACGAACTGTACCTATCTAGTAACCTTAAACGAGCAATTATTGTATATTTTTATATAATTAGAATCTCGGAAACGGCGTCATGTATTTCCGTAAATCTTAGTATGTAGTTCGTGTCGGTGACAATAAATCGATTTAGCTAGATTTTATCCATAGAAAAAATTTTTATAACTGAGTTATCAAGCAATGAAAAAAATATAGCTATAATATAAAGGTAAATTTTGCCAACGCTTTCAAAACAAAAATAACTCAGATAAAAATCGGTTGCTTCGAAAATCCGTGTAACCCCAGTTTGAATCAGAATGACAGCAGAAGAGATTTTTTTTAATGTTAATTTTATGATGCAAACCTAACAGTTTATTTTAATTTTAAAATATTTTTTAAAGAACCGACCTAGGCCCGGTCGTTCAGGTACTTTCATTTAATCCCCAAAAATATTACCGGGGCAGGAATCAACCCCCACAACCCTTCCTAAAAAAAAGTCTGGGTAGACAGACATAAGGACGGCGGACAGAAGTGAATACACAAAACAATCGAATAACTGTTTTCTCTTTTAAGTTTGAAATCAATTTCAGGATAAATTATTTATAGTTTAGAAGATCTAAACTGAACTTTAGTTTTTAAATTTATTGGCTTTTCGAGCAATAATAGTATACATTATTTTTTGTATACTTTAGTAATTAATCATACATATGATCACAAATTCAATATAATATTAATAATATTCATCTACACAGGGCACACTAGCCTGACGATAGCGCTGTAAGTCACGAGCATGTCGAGGTCATCAATGACGCGTACCCATAAGATTTTCCTCTACCAAATATGTTTTTCATCATTCAAAGTTATTAAGAAAGTTTAATGTTAAGAAATAAATTCCAAATCAATGTATAAATCACAAAGTTCTGGAATACCAAATATTTAAAAACTATGGTTAAATTGAGAACATCCTTCTTTTTGAAATTGGTTAATAAATCATTTTAAACATATTTTCTTCAATATTTTCAAATTTAACAACATATTTGACATATCTATATATTAATACGTGAAGCAAAAAAATTGTACCCCTTTTTAACCTATTTCCGGTCAACGTATGAACTTGAAATTTGGCATAGTTAAAGTTTATATGGTGGAGAAGTACAAAAAGCTGTTTATTTTATATAAAATGCATTAGAAGTACATTAAATTAATTAAAATATGCACTACTCACAATACTACTCGCATTTTACACAACATATACACACATGTAAATAAAAGACATTTTGACAGCCGTCAATAATTACGAAGTTCAAAAGAGGTTGTGAAGGAGGTTGCTATGCTCGACTATATGTATTTTTTAACTTTTACGTTATAATTACAATTTTTCATCCTACATTCAACAATGATATTATAATATATAACTATTATTGTAATGTTTATTATTTTTTATGGTGAACTCACTTCAAATGATGAATTAATTAAAAAAATGAGCCATAATATTTTGTATAATCAAAATAAGGATTTTGTTCATAAAATTAATCCATGACCTAGACCTCCGCGGTTACAACATTGCAATTCAACATCATGTAGCAACAAAAAATAATTTATTTTCAAAACTAATGGTAGTATTAAAACATCTTTGTCTTGGATTCACCATTTGATTGTATCGTGGATCCATTAATTTTCCAAACGATGATACTGGGCATATCACTAATTCTCATAATAAACAGACTACATTTAATTCAATATCACCCAGAAATACCACCCGCCCATAGTATCATGTAAAATTAACTGAAAATTGTCATGGGTTACGATAAATTTCTTTATTTTCGTAAAAGTTATGTTTGCTTAGAATTTGAGAGCTTTACTACGTGATTTTTGTTTCAAATTTATAATTAATTTCAATTTTCTTTTACATATAGATTTTTTTAAATGTTTATATAATTAAAGATCATGGCAAATAACTGAGTAGCTATGATGAAAATCTTTGATTATAGAAGTATACCCTTTGACAAAAGAACCCTAATAAAGTTCAAACTTTAAAATATCAAATAACTATGGTCGAATGTCGACCACTGGGCGCCCACTAGTTATTATGATTATACATGTATGTACGTTTCATTCGACACGATACTTCAACTAAGCAACAGCTAAATAAAATAAGACATTTTATTTTCAATAAAATGTATTCAAATAATAAATATGTAGAACTGTCCATTGACGCATTCGTTACTCGTCCAATTAGAATGGCGTTCTGTGATTGGTCAATGCAGATTTGAGCCTCGGACTAAATAGAAGGAAAGATTTTATGGATACGACGCTATTAATAAAGACTTTAATAAATTTACATAGTTGTTTGTGATCACTTATGTTGAAAAAGTAACACAGTGAGTGAGTGATATAATGGAATGGGTAGTTAATATTTATAAATAAATTTAGTATATGTAATAAACAATAGAAATGCCTGTGATATTTGCCTGTGAAGGAAATGTTCGTTAGAAAGTAACTGATGTTATAAAACATAAAAATAAATAATTGTATAAGTAACATAATTAAATAAAAACTGATACTTTAAGTAGTATAAGTGATCATGTGAAAGAAAATCAACAGTTAAAATGATACGAGCCATTTCACGAAGACCATAAATAAACCATTACTATAACATGTCTAAAATAATTGGCAGTCTTATTAGAGACAGTTTTATGGGAACTTGCTCAGTTCTAAAAAATATCTGATTTCGACACTAATTAGATACATATCGTCAGAAACAATGTTACAGCAAGCATTTGACAATTATTATAGTTATTACATAATTGACTAAGACTCAGTGTTTATATACATAATTAATCTTTAAGATTGATAGCTGTTTTAATCCTAAGAAGACAGGAAGTGATCTGTAATGAAGCGGTGATGTTTTAACATATTTGAAACATGGTCGTAACTTTATCAATGATATTGACAAGTAATGCTTATGAAAATGGTAGCATCTTAACGTTCATATTGAATGAAGACATCGTTAATTGTATCAGGTAAAGACCAAGTGTCTAAAATCAAAATTAAAAAAATATATATTAAAATTCACCTAGCGTGATGCGCTCACAAGACAAATGTAGGTGGTATAGCCACGCTTGTAGATGGTGAACCAAGCTAAATGCTATAACTAGTTTCATCATGAGTGGATCGGCTCTCCCGGAGTAGTACCACCCTCTCACAGAAAACCGACGTGAAGTAACAGTGCTTGCATTGTTGCGTTTCGTTCAGTTAGTAAGCGCGCAGAAGCTCGCTTCGCTCCCTCTCCCTTCCCTCTCTTCTCCTTCCTCTCTCCCCTACCCCACCAACATAGGCTGATAACGCACATGTGACTCATCTGGTGTTGCTGGTGTCTATGGACGGTGGTGATTACTTAACATCAAGTGACCCAACTGTTCGTTTGTATCTTATGATATAAAAAACAGACCTCTATGCTTTAATTAATTTATATAAGAAGATTATACAGTCATGTCCATATAACGTCTTACGCAGCTTCGGCCCATTTACACACATTCGTGTAATCTCAGCGTGACACCCAATGCATTGTAATGCGAGATTATTCGCTCAACTAGTTTTATCAGCCCATCGGACAGTGTGAGCGAGCTTTTACAGATTTTGTGGGTGAACAACATTTATCTAAGCAGTTGATCTATTTTATAATACACTAGCCTCTGCCCGCGCATTCGTGTGTGTGGAATAGTTGGGCTAACGTTAACATGCAGCGTAAGCTCTCAAGAGAAAAAAACCCCTATTTTGAAACATTCTTCATTGGTGCTCCGCTCTTATTGGTCTTAGCGTAATGATATATAGCCTATAACTTTCCTCGATGAATGAGCTATATTACACTGAAAGAATTTTTCAAATCGGACCAGTAGTACCTGAGATTACCCCCTACAACTTCACAAACTCACAACGTCTCAAACTCACGACACAACTCAAACGCAACTCCCCTGATGTTGCTAGTGTTTATGGACGGCGGTGATCACTTACCATCAGGTGACCCGCCTCTTCGTTTGCCCGCTATATGATATAAAAAAAAGTATACAACAAAGTCTTCTACCGCGTCTGTCTGTCTTTTCGCGATAAACTCCAAAACTACTGAACGGATTTTCATGCGGTTTTGATCAGTGCATAAAGTGTTTCATGAGGATGGTTTTGGTATATATTCGACAAGGATTTTTTTTTATAATTAGGGCGGGACAACGTCTGTCGGGCCCGCTAGTATATTTTAAGAGACGCCAGGACAATTGATCTTAATATGTTTTTTAACTCGCATAACTATCTAGATCAATTATTATAATCAATCTGCGGCCCGCTGGGTCTTTTAGTTGGACCACCTAATACTTTATTTTATTATTTTAAATTTCGTGCCCATCAGAAAAACTATGAGTACGCTGAGTAAATTAAATAGATCCCAGGTAACCCAACCACAATGTTCGGCTGAGTGCCTTAAGCGCTCGCCTTATTAGTCCGGTGAAGCTGTAAAGGCCAAAAAATTAAGGCCAATAGCGTAGTCAGTTCGAGAAAAAAAAGAAACCAACCACAATGCGTTCCTTATGATGTAAGAGTTATACCAAGCTTGTTTTATTGAACAACCATTTTTCACTACATTAAAACGTTGCTAATTTAAAATTATATTTTTTTTTATTTAATACCTAAACATTTGTATTTTACGGCCCGCGACACCATGAGTGAAACGTCTTTGTGGCCCGTTTAAAAAAAGGTTGAGTACCACTGATCTAGATTATTAACCACAAAGATTCATAGATGGCCAGTACACTACAATACATCCATTTAATAAACTTTTTTTATATAAGAGGCAAATGAACAGGTGGGTTACCTGACGTTAAGTGATCACCATCGTCCATAGACACTTTCAACACCAGAGGAGTCGTAAGTGCGTTGCCAGCCTGTGTTTGGGGTGAGAGAGGGGAGAGGAAGGGAGACGATGAGGAGAGGTATGCCTCAGGCGCTCTCACTCACCGAACGAAATGCAACAATGCAAGCACTGTTACTTCACGTCGGTTTTCTGTGAGTGGGTAGTTCCCTTAGGTGAGCCGAACAATTCATACTGAAGCCAGTAATAGCTTCGGCGTGGTAGAGAGAACGTGGTACGAGAAGTTATCTGTTATCAAAGTTTTAAGAATCTATGTTTTTTCTAAGAACTAGGCATTCAGTTGCTGTTCCTTGGCCGTGGAGAAATAGGGCAAGCGGAGTGTCAAGATGTCAAGATAATAAATAATGCAGATGAAGCCACGGGAAAAGCTTGTTTAAAATAAAATACAGAAAAAAAATAAATCCTCATAATTTATGTTTTTCTACTAAATTAGAAAAAGGCTCGACGGCCCGTTAAATAAATTAGACAATGCCAAGACAGACCCCGTTGCCGCTTTATAACAATCCTTTCGTGTTTATAGGGCCCTTCAATATTTTCACAGGGCACAAATTGACACGATTCCGGGTAGCTCATTCTGTCCGGCAACTCGAAAATAAATATCTCTTTCATTTAATAGAATCCCTTCAGAGCGATTTCGAGCACCTTTCCCTATCTTTTCTACGTATTTTTTTCCACGAGGGCTCATTATTTGCTTGCCCTATTGAAAGGACAATCACGACCCTCGGGCCGAAGATTTGGGACCCTTAACCCGTTTGAGACAGTGAATGCTCACGTACGTTTTATCTGTTAAGTGCAATATACAATAGTTTATGGGATGCGAATAAAGTTTTGTTCCAATTGAGATTACATTCTCTTTTCCTTAATACTTTTGGCTTTAAATATAAAGGTATCATAGTGTTGTATAATCTGGAAATAATGCTTGCCCCTACGATAACACATCTGTGTCAAACTTGGTACATTTGCTTCAAGAATATCCCAGATTTACTACGAAGAGACTAAAGCATATAATGCTTTGTGACAAGCTTCGTATATGTTTTTGTAGGTGGTAGAGCCACGTTGAAGCTATTATCGGTTTCAACATGAATGGGTCGGCTCACCCGGGGTAGCACCACCTTCTCATAGAAAACCGACGTGAAGTAACAGTGCTCGCATAGCAATGCAATTTCGTTTCGTTCGGTCCGTGAGAGCCCCAGAGACCCATCTTCTCTCTCCTCCCCTCTCTTTTATCCCCTCTCCCTTTCTCTCCACTCCTCCAAACACAGGCTGGCAACGCACGTGCCACTCCTCTGGGGTTGTTAGTGTCTATGGACGGCGGTGAGCGCGTAACAACAGGTGACCCGTCGATTCGTTTGTCTCCTATATGATATAAAAAAATGTTCATTCGTTATTTAGGACTTAATAAAGATTCAAATCATCTTTTTTTTGTACATTACTACGTTTTGGTCATATTGGAAAAACACTGCAAACTGAAAGTTCTTCACCGGTCTTTATCTCTGACCTTCGTAATTAACGAAACAATATACAACCAAACTACAATACACAAACGTAAATACAATATCATTGTATAATATAAGAGTCATTGAAGACAGGCATACGTGCTCAAAGTAATGTTAATACTCGACATTCAATATTACATATCCTTCTACCGAAATCGAACGCAGCATGATCCCGGTAATAATCTCTTAGAGATAATTGAGTGGCTTACCCTACTAACCGTCTACGCTTCTGCCGAATATCCACTCAATAGTCACCTTGACGTATTCACTTTTACGTGTCTACCTTCGTTTGCGATCTGACGTAGCTGATTTATTTTCATTAGGAAATGCTTTGCTTATTCCGTACAAACGTATCCCTTTCTCTTAACAGCTGGATAATGGAACTACATTAAATATTTTTATACCGTGCAATATATTATCACTATCATGCTATTGTTTTGTTTTTTTTTTACATAGATTAGATTTTATATGAACTAGGAGCCTTCTAAAAAAATTGAGCTGTAACGGGATGCCTGGCAGATAATCAAATCAAAATCAAAATATCCTGTACTCCATTTAGGCCCTGAGAAGTCGCTTGTAAAGTCAATGCTACCACCGGTTCGGAAAACAACTCAGTCATCGAGGAGAACCGGCAAGAATCTTGATCTGGTTCATCTGTTCATGTTACATATTTTTACAAAACATAAATAGTTACAACGTTTTTAATGGATACACAGAGAGGAGCGTCATTTCCAGACGTCACAACCGTTCACATAATGGTCCACCTTATAAATAGCCTTTAGATATTAAAACCAGTTTGACATGGTTCTTGAACTCACTATCCGTCAAATCGGTAACCTGTTTTGGGATTTTGTTATAAAACCTAACACTAGTACCTAAAAACTGTTTTTGGAAAATGAGTAACATATGAGATGGAAAGTGAGTGATTTTGGAAATGAGAAACAGTGAAATTGTTTTGTATAAGTTATATGCATAAAATAACTTTTTCATGGTTGTAAAGCCACGCTGAAGCTATTATTGGTTTTAGCATAAATGGGTCGGCTCGTCCGGGGTAGTACCACCCTCTCGCAGAAAACCGACATGAAGTAACAGTGCTTCCACTGTTGCATTTCGTTAGGTCAGTGAGAGCGCCGGAAGCCATTTCTCCATCCCCCCAAAACACAGGCTGGCAAAGCACTTGTGACTCCTATGGTGTTGCTAGTGTCTATGGACGGTGGTGATCGCTTAACATCTGGTGACACACCTGTTCATTTGCCTCCTGGAAAGGATCATTCAGCTGCACATCTGGCAAGTATACGTATACCTCCAAAGATAAAGCAGTACAAATGTGTTCTATAAAATAATAACTTTATTTATTTCATTACATAAATATTCATTTTTATTATATACTAAATACAAAAATTCAATTAAGTATTGGCACAGTGTGTTTCAGGATATCTATCAAAGGGCGCTAGGTCGTCGGCGCGTGGTGCGTAATACTAGTAGAAGAGTGTCAGACAAAACAATTTGAATCTTATGTTTATATGAATAGGGTTGCAAATGTTTTTGAGTATGTCGTTAATAGTACACTCTTTTATATCGATTTTGCGTCGCCACGTCTCACCACACCAACAATTAGGTTTACCCTCGTCTATAGATGCTTCACATCAAAAGTGCAAAAATTGCTCAATTATAACGCTGTTTTCAGACCGTTTGACTATGGAGATTTTGTCGACCCGACACTGTTTATGGCCAAGGCAGCCAAGATAATGAACGACAAGACAAATAATTAGACAATGAACAGATAAGGTGACAATTGATTATATGGAATACCTGGCTAATTGAATTATGTCGGACCAGCAACCACATACAAAACAAAATACCATAATACAAGTTATGTTTAGCTTGTAATTAAACGTCCTTCTGTGAAACTGAGCCTAACATTTATCTATTAATTGGGTTGTCAACTGATCTTTAATATATATTGAACCCTAGTTTAGGATATTATAGATATTGCTGAAGAAATGTATCGTCATCATCGTCTTACCCTTATCCTACTTGAATAGGCGTAACATATTTTCCCCGTCATCTTATTGCCGTTTCTTGAAGCAATATATATGTACAGAGTAGGTATATAAATTATATTTAAACTGGATGGCAGCAAGAAATGTAATATGTTCTAGAAAGATAAAATATTTAAAAGACAAAAAGGAGGAGCTGGTTTCAGCCTGAATGGGTCGACTCGCCCAGGGTAGTACCACTCTCTCATAGAAAACCGACGTAAAGTAACAGTGTGTGCATTTCCACACAGTGCAGGCCCACTTTCCCTCCCTTGCCCCTCCCCTTCTACCCTCTCCACCCTACCCCCTGCCCCCAAACACACGCTGGCAACGCACTTGCAACTTCCCTGGTGATGCTATTGTCTATGGATGGCGGTGATCGCTTAACACCAGGTAACATGTTCGTCTGCTTCCTATGAGATAAAAAAATGAAAGATACCCGAGTGCTTCATTCATTGAAAATATTAAAACTTTTGCTTACGGCTTCGCTCGCAATAATTTACGTGGACAATTATATTCTGGACTAGCCTCTGCCCCCGACTTCGTTCGCGTGAAATAGCTACTTTGGGCTAACGCTAACACGCAGCAGAATCTCTTAAAAGGATAAAACATCCCGATTTTGAAATATTTTTCGTCTGTGCTCCGATCCTAAAGGCCTTAGCGTGATGATATATAGCCTATAACCATTCTCGACAAATGAGCTATATAACATTGAAAGAATTATTCAAATCGGACCAGTAGTTCCTGAGATTACCCCCTACAACACCACAACCTCACAAACTTTACCTCTTTATAATATTAAGTATAGAAGAAATGTCTCCTATTTCCTTCTCTTCTCCTTCTCAGTAATCCCTTTTACATGGGGAGAGAGAGAACTGGCAGCTGAGGATGGCCTTTGTCCGATTTGCACGGACTAAAGCCGCATGATGCCTTCTTATACCTTTGTTCCGGGGGAGCAGAAACTGTTTTATCGACCATACGTCTGCTCTCCCGACAAGTGTTGGTCCCTCAAGTGGGAGTGGGTGTTAGATACCCCTTACGAACTGTGGGAGTCACATCGGCATAATGCGCCTCTACAACATGCCCTTGAGCAGTTTACACTGCCAAGGCGACGGACATGTTGTCGTCAGTCTTTCTGAAAAAGTGTATAAAGAATGTCATGGAGATTAGTTGAGTAATTACGGCATCAGAGTGTAAAAAACAACGAGACTCACTTTCACATTTACACCAATATTATAATTCTGACGGGTTTGTTTGTTTGGTTGAACTCGATAATGAAAAAAGAATTGAATAATACTAATAAATTATTTCAGTGTTAGGTAGCTCATTTCTCGAGGAAGACTATATATTATCACGCTGAGACCAATAGGAGGGGAGAATCAATGAAGAATGCTTCATAATCGTTTTTTTTTTTTACGTGAAACATCTATAGGCGTGGATAAACCTGATCGTTGACATAGTGAGTGTGTGAGCCGTGGCGACGCGATGCCATGTGTAAGTGACTGTGCGCGATGTCTGTTGCCGCACTGAGTTTACATACCTATAGTGTAATTAAATAATTCGAGAATTTGAGATTCGTTCAATTCGAACAATTTTGATGTGTCACATCTGCCAGGCGTCCTGTGACGGCTCAATTTTTCCTTTTGAGAGCTTCTGCTACGAGTTAGTTAGCCCAATGTAACTATTCCATTAGGGCAAAGTCACTAGTAGAACCTGGTCTGTAATATTAGTAAGAATGAATACGTACTATTGAAATACAGGCCTTTAGTAGATCTTTCGAGAATCTTAAACGTGAATATAAAATAAATAAGTGAATATGAACATTTCTCGCATTAAATGCCACGAGTATGCCGATTTATGGTCCGCTCACAACAACTAGCGAGGCTATTTATTATTTTTGAGATTCTGAAATTGCCTGAAGAGGTCGTTAGCATTAAATAACGTAATAATAGAGTCCTGTGAATTGGTGTTATATTCATATTATAAAGTAGTTGGCGCCTGTGGGTTTGTTCACTTGTAAATGATAGATTACGCGAATTATACGTAGTTTTCTTCTATGTAGCGTTGTTCCAGTGGTTTATAGGAGGCAAACGAACATGCCGATCACTTGGTGTTAAGTGATCACCACCGTCCATAGACACTAGCAATACCAGGGCAGTTGCAAGTGCGTTGCCAGCCTATCTTTAGGGGCTAGGGATAAGGGTGGGGAGGGAGGAAGCGTGTTTACAATCTCAGACCACCTCGACATTTTATATCACATGAAATTGTGATCAAATGCTAAGCCCTATAAAGTACAAAAAAAGCCGTCATGGGACCCCTGGCAGATGTGAAACACATGTGTAACGTAGTTAACAATACTGTATACAATATAGGTTTGCGAGCTCAGTGTGACATGAAAGATTGCGCACAGTAGCTTGTGCATGGTATTGCGTCGCCACGTCTCGCCACGCCAACAATTAGGCTTATCATCGGCTATACATGTTTCACATTAAAAATTAATAAACTGTAACGTAAGCCACTATTAACATTTTATATATCGAATTCATTCTTCGTATACCATTTTTATAGAAATAGTTAAATAACTAGGTATATGACCAAGCCTGATGACATTAAAATATGATTTGGAAAAGTCTTGAAAAATATTTCAAACCTAATTCCGCGAAAATATTCCTGGACACGGATAAAAAAACTAATATCCAGAACCTTTATAAATCAAAGCACGTAACGGGATTCGCAATAAGCGATCGGTAAACAACAAAATCCCAAAAAGCCTATTTGTTGTAACAGATCAAATAAATTAAAGAACAAAGAGTATGGATCGGCGCGGAATGGTGGGGGGTTGTGAGTGTTTGAGGGGGGGCTTGCTTTAATTTATTTCACCCGTAACGCCGCAAAGTGAAAAAACCCAAATTGGTAACAACAAGGCTGTGGAATCCAGACAAATTCAATAGCACGCAACTCGGCACCGTTTAATTAAAAATGTTTACCCTACCACCGGCTTGTAAGAAACAATAAAACATTATCGGTTTATACCAATAAGTTTCCAATTTTCGTACTGTTTATTTTAATCACATCGGTAACATTGAATATATTAATCGTTTTTGCAGGATTTTTATATGAAACACTAGCCTCTGCCCGCGACTTCGTTCGCGCGGAAGAGATACACTAACACGAAGAAGTTCTCAAAAGGAAAAAAACATCCCGATTTTGAAACATTTTTCATCTGTGCTCAGCACCTATTAGTCTTAGCGTGATAATATACAGCCTATGACCATTCTCGATGAATGAGCTATATGACACTGAAAGAATTATTCAAATCGGACCAGTAGTTCCTGAGATTGTCTCCTACAACGTCACAACATTACAACGTCACAAACTCACAAACTTTACCTCTTTATAATATTAGTATAGAAGTATAGGTTAGAATTTAGTGTGAGAGTGAGATGGAACGCATTATACAGTGTTTACACTACTTAATACTTGCTCTGATCCCAGCGCTGTACATTATGATACATTCGATGTTCATTATCTATCGATTTTTCTTATTTAATGCAATTCGCTCAAAGCCATTCTTAATATTTTAGGTTATATTGCAATATCTTCAATTTTTTTAAATGTAACATATGAAGGTCATAAAAAAATAAAAACCCTATGCATGGAAATATTTGAACTTGTTTCATGGTGTATGTTTCAGCTCATTTTGTAACGTAACGACTACACATAGACGAATGACTGATATATCAACACACAGCCCTAATTGAAAATGAATGGCGTGAAAATTTGTATAAGTTTTTTCATAAGCTAGTTGTAAGGAAAGAAAGAAAGATTTTTTGAAATTTGACTCTTAATGTGCTGAAAAGAAGGATGTTCTTTTTTTAATACCTCATTTTCGTTACTCAGTCAGTCAATCTATACTAATATTATGTTTAGGTAAATTCGTGACGTGAGTTTATGATATTCTAGGGGGTAATCTCAGGAATTATTAGTCCGATTTGAAAAATTCTTTTAGTGTTATATAGCTCATTTATCGAGAAAGGTTATAGGTTATACATCATCACGCTAAGACTATTAGGAGCGGAGCACCAATGAAGAATATTTAAAAATCGGGGTTTTCTTTCCTCTTTAGAGCTTCCGCTACGCGTTAGTTACCCCAAAGTAACTATTACACGCATACGAAGTCGCTTGCAGAGGTTAGTATATAGATACAAAATAAAGAGTTGTGAAATAATTAATGAATAGAAAATGCATGCATACAAATAAAAATTGCTAGTGACTTATAGAAAAATACGTGGAAAACCATCGCAGTCTCATAAGTATTCTCATGCAGTACAGTGTTCTTCGTATTTATAATATTCAGCGAAAGAGAATGGTCCTTAATGCAATAAATAATTTTGAAACCAAAAACATTTTGTTAAATTGTTATTTTCAAGTTGACGCCTAGCGGAGTTAAATATTATTCCTCGTAATCAATCAGCATTACTATTTTAAACAATAGGCGTTCAGCATAAAAGTTGATACACACTGACCATACGGCTGACGAGTAATAATCATGACTGATGATCTGTTCGTAAGAAAATAACATATAATCCAACATTTAATATATATAGGTTTCGAAATTATTTTATTTATCTCTATAAATGCACTGATTTCAACTCATCGTCTAATGCTTGTTGGAATCCCCATTAGGCTACATTTCTCTAGTTAAAAATTACTAACAAACACCTGTAGATGCGTTCCAGCAGTTGTCCTTAGGGCTCACAGATACTCAGCTTGCTGTCATATTGTAGTATGTTAATTAACGTACTAGATCTAATCTATATAATGTTAATTAAATCATTTATATGAAAATGTGACTGTGATCAAATTTACATTATTACAAAAAATAAAATGTAATGTAAATGTAATATTTACGTATTATTGTAAAATATTATGAAATAATTTTAAGTAGTATAAAACACAAATGTACACACTGGGCGTGTCGCTACCAACTGAATAAATATCGTTTAACAGAGCATATCAAATTCCATTATGAGATGAATCATTAAAGACTAAGTTTCAGAAATTCGGTATTTTACTCTGCCCTCCTAATATATTCTAGAGAATTTGATATATATACGTTCGCGAAATTTTAGATAACCTGGATTTAGTAAAAGACGGACACAATTTAAATACTAGAAATAATAACAAACTGGTAACACTTCATATTTTAGGCTGACTTAGACCAGTAATAGTTTTTTATGTAATGTTGTTAGATTATATAACAAAGTCCCAAAACACATTACCGACTTACCAGATAATAAGTTCAAGTGTTATGTCAAGCGAGTCTTAATTCCTAAAGGCTATTACAGGGTGGATCAATATGTGAACGATGGCGACGACGTCTGGAAGTGAGGCCTCTCTCTGTGTATCCACCAAAAACGAATGTAAACTTTCTGTTGTAATTAATTAAAAAAGATATGTATTATGAAAAGATAAACCAGATCGAGTTTCTTGCCGGTTCTTCTCGATGACTGGATTGTATTCCGAACTGGTGGTAGTTTTGAGGTCCATAAGTGTCTTTTCAGGGCCTAAATTGAATAAAGAATATTTTAATTTGATTTGATTTGAATAACTAAAATAAATTAATAGAAAAATAAACGTTTCATGCTGTTTGAAGTTATCGCCCGTGTGACACTAACCGCAGAATGTTTATAGAAAGCTATATCGTACATTTGTAACAATTCGTCGGATGATTAATGTATACGAAATTGATATTTAATTGCTGGTAAGCACCGTGTGTCGTTCGACGGCGGCGCCGCGGCTGTGTCGCGGCATTTAATAGGATAATTTATGACGAATCGAGTTTGTATAAATTATATATTAACTAAACATTTGAAAATGAATTTAATTACAAAATTTTATCGCCTTCCAGTTTCCACATCTTATTCGGATATTATTAGGGCTTAAAATAAATTATTAACATAAATATAAAAACAGTAGCGGGCAACACAGTTTTCATCGTTTGCGTCGAAAATTTTTTAAAAACTATTTCTAAAACTTCAGAAGAAGTTTTTGTCTGTTATATAATAATTTTCATTTTTTGTTTATAGTCTGGTTATCTGTCACTATATTTTGTAATGTTGCAGGCAATATGGGAATGATACAGCTTGAACTCTGAACTGTTATAAAAACTCTGGAAGTTTCTACCATTAGGATACCAGCTCGTTGCGACGTTGAAGATATCAGGAAACACTTTACAATACTTAGTAATGTCATAATCTACAACAAATAAATTACATTATAGAAGAACACGATAAAAAAAAAAAAGTTTTAGGTCCGTTCCGTCGGTGTGGAGCCCTTGAGTGCGCTGATCACGCGATACAGTGACACAAAACCTTACATCACTGCGACAACATTACACATATTAGAGGGAAATCCTCCAGAAGCGGACACTTAAGGTTTTTAGAAAAAAAATTAAAAACCTTTTTGAATAAGGTATCTTTATTAATAACTTAAGTAACTCAACAAATATTAAAATCGAAATAAATTAACAAAATTGCAATTTCTGCAATAACATATTAAAAAACATTAGTCAAACTTTAGTGAAAATAGACGTAGTTTTTGCAAGTGGCACCTAGTACCGGACAGTTTTAAAACATCTGACATCGATCACATCTATAGGCGTTTGAACATTCTTTTTTCTAATTTTAACGATTCAGTTGATGGCATTTTTTTCTTAGCCGTATTGTTTTCTTTGTTTATGATTTTTACTCCTTTGTTTGTTTGCTTGTCTGATTGCGTTCGTCTGTCTTCTGAAAAAATATTATTATAATAAAAAGTATAAATGCAGACAAGAAAAAGTAACATATTCACTGTCTAGCGTTAAGGGACTACTTTGTGTCCGGTATTGGGGGACAGAGAATGTCATGAATACATTGCATTTTAAAACTAAGTCAGAAATCTTAAAAACCGTTGGTTGATTACGAACATCAATGGAGCACTACGTTTATTTAGAATAAGCATAAATAACTGATTACGAATACTTTTTCATAACACTCACCTGAATATTATGTGACGTAGTGTCCTTCCGCGTAAAATGGCAAAAATCCTCTGCCGCTGTTGAATGAACTTCACTTATTTTAAAACGCTTCATTTTTAAATATGTTATTCAGATAACTTTTACAACATTATATTTCATCAGCTAGACAGACCGTAATAGCCAAACATCCCAAAATAATCAAATGGTTTCATTTTTTTTTTCTATCATATAGGAAGTAAACGAATATGCGGGTCACCTGTTGTTAATCACCGCCGTCCATAGATACTAGCAACCCCAAAGGAATCGCAAAGGGAATGGAGAGAAAGAGGGAGAGGGGTTAGAGGAGAGGAGAAGGGAGATGTGAGGAGAGGAGAGGGGAAGGGGAGAGGAGAGGCGAGGGAGGGGAGTTGAGTCTTCGTCTACGGTCATATAGCTTAAAATAAGTTATCTAGTCGCTCTGGATCTAAAATAACACGCTCTAAAAGGATCTCACAAAGTGGCAAAATACTAAAGAAATAAAATGATATTAATTTATTCGTTCTCTACTTGGATCTCGTCGATGGAACACAAGTGCTGCGATAAAGCTTTTGGTGGGCTCTTAGTCTATTATTTAGTGTATTTTATATTTCATTCATAATCTTGTGTTATTTGGTTCTATATTTTATAATATTCGTGGTGTTTTACGTAATATAGTTCGGTTATTGTGCGCAAGTGGATGGGAAATAATACCACGAAGCATAAAATTCTGAGATGCCAAAAAATTCCATGGAAAGTTCTAACAAGGATGTCACTATCTTATTAGAACATTGAAATTATCACAAAAATCTTTTTTGACAATGGCAGTTATATTCTCTAAGATTGATAGCAAAAAAGTGCTACGCTCTCAGGCATTATTCAGATTTATATTGATTTAGAACAGATTATACCTACATACTGGCATTTTTTTTATTTAATTTCTATTCTTAGTAATTATAGCTGCCAATGGACAAAAGTTATATAATCTGGGAACATATCAATCAGTATTAAAAGTTGTTCAATACAAAGCTATCGATAAAAGTGCTCGAGTATAAAATAATAACATTTATAAAAAGTGAATAAATTTACACACAGTTCCACCGAGCCGTGTAGATACTGAGAAAAAGCTGATTGAATTCCAAATTGTACGAACCTTATTACGGTTTACGACACGACCTCACGATTTTATAATGTTGATGATAAGTTGTCATATATATAGTTACTAACTGGCGTGGCAGATCTTGTCTCGCCCAAATAAAAAATATGTAAAAAGTTTATAGTTGTTATATTATTTTTAAAAGATCACTTTGTATTTGCAATTATGTGAAAAGCGTTGACGGTTCGACTGTCAACAAGCTTGTTATATGTATTTTAAAATTAGTAGTTTCTATAATTTAATACCTTTAAGGGAGCAATTCTTGTATATTTTTATATTTGTATATATTCAGGATCTCGGAAACGACATCATCTATTTCCGTAAAACTTAGTATGTAGGTAGTTTCGGGGACAATAAATCGATCTAGCTAGATTTCATTCATAGAAAACTTTTTTTAACTGAGTTTTCAGGCAATTAAAATACATAGCTAGAATGTAAATGTAAATTTCGCCGCCGCTATTAAAATAAAAATAGCTCAGATGGAAATCGACTGCTTCGAAAATCCGTGTAACCCCAGTTCAAATCCGAGTGACAGCAAAAAATATTTTTTTTATTTGTTAAAAATTTTGTGTGGCAAACTTAACAGATAATCTAAATTTAAAAATGTTTTTTAAAGAACCGAGCTAGACTCGGTCGCCCAGGTACTTTTAATAAAGTTTGCAGCATTCAGTACATTATGTTATTTTAAATGTTGTACCAAATTAAACATTCCTCGTGAGATTATATCTACTGGTGGAAATCGCATGAAAATCCTTTAAGTAGCTTTTGAGCTTGTCTCAAACAGGCAGATAGACGTGGCAGAGGACTTTGTTGTACAATACGTAATGATAATTATAGCTCGTTGTCATATCAACAGAAATATCAGTCCGATATCCTCAAATTCGAACACCAGCGTGTATCAACGAATTTCTAGAAATTCGCATACAACTACTGATTTTAAATTGGTAACACTATCAACTTGCTGTGAAGGACAACATCATGAGGAAAGCTGAACCTAATATATTCTTATAGTAGACTAGTAACTAGTAGTAGTAACTAGTAACTAGACTTTTTACGACACCTTAGTACAAGAGCCGGCAACGTTGGAAGAACAAGAATTATAGAATAGCTGGTTCTTTAATATATCAATATATATTTTTTGTATCATAGGAGGCAAACGAACAGGTGGGTCATGTGATGTTAAGTGACCCCACCGTCTATAGATACTAGCAACACCAAGGGTGTCGCAAGTGCGTTAAGGGAAGTGAAAGGAGGAAAGGGGAAAAGAGTTGGGCCACCGGCGCTCTCACTGACCGAACGAAACACTACAATGCAAGCACTGTTATTTATATTATGCTTACGGTAAGGCCTCTGCCTATGTAGGTAATTTTGCCAATATCAAGTGTGACAAATTCACGTTATAAATTTAATGCCAAATATTCAGTGTATTTTTTTTCTCGGACTGCCTCGGATATAAGCCTTGCAAGGTCAATAGCGTAGTCAGTTTTCGTTAGATAAATATAGCCCACTATAACTCGCGCCTCACCGCATGAAATGTAACATTAAATTATATTACTGTTATATTGCTAAGTAACAAATATTTGTGCAAAAAAAAAAACTAAATTAAAAAAGTTACGACATGTAGGGTATCTATCTACCCATGTTGCGAGGAATCTTTTATTTCATGGTACACTGTGACCAATCCAAGCCGTCGAGAACGATGTGACGTAATTGAACCAATGAGGATACAGATGGGTTGAACGTGATTGGTTGGAAAGCAAGATAACGCTGACGACATCGACAGAATAATATACAACCACTACAAGTTTCACTCATTTTAAAATCGAATGAAAGCTACTTGTATATTTTTAACCAATCCGATATGAGAGAATTTATAAAAACACCTCAAAAATATTATTGCGTAGAATATTTTACGATAAAATAAAAATTATCGTAAAATATAAATGTACTTCGAGCAAGTAAGATGGAAAGCGCGTTACCAGCAGTATATTTGCATTCCGCCAGATCATTTCGAATCTCCGCGTATCCGAGTCCTCTTTGGAATTGTTCCAGTGCTTTATTATCGCCATTTAATGGTAATTCCCTATGCCACTTCTGTCTAATATTATGTTAAATTACTTAATAACTTACAGTATTCGGAATAAGAAATTTGACATATGGTTTTATTTGTTAATGAAAAAGAATCTGTTTTTTTTGCCTTTCTAAATATTAACCGACTTATTGATTTATAACTGATTAACTGACACAAGGCTATTGAACTAGCAAAATCTGAACAGCTTCACCGGACTTCATTGATGTTAGATGTTCAGTTTGAAAATGGTAGCTAGCTAGACAGACTTAGAAATAACCCTACAACCATGCTATGATTCACCGCCATGTTTTCCTTTACCGAAAACTTAAGTTCATTCATAAGTATTTGAAACTACGATTCATGATTTAAATGCTGTATCTTATTCACAATTATATATACTAATATTATAATGAGGTAAAGTTTGTGAGGTTGTAGAGGGTAATTTCAGGAACTACTAGTCCAATTTGAAAAATTCTTTCAGTGTTATATAACTCATTTATCGAGAAAGGTTATAGGCTATTATATATCATCACACTTAGAGCAATAGAAACCGAAAACCAAAGAAGAATGTTTAAAAATCTGGTCTTTTTTCCTCTTCAGAGCTTCTGCTGCGTGTTAGCGTTAGCCCAAAGCAACTATTTCACGCGGACGAAGTCGCGAGCAGAGGCGAGTGTTATATATTTTTATAAAACATAAATAGTTACATTAGTTTACAGTGGATGTATAGAGGGTGTAGGTGGTAGAGCCACGCTGATGCCATTACTGGTTTCAGCATGAATGGGTCGGCTCGCCCGGGTAGTACCACCCGACCCACAGAAAACCGACGTGAAGTGAAGCTTTGTTGCATTTCGTTCGGTTAGTAAGAGCGCCTTCCCTCCTCTCGCCCTTCCCCTTCCTCCCTATCCACCCTTCCCCCTAGTCCCTAAACATAGGCTGGCAATGCAACTCCCCTGGTGTTGCTAGTGTCTATGGACGACGGTGATCACTTAACATTAGGTGACTCGCATGTTCGTTTGCCTACTATGACAAAAAAAGGGGCGTCATTACCAGATGTCATAACCGTTCGCATATTGATCCACCCTATATTTTTTTAGACATTAAAACCTGCTTGACATGATCCTTGAATTCCCTATCCGTTGTTTGTGGTCAAATAACTTATAAAGTACATAAACAATGCGTAATATGTGATTGTAATAATAAAACGGATAAGTAAAGATAATTTTATGGTAAAAATGTATATCAGAATGACATTAATAGTTGGTTATAACAGGCGCCGCTTATCTCACGTCCGTTTTGATATTGCGCTAGAGCTTCCTCTTGATTGCAGTGTTACGGTCGTATGTACATATTTACATGATTACCTACACGTTGTTATATTACAACTAACTAAACTATTTCGGTGATATTACGAAAAAGTTAAATACGTATTGAATACTTGTTTTAAAAAGGTTACGTTTTAAATGAACCGCGTTCGGTGAGTGTTCGCCATCTTGCTCTTTTGTCTCTCTTTGGTTAGACTTGCAAAAAGGGATAAAGCGAACATGCCTCGGGCGAGCGCGGTGCATTTAGTACGAAACCTTTTTAAAGCAAGGATTTAATACCTATATAATTTTTTGTAATAACACAGTATAAACCTATCAATATTATAAAACTTAAACTTTTTTTACGTCTGTCTGTTTGTAAGTCGTTATATTTCAAAATAAACCAAATCCAACCTGAATCTATACTAATATTATAAAGAGGTAAAGTTTGTGAGTTTGTGATGTTGTGACGTTGTAGGGGGTAATCTCAGGAACTACTGGTCCGATTTAAATAATTCTTTCAGTGTTATATAGCTTATTCATCGAGAATGGTTATAGGCTATAATCATTATGCTAAGACTAATAGGAGCGGAGCGGAGGTGAAGAATGTTTCAAAATCGGGATGTTTTTTCCTTTTGAGAACTGCTGTGTGTTAGTGTTAGTGTATCTATTCCACGCGAACGAAGTCGCGGGCAGAGGCTAGTCGTTCATATAACATGTTTAATTTAAGATTTCCAGTTTTTATACATCGAGGACGAAGTTCAAATGTTGCCGTACATATAAAGTTTTTAGTTTTTTTTTTATGGCCTAGATATTTACGAAATGCACTAATTAAGAAAATTGAAGATCATGAAGGATAACGTAAAATATTAGAAACGGCTAAAATTCGATTTAGTTCTGTTTTAAAATAAAATCGGCTGAGTGCCCTAAGTGCTCGCCTTAGTAATCCGGTGAAGCTGTTAAGACCGTGCTAGCATAGTCGGTCCGAGAAAAAACAAATAAAAAAGTGTGTATGTACTTATGTACACGCGTTAGAAGTTAATACTTCTTTGCCGTAACAAGATAAAAATCCCCGATTAAGCCTCCCTCCCGATTAGGCCTCCCACGGCAGCGGCTCAAGCCTAGGTTCGATCCCTCGGTAGGGAGCCCTTGAATGCGTCGCTTGCGCGATACGGTGACACACAAATATACATCACTGCTACAACAATACACGATCACCCCCACACACGTGCACGCCTACACGCTTACACATGAAAGTGGAAGGGTTTACTTTTTTCCCTTATCGAACTGAAAAACTCTCAATTTTCCGATAATAAATATATGGAGGAGTTGTTGAGGCGTGTATGCTTGGTACACATATACGTTTCAATAACTCATACATATATGAATAGTTAGCTAGGTTAGCTAAGATAGGTCGCGATTTTGCATGCAACAGGCAACAGCCAAGCCGAGGTGTGCCGTGCACCCTTGAGCTGGTTGCCAAAATAAAATAGGCTGAGTGCCTTAAGCGCTCGCCTTAGTAGTCCGGTGAAGCTGTTAAGACCCTGATGAGTCAATAGCGTAGACATTTCGAAAAAAAAAAAAAAAGATAAAAATCTTTTCAAAAATATTATCTTTCGCATTATTCTACGTTTGTAGAAAATCACACTAACAATAGAAAAAAGACAATGAAACTAAATGTTGACTTATAGGTAACTTCAGGGTGTCGGTTTTTCGTGAGGGTGTGCGCGCACATCGTAAAAATTTACTCTCATCATTTTTCCCTGAAGCGCTAAAAGAATTATAACTTCAAAGGTAAAATCTGTAAACTGTTAAGACAGAAGTACAACATGCTTGAATTTAAATAAAGCGTAATATTTTTATCGATTCAACACCGAAGTAAACTAGCTTGCTAACTAGCAGTAGGAGTTTTTGGCGGGATTTTAATCTGTCATGCAGTGGTCTTATATTTTATTCATAATCTTGTGTTATTTGATTGTATATTGTGTATATTTGGTGGTGTTTTACGTAATATAGTTAGTTTATTCTGCATAAGTGGAGTGAATGGAAAATAATACCACGGAGCATGAAATTCTGAGATGCCACAAAAACACCCTGGAAGGTTCTAGCAAGGGATCCACCATCTTGTTAGAATATTGATTCACACGATGTTTAATATTGAAATGATCGCACGACGCTCGTGATATTATTGACTACGTGACAATGGCAGTATTAATCGGAAAGATTGATGGCAAAAAAAAATAGCAGTGGTTTTCTCCTTGTGTCTTATTTATTTGGATAAATTTGTAGTAAAAATTAGACTACATCATCTCCGTAGTTTGAGGCTAGTTTTATAACAAATATTCTTGCAATGAGTTCGTATAAAATTAACTATTTTGACTTTTAAACAATTTTAATATACGCGTTTTTTTCCTCTATTATTGTGAGTTTCGTGTATTAAAAATAACAATGTTCCATATCAGTAAAAGTTTAGAAACTGCTGCTTTAAATTATGATGACATGATTTAAAAAAAACATTTGAAACATTAAAATCACAACGTTCTGACACCCTCGTCGGTAAAACGACAGGATTGATCATTACTATAGTATATTGTAACTTATTTTTTCGAACTTACTACGCTATTGACTTGGCAAGGTCTTAACAGTTGTTTCATGCTATAACTGGCTTCAGCATGAATAGGTCGCCTCGTCCGGGGCAGTACCACCCTCTCACAAAAAACCGACGTACCAGTGCTTGCATTGTTGCGTTTTGTTCGGTCAGGGAGAGCGTCGGAGGCCCACTCCCCTCCCTCTCCTTTCCCTCTCTTTCCCTTCCCCTTCTCCTTCTCCCCACCAATACAGGCTGGCTACGCAATTGCGACTCCTCTGGTGTGGCTGGTGTCTATGGACGGTGATGATCACTTAACAACAGGTAACCCATTTGCCTCCTATGATAAAAAAAATACTACCCGTTGCTAGACTAACGCAAGCCGCGCAAGCGAAATACAGTCGGTCACGCTTACTAGCATGCCATGACACGTAATTATTAATTTATCTCCTGACGAAAAAATACCGCTTAACAATAGTTTTCTAAACAAAGAAGTTTTCACTTCAAAAAATTAAGTGACAACCCTAATCCACTTAACGTTTCAACGCCACCCATGAGTTTTAGCTTCAGTTCGTAATGTGATATGGGCGGACATTTACATTTGTATTTTGTTATTTTTTTGTCCTTGTTTTCTTTTTTTAATAATTGGCTTTTAATATAATATAGATAAAGATGCGGTGGTTTATATGTGTGCTTCTATTTATTTATATAAATACAGTTGACAGCAATTCTACTAATGTCTACACATACAAAAGTAAGTATAAATTACAATAAATATTGTTAAAACTATATTAATATTATGAAACTGGAGGGTTTGTTTGGTTGAACGCTCTAATCTCAGGAACTACTGATTTGATTTTTAAAATTCTTTCAATGTTAGATAACTCATTTATCGAGGAACGCTATAGGCTATATATCATTACGCTATAATCAATAGGAGCGGAGCACCTATTAATAATATTTCACAATCGGGGTGTTTTTTCCTTTATCCCTTCCGCTGCGTTAGCGTTAGCCTAATGTAAGTTATTCCACGCGGATGAAGTAAATATATGTCCATTAAAACATTCTTTATAAATGTTATCATAATATTTAATGTATTCGCTTTTAAATGAGGTCATGATAAACTTATATTCTGAGTTCATTTTCGAGAGGCATATATGCCAAATACATATATCGTTCATTTTAGAACAGTGACACCTATTTGACTATTTTTTTCTGTTATGTGTAATTGCCAGGACAAAATTTGTATGAAAGACTGTTTGAAAAATTGTACATAAAAGGAGAGAGGTTGACTTAAGATAGTAAGGACATCTTCAGAATTCTAATTTCATCAGATGCTCATATTTTTTAAGGGATTATTTGATCTTATTCTTAAACGACTCCGGGGCAAGTCGTTTTTAATATATTATACACATTACTAAATTGAAATAAGGACTACTACACCATTTTTAGTATCCTACTCTTTTTTTTCCTTCTGCAGACTCTTGCTGAGAAGTGTATGAGTGACATTACACCTGAAATTTATTGCTCTCATTCACAACTAAAATTACATCAAGATACATTTAGAAATAATGCCAAGAGTCATGGGGGTGCTGATGTCAGTGTTGTTTCAAAAACAATAGTTTTCAGTGACAGGATAGGTAGGGGTATGGGGTCTATGTTGGCACAATCTTTAAACGAAAGTATGATTAATTATTGTATGCCTGGTGCCTCATAGAATCAAATAATTAAAAAAGTTTTGTACACAGACTTTGACAAACAATGTAACATTGTCATTTTAGTAGGGGACAGCACTGAAATAAAAAAAAAATGATTTGTATAAGACATCAGAAAAGCTGTTACAGTTGAATGTGATTATGCATGTTGTGTGCCTTCCCATATTCAATTTCCCTGTCAAAAAAAAAAACAATAACATTCATATTTTAAATACATTATTGTATAATTTTACACGACGTCATAGAGACAAATTTATATTTTTCGACATTAATAAATTTATTAATAACTATACAATAACGCAGGATAGTATGTATCTTCCTAAGAAGTGTAAACGCGACATAGCTACATTGATAGCTTATAATATTAATATGTTAAGTGACTCAGCGGTACCATCTAGTTCATCTAATGATACTGTGGTTAAATTTTTAAACTAGTACATAAGACAAAGGAGCAGTGTAATATCACATTATATCATCAAAATATCAATCGCTTCTCCGACAAAAAATTAGATATAGAGTTGTTATTAAACAGAGAGAGACTAGATATATTATGTTTTACAGAAACATGGCTTAAACCTAATAAAATGTTATTTAATGTACCTCATTTTTCGGTTGCCAGTGTTTTTAATAGAACAATCACTGTCGGTGGTGGTTGTATTATATTATTTAAAAATAATTTAAAATATAAAGAGAGAAAAGATATATGTAGTCTCTCAATAGATCGTATTTGTGAAGTGGATGGATAAATTAATCATTCTTTGTATTTATAGACCTCCATCATCAAGTTTTCACCAATTCTTACAAAAAATGGAGGAAATTCTTATAAAAATATTTAATAGTAATAAGAAAGTTTTAATCTGTGGTGACTTCAATATAGATATTTTAAACGCGTCACCAGAGGTCACTATATTCACATCGTTACTTAGGTCGTTTAATCTGCATCCTCTTTTTAATGAGCCAACCAGACGTACGACTCAAACTGCATCTTGTATTGATAATGTTTTTACTGACTTCAAGACCACTGGCGGTAGTATTGTTACTGGGGAACGGTCTGATCACAAATGACTCCTTGTTAAAATTAATTGTGATAAACCTAGCAGTAACTATAGGAAAACAACAAGGCTTATATCCGAAACTAGATTAAGTCTTTTAAATCATAATATTGCACAAAATTTATCTTTCAAGACTTTTATTAATCAAGATCCAGCTGGTGACTATGAAAGCTTATTTAATATCGTAAGCACTGAATTTACTAAACATTGCCCAAGAAAGGTTCTTAGTGTAGAGAAAGTAATAAAATTTAGTGAATGGGCAACTACAGGTATTAAAATAAGTAGAGATCGTTTGTATGATCTATATTATAAGAGATCACTGACAAATAGTGAATCATTTCATGCTTATGTTAGGAATTATTCTAAAGTTTTTAAACGTGTTTGTTTAGCTGCCAAAGCAAAATTTTTAGGGAACAAAATTCTCGAGTCTAGAAATAAGACCAAGACTGTCTGGCATATAATAAATAAAGAATTAGGAAAAAATAAAATAAATGATGACTCATTTAATCTAAGTGTCGAGGGAGTACGTATTTCAAACAGTTCAGAGGTAGCAACTATTTTCCAAGATTATTTCACTAATATACCTTCACAAATAACAATGAGTATAATATCATCAGCTCAGGGTGCCGCAGCTCTTTTAAAGAATATGAGTGCACCTACAAATTCAAAATTTAAATTCTCATCTATAGTGCAGGTGAAATAATAAGGACATTTAAACAAATAAATTTAAAACACACCGAAGACATATGGGGAATGTCGGTAATAGTAATACAGTCCTTAATCGTCACTATTTCACCACATTTGGCTAATATATTTAATCAATGTATATTAAAAGGAACCTTCCCTAATCTAATGAAAGTAAGCAAAGTGGTTCCTTTGTTTAAATCAGGTAGCAGAAGTAGTCTTGGAAATTATAGTCCTATTTCTGTACTTCCGTCGATAAGTAAAATTTTTGAAAAGATAATGCTTAAACAATTTGTAGAATATTTTACAGTGCAAAAGTTCCTAGATGGTCGACAGTTTGGTTTCACAAAATCGAAATCTACTACTGACGCTGGTGCAACGCTCATAAATCATATATTGGGGGCCTGGGAGGATTCGCAGGATGCAATTGGTGTGTTCTGCGATTTATCTAAGGCATTTGATTGCGTTGACCATAGTACGCTTATTCTTAAATTAAAACACTATGGTATTTGTGGATCTTCTCTCAACCTTCTAGTCTCTTATTTAAAAGATCGCTGTCAAAAAGTTAACATACATGGGGTAACCTCAGCGGGATCATTTGCGCGAATTGGTGTACCACAGGGGTCTATTTTAGGGCCGTTCTTGTTTTTAATATATATAAACGATCTACCGCTAGTGGTTAATAACTCTGCTGACATGGTGCTTTTTGCGGATGATACTTCTCTAATATTTAAAGTAAAAAGGATAGATTCAGAGATTGGGCATCTGAATAATACTTTAAATGAAATTTGTCATTGGTTTGCGTTGAATAATTTATTGTTAAATGCAGATAAAACAAAATGTATAAGATTTACTTTACCTAATGTTAGACAGGTTGATAGTAGAATCAAGATCGAAGGGAATCTAGTAGGGTTAGTTGACAATACTGTATTCTTGGGAATTACATTAGATTCCAAATTACAATGGGGCCCTCACATTAAAAAAAAATGGCGAGCAGATTAAGTTCTGCTGCATTCGCAACACGGAAAATTCGCCAGCTTACAGATATTGCCACTGCTAGGATAGTCTACTTCGCTTATTTCCATAGCATAATGTCTTACGGTATTCTGCTGTGGGGTACGGCTGCTGAGGTAGACACCATATTTTTATTACAAAAACGGGCAGTTCGAGCAATATATAATATGGGACCTCGCGAATCATTAAAAACGAAATTCCAGGAATTCGGTATCTTAACTCTACCCTCCCAATACATTCTTGATAATTTAACGTATGTCCGTAAAAACCTTAAAAAACTGAATTTAGTAAAAGACCGGCATAATGTAAATATTAGAAACTGTAATAAACTGGTCGTCCCATGTTTCAAACTTAGTAAAACCAGTAATAGTTTCGTAGGTAACAGTGTTAGGTTTTACAATAAAGTCCTAAAACATGTTACCGATTTGCCGGACTACAAATTTAAGCGCCACGTCAAGCGGATGTTAGTGTCATAAGTGTATGTGAATGATAGTGATGTCTGGTATTGCCTCCTCTCTGTGCATCCACTATAAGCTGTATGATGTATTTAAATGTATGTAAAAAAAAAAAATGTACCCGATCGAGTTTCTTGCCGGTTCTTCTCGATGGCTGGGTTGTATCCGAACCGGTGGTAGTTTTTGACGTTCATAAGCGCCTTATTAGGGCCTAAACTGAATAAAGAATTTTTGATTTTGATTTTTGATTTTGCTTCACACACTTTTTTTGATGTGAAACATCTATAGGCGGAGGGTAAACATGATTGTTGGCGTGGGGAAGCAAAACAAGAACATTACACTATTAACGAAATGCTCAAAAACATTTGTAACTCTATCTGTATAAACATAAGATTCAAACTGTTTTGTAGGCCACTTATTTTACTAGTTTTAGCGCCCTTTGATAAATGTCGCCAAACATACCGCGCCTGTACTTGTCTATACTAATATTATAAAGGGGTAAAGTTTGTAAGTTTGTGACGTTGTAGGGGGTAATCTCAGGAACTACTGGTCCGATTTGAATAATTCTTTCAGTGTTATATAGTTCATTTATCGAAAGGTTATAGGCTATATCATCACGCTAAGACCAATAGGAGCGGAGCACCAGTGAAAAATGTTTCAAAATCAGGATTTTTTTCCTCTTGAGAGCTTCCGCTGCATTTGAGCGTTAGCCAAAAGTAACTGGTACTACGCGAACGAAGTCGCGTACAGGATCTAGGTATTCATAAAAATATATATATTTATCTAATAAGATAAATAAACATTCATTATTTTATGGAACAAGTTTGTAATGCTTTATGTTTTCATTATGCTATAGCTGATTTCTGTCGTAATCTGTTCTTTTATGCGTATAACTTATACAAAACAATTTCCATGTTTTACATCTGCCAGGCGTCCCGTGACGGCTCAATTTTTTTTTTTGCTTTCGTTTAATTTGTTGTATACATCAGAAGTCGTATCTGTGTTATATTTCTTTTTATTATTTTATTTCTCTATTAACTAATTTAGGACGGATTTTTAATGAGGTTATTGTTTTTATGGCGATTACATTTTGATCCTTTATAGCCATTTAGGTTATAATCCACAAATCCTACTCTTATTGACATATATATGATATATTGCCTGTTATTTAACCAAATTATTAAGAACTTACGAGACTAAAGATATTTGGCAAAAATAAATCGGTCAGACCGTACATTATTTATCCTTAATTAACAATATAGAAAGATATATTTGACAGAACATCCTATTAAATTAAAAACTTGGAACATTTTAATATACATTTTATAATAATATATATTTTCATGGTGTTAGAGCCACGCTGAAGCTGTTATTGGTTTCAGGATAAATGGGTCGGCTCGTCCGGGGTAGCTAGCACCACCCACTCACAGAACACCGACGTGAAGTAATAGTGCTTGCACTGTTGCGTTTCGTTCGGTCAGTGAGAGCGCCGGAGACCTACCTCCTCTCCCTCCCTCCAACCCATACTCCTCCCTTCCTCTCCCCCTCCCCTAAACACAGGCTGGCAACGCACTTGCGACTCCCCTGGTGTTGCTAGTGTCTATGGACGGCGATTGTCACTTAACATCAGGTTACTCACCTGTCCGTTGGCCTCCTATGATATAAAAAAAATATACCGTCGTAAGCTAAAATAATAAATGATCTCCCATCATATTAAACAGTATGCGACCGACTGTAGCAGTCCAAGTTGAGTTTGAAACTTGAAAACTCATCGGGAACTCGACACGAAGTTCTGAAATGAGCAATTTTAATATTTAAAACCGTCGGAAGATCCCATCTCGATTATAGTTATAACACGTTATTTCATCACGTTAATAATTTAAAGGAATTTGGGCATTTTTATGTATGTTTGTTTTTTTTTTATGATGTAGGTAAAGTATTGTATACTTCACTAGCTGTGCCTGCAACTTCGTCCAACTGGTTTCAGCATGAATGGGTCGATTCAACCGGGGTAGTGCCACCCTCTCAGAGAAAACACGACGTGAAGTAACAGAGCTTGTATTGCTGCGTTTCGGTCAGTGAGATCGCCGGAGGCCCACCTGCCCTTCCCTCGCCATTCCTTCCTTCCTTCCCAATACCCCTTTCCCCAAATACAAGCTGGTAATGTACTTGCGATACCTCTGGCAATGCAAGTGTCTATGGACGACGGTGATCACTTAACATCAGGTGACCCATGTGATCGTTTGCCTGCTATGGCATAAAAGAAAAACAAAAGAGTGAAAAGTCATCTAAATGTATTCGGTGTTATTACAAAAAAGTTAAATACATATTAAATACTTGCTTTAAAATGGTTACGTTTTAAATGCACCGCGCTCGCTGCATGTTCGCCTTTGCATTGTCTCGCTTTGGTTAAGTTAGGTTATACTTGCGAAAAAAGGATAACGCGAACTTGCCTCGGGCGAGCGCGTTGCATTTAATACGAAACCTTTTTAAAGCAAGTATTTAATTTTTTTTTATAATAATACCGATTAAGTCTAATTACTTATCTACTTTTCTATCGTACTTAAGCCAGTTCGTCATTAAAATGACAATAACTTTTGATAGATTTAACTGTTTTTAATAAAACAAAGATTAAATGTTACTCGAGGGAGACGCTTTATAATTTGGAGATATCATGAACGGAGTATTTTAGTAGTAATGCGTGTTCATACAAACAAACAGGCAGTACATTTCTAAAATTGATTGAAATGTATTTTATGACTTAGTTTTAGACATCTACAACAATTTTTGTACAGTTTATGTATGAATCAATAAAACGTATGAAGGAGTGCACAATACAATATATAAATATCAGATGTACACAGCCACTAACTAGCATACTACACCTCGAATCTGACGTAAGCCGCACAAGCTGAATACAATCGATCACGCTTACTAGCATTTTGTGACGAAAAATCATAAGTTTTCTTCTGCCTAGAGAACATCGCCCAAAGCTCCTAAAGAAATTTTCACTTTTAAGAATAGGGTTCCGCGCAAATGGAATAAAATAAAGAAGCAATGTCCGCTGAACAGACATTCTTTAGCTAAATTCTATATTTTAAAACATAGTTTAATTTTTAATTTGCTGAGCGTTTGATCTTTTTTATATGAAACATCTAAAGGCGGAGGGTAAACCTGATTGTTGACGTGGCGACGCAAAACGCGATTTTTGCACTATTAACGAAATACTCAAAAACATTTGCAACCGTAACTGTATAAACATAAGATTCAAACTATTTTGTCGGCCACTCGTTCTACTAGTGTTGTGCGGTATGCGCAAACGACGTAGCCTCCTTTGAAATATGCCGTCAAACACACCGCGCTTGTATCTAGTTGAATTTTTGTATTTAATAAACATGAATATTTATGTAACAAAATAAATAAACAGTCATTATCTTATGGAACATATTTGTAACGCTTTATCTCTTCATTATGCCATTATTTATTATGCCTCTCGTAATCTGTTCTTTTATGCATATAACTTATATAAAACAATTTCGATGTTTCACATTTGCTAGGCGTCTCGTTATAACTCAATTATTTTTTTGTTTTGTTTTATTGTTTGTTACTTTAAAAATAGCGTCTTTTATATTAAAAATTTCTCTCTTTACATATTCCTGAGTATTTTTTCAGTGGCTATGAACTGCAAGGAACACATTTGCAGACACGGATACAAGTATGAAACATTCTATCGTGTGGACGACAAAGATCGGTCAATACTGACGTCAGATCCCCACACTGCTTACGAAATGCACATAGCTATACAAGGGTCGAGCAATGGACACATTTTGCTCTCCGAGGTTGCTAACCCGACAGCTAGCGATTCAGTCTATGAAATAGGTAAGTATGTATTAAATAATAGTTCTGTTCTATAGAAAAATGTAGATGTAGGTTAATACTAGAGAGGTAACTTTATGCATTACAGCTTAGAGCTATACCGACAAATCTCACCGCTCGGTGATAAATATCTACGGTGGTATTACAAAAAAGTTAAATACGTATTGAATACTTGCTTTAAAAAAAGAATGTGGGACACCAGGTAGGAACGAATTTTCTTCGGCTAATGTAGAATCGACACAATTTGCAAAAAAAAAATCGTGCTCAATTTTATGTAATCGTAGTTCAAACTGTCAATTAAAATAACAAAATATATCTCTTTATTTTTGTTTGACAACATAAAATTACATAGAAATAGAAATAATTACAAAAAAGGAGAAAGAAAGGTATTATACACTACTCGATTGTGTATACGACTGTTGCGCCTGCGCACGTCTCATTTAACGGTTTTATTCCACACACTTTTCGTTACGGTTTTACTATCACATTTTTTTCAGTTCGGTCGCGCAGCAAAATCCCTATCTCCTCCAAGCCTGCCGAAAGGAACTTCGTTCCAAAAGTTGCGTTTTAAATGCACCACACTCGCTGAATGTTCGCCATCTTGTTCTTTTGTCTCGCTTTGGTTAGGTTAGACTCGTGAAAATGGATAACGCGAACTTGCCTCGGGTGAGCGCGCTACATTTAATACGAAACCTTTTTAAAGCAAGTATTCAATACGTATTTAACTATTTTTGTAAAATAACACCGATATTTTTGAAACTAATAGCGAACAGGGAAAATTTCTAAATAATAGACTTAAATGCTTGATACATACGATTGAAAAATACATTTTTATTGCACCAAGAATACATTTAAAATCCCAAGTTTACAACTTAAGAGGTTGGTTAATAATAGTATAATAAATAAGTAATACAAAGTTTTTAATATTGTGTATACAAGTAGAAAAACTAAACAATAAATTCTGAAAATTGTATTAAAATATCTCTAAAGCTTTGATTAAAATACTTTTTTAAATAGTTCTTTAAATATTAATGGTAAAGAAAAATAAAGAAGAGATGATATTGGAATGAAGTTCCTTACGGCAGGCTTGGAGGAGATAGCGATTTTGCTGCGCGACCGAACTGAAAAAAATGTGATAGTAAAACCGTAACGAAAAGTGCATGGAATAAAACCGTTAAATGAGACGTGCGCAGGCGCGACAGTCATATACACAAGCGAGTAGTGTATAATACCTTTCTCTTTCTCCTTTTTTGTAATTATTTCTATTTCTATGTAATTTTTTGTTGTCAAACAAAAATAAAGAGATATATTTTGTTATTTTAATTGATAATTTGAATGACGATTACATAAAATTGAGCACGATTTTTTTTTTGCATTTGTATCGATTCTACATTAGCCGAAGGAACTTCGTTCCTACCTGGTGTCCCACGACACCACATTCTTTTTTTTAGAATTGTTTCAGGATTTCATTATCCCTTATGAATACCTCGTAAAAAATATATATACACACATCAAAAAAGTCTAAGCAACATGAGTGATATTACAAATTTTACCATTTATATTAATTAATTTCTAAGTATTTACTCAAAGTGCGTAGGTAAGTAAACTTTTTGTTATTGATGACATACTGGCTGGTTGTAAAAAAATATTTGATTATGTTTTGTTTTTTCATAAAATTCAAATGACTGCGAATTTGTTTGAATTTAAGTGCGTTTTAATTGCTACGTTTAGTCTTGATTTTATAATTTTACCAACCATTCAAATAAAGTTACCGATAAAATTGAATTGTTAGATTTTCTTTACGTCATGAAGCGACGTCATTTGATGGCAGATGAAATGCAAAGAGCTGTAGGGATGTTGCAAGCGGGAAGTAATAAATCTCATGTATCTCGACATTTTGGCATTCATAGAAGTGTTATTTGTCGTCTTTGACAGCGCTACAATAATACAGGAGAACCCGCTGAACAGCATCCAGGCCGCAATAGGAGTACAACCACTCGGCAAGACCGGTACATACAACTGACTGCAAGACGCCAGCCGATGTTAACCGCTCGAGAGATAAGTTTGAGGCTACAAATTTCAAGTGGTGTTGATGTAAGTCCTCAAACTGTGCAAAATCGACTGCATGAGTACGGCCTACGAGCTCGACGTCCAATCAGGTGCCCACCGACACGTCACGGGAATCGCGCTCGTCGATATGAATGGTGTAGAGAATGGACCCAGGAACAATGGAATAAAATTATGTTTTCCGATGAGTCGCGATTCGGGTTTAAGCCTGATACAAGAAGGATGCGAGTGTATTGTCGGCCCGGAAATACTAAAAGGCTCATGTGCGTTCAGGAAGTTCATCCATACAGCGGCTCAACTGTTATGTTATGGGCGAGTATTATGAAGAACAGGAGAACTGAGCTCGTTTTTGTAAATGGAAACATGAATGCTGAAAATTACATTGAGGATATTTTCACACCTTATGTCTACCCATTTGCACAAACCTTTGGCTCCGATTTTAGGTTTATGCATGACAATGCGCGTTCACATAAAGCTCGGCGAACCAGTGAATACTTTGCAACGGAGAACATACGGGTATTGCCCTGGCCTGCACAATCCCCAGATCTCAACCCCATCGAGCACGCATGGGATATGCTCCAGAAACGTGTTTTGAAGGACTTGGACGGAGCGACAACAACCCAACAGCTGAAGGATTTGCTACAATTCCATTGGGAGCGAATACCGCAAGATGACATAAACAGTCTCATTAATTCAATGAATAATCGTTGCCGACAAGTTCTGAATAGCAGAGGAGACCATACTTTGTATTAAATTGTTCTATTCTTTCACAATAAATACATTTTCTTTAGAAATTTCATTTTGTAAAAAAAATGTTTAGTTTCTTAAGTATCTTAGTTTCTACAATATATTCTAATATTGTTCATTTCTGTTATTAAAAGAACTTATAAAGACAACAGCTGTTATTTTTACATCATAGAACCCTAAAGATATTATTTTAAAAATAAAATACAACGTTATAATGTGAAGAACCATCCTAAAATTTAAATTAGTACATGTTGCTTAGACTTTTTTGATGATTGTATTTATATACCATGACCAATGAGAAATGGGGGTTCACTTGACGTGATTTTACTCTAATTTTAATTATCTCTATCAATTTATATCTAGTAATTTCTATTCTAAATTTAACAAAACTGACTTACAATTCAACCTTGATAAAATTACCGATGGTATCCAAGCTCACCTTTCAATAAATGAGTTCCAATATTGAGCCAAGGTATAGACAAACTTACACAATATTCCAAGTTAGGTTAACCGAATAACTGTAACAAAAATTTGCCTTAGTTGTTGGAGGTGGCGGCAACAGGTTTACGGAACTGCGAAGGAATTTGAGAAGAAATGCCAAAAGTTCCGTCAAAACGCCTGACGTACTCTCCACTATTGAAATGAGAGGTTTCTATATTAAGATTTCTGTTGGTATGTATAATTGTTTATCTTATTTTTTCTCGCTGGTTGACTTTTAAGTATTACGCATTGCTTAAACGATAGGATCATTTTCACGACTATTGTTGCCTCTTTTGTCATTAACATTGATCAGTAATTAAAAATAATAAGGTTTTTGTTGTAATTGTAACAAATAATATTCATGATCACTTCAGTCTGTAAAATAAGTTCTTATATTACAACTAGCTGTACCCGTAATTTCGTCCGTGTGGAACTGTATAAAAACAGTGGTTAATGAAGTCATCTGGATATATGAAATGCATATGTACTTTTCTCTCGTACTTACACCGTGTCGTCATTAAAATTACAATAACTTCTAATAAAGTGGACTGATTTTAATGAAACAAAGAACAAGTTCGGTATATATGTATATTATTACAAATGTCGGTAGAAATAAAAAACATGACTCAGTCTCGAAATGGCGTGTTTCATTATGCGGTGCCTCCGGCTATATAAATTAAATACATTCCAAAGTTATTCTTGAAGATATGCAGAAGCAGTGATGCATGTTCATACAAACAGACAGCCAGATTGATTCTTATTATATGTATATACTAGCCTCTGCCCGCGACTTCGTTCGCGTGGAATAGATACACTAACACTAAAACGCAGCAGTTCTCAAAAAGAAAAGCATCCTGATTCTAAAACATTTTTCATCTGTGCTTCGCTCCTATTGGTCTTAGCGTTATGATATGTAGCCTATAACCATTCTCGATGAATGAGCTATATAACACTGAAAGAATTGATCAAATCGGACCGGTAGTTTCTGAGATTACCCCCTACAACATCACAACGTCACAAACTCACAAACTTTACCTCTTTATAATATTATTATAGATTATAGATTATAACATATGTATAGATTATAACATAGTTGCTAAATAAGATATATTTTTATATGAATGTACAATACAAGTTATAAAATTGTAGTTGAAAGACTCGACAGTCGACAAACATCCTTTCTCAACTTCAAAATCATCATGTTCTTACCCTTATCCCGTCTAAGTAGGCACAACATGTATTCTTTTTCCACTCTCGCCTATCAGATCATTTTTCACACAATCCACACCTCATCTTTTTTTTTATTGAAGCACGACATAGTGACTGCACTATGCCTGACGTTAAGCATAGTACAATCCAGAAACATCGGCAACCACCGAGAGACAGATTATCCATCGCCGGCCGCCGCTGTCATGCCGGCCGTAATGACGAAAGTCACCCGGTACTGGATATGGTCAGGCTGATCCCGAAACGCGACGCGCAGAAGCGAGTCACTATGACGGGCTTTTTCGCCATATACATGGTGGCTGCGACCCAGTCAGGATGTAAAAACCTACCACCACGCTTTCGCCATTGCCTCGTTCGTTATTCAGCAGGGTGCACCACGTGCAGGTGAGGTTGCCTTGGGTGTCTCAAGTCTTAAGATATTACTCGACACTCCTTACACCCCTAATTTTACCTTACACCCATTTTTTATAATTTTAAATCATTTATTGATTTACAGACGGCGTTATAGAATTTGGTAAGGAGGGTGACATTATACCTTTAATTTCTTTCAACGACATGTTCCCATTGTCGATAAAGTATTTCAGCTTCGCAGCATGGAATGGTGTGGAAGCAAAATTTTTATATGACTGCCCTATACCCGGAACTGAAAGTACTGAAGGTAATATATATAGATAAATGGAAAAAAAAGTGTGTGTGTACTTATGTACACGCGTTAGAAGTTATACTTCTTTGGCGTAACAAGATAAAAATGTTTTCAAAAATTTTATCTTTCGCCTTATTCTACGTTTGTAGAAAAAACAACACTAACAATAGAAAAAAGGTATTTAATACATTGAAAGTTTTAATACAAAGAAATAAAATGTTGAATATAGCTAACGTCAGGGTGTCGGTTTTTCGAACCGTGTGCGCGCACATCGTAATAACTTCAGGGTGTCGGTTATTGATAAAGGTGTGCGCGCGCTTCGTAAAAATTTACTCTCATCATTTTTCATAAGTATAACTTCAATAATCCTACGGAAATTCATTAATTCGTTTAACTCGTTACAATAAAAACAAATATTAATGAGATTGAATCTACAAATTTAAAAAGATTCATACAAATTTACACATTTATGTAAGTCATGTAATATCACATTTATATAGGTGGTAGAGCCACGGTATTACTGGTTGCGGCATAAATGGGTCGTCTCGTACTACCACCTGACGCACAGAAACACCGACATAAAGTAACAGTACTTGCATTGTTGCGTTTCGTTCGGTTACTGAGGGTGCCTGAGAGGTCCACCTCCCCTCATTTTCCTTCTCCCATCACCCTTCTCCCCAAATTTAGGCTGGCAACGCACTTTTCCACAGTGGTTGGTTTTGGGGCCGCTCCTGTGGAACACGGGCTATGACTGGGTGCTCCGCGGCGCGCTCCCTTACGGAGCGCGTTTAATATGTTACGCGGATGACAGTCTAGTCATAGCTCGGGGAAAGGAATGGTGTAGTTTGGTGCGCCTAGCCATGGCGGCCCCAACCGTCGTGGTTGGGCGCATCTGAAGGCTAGGCCTCAGGGTGGCCCTCAACAAGACCGAAGCCATATTATTCCATGGGCCTGGGTGAAGGCCACCACCTGAGGCCCGCTTAATTGTAGATGGAGCCCGTATCGGAGTGGAGATGAGTACGCATGATAAGGAAGCTCTTTTGCAGCCCTCAGGGATAATTTTTTCCCCGATACTTCATAACCGTTTTACTTTACAGGAACATCAATAGACTCTCAACCAGAGCAGCCCAAGATGACAAATTCTGATACTCTGAAACGAACCCTACTAATGGGCCGTCTGCCTTCAATACCACCGAGCCCTATAATGACCGTTAAAATTCTGGTCTTCATCACAAATGTGCAACTTGATCCCTTTCAATCCAAACTTACCACAAGAATGTCCGTAGTTACGGTAATTTTTTTAAATCACTTCATTTTATTTGAATTCATACGTATTTACAAATACTTAGAGGTGAATGAATATAAGATTACATGTTGATCTTAGAATATAAATTGGGTTTCATGAGTGACTGATGTAACACATAACGTATATGCTTAGCAACAGAGGCGTATTTACCACTGTATTAGCCGTAGCGATGATATGAGATCCCCAAGCTCTAGAGACCCTGATTTGTATAAGAGTTCTTAAATGTCCCTTCACAATTTTAACAATGCTATAAATAAATAAATAATGAGGATATGAAAACTATGTGTATGTAAGTAGTAATGATACTAACTGGCACATCGTAGATTGCGTGAATAATTCCACGATAAGAAGTTACATACATTCCCCCAAGAAGTTCTGATACGTGGCCTCGTTAAGACCACTACGACAATGCTTAGAGATAAAAGCCTCTCTTATGAGCATTTTATGTCTTTCTATCGAACAATTTTTAATAGATTTTAAACAGAAATAACTTATTGGCTTAGTTTATTACTAACACCTCGTACCAGTATTTATTAATTTTAATGTTAAAAAATACTTTAATACAAAAAATAATTAAAATATTTAATTACCAGCTTTGACAGTACAAAATGTTGAATATTCAGAAACAGAAATAGCAGACTGTACAACGGCCGCACCTATTTGGGCAGTTGCTTTTTTCATTATGTTTGTAATCGCCAGGACAAGGTTTATATGGAACGGATTTTTTTTTTCGAATTGACTACGCTATTGACGTAGCAAGGTCTTAACAGCTTCACCGAACTACTAAGGCAAGCGCTTAGGGCACTCAGACGATTTTATTCAACAACTAGCTCAAGGGTGCATGGCACACCTCGGATTGGGCTGTTGCCTGATATGTGCAATTCGCGACCTATATGAGCTAACCTAAACTAAGCTAACTATTCATATATATGTCGTATCGGATAATTTTCTAAACTATTTCAGTTTGTTAAGGGAAATAAACAAAACATTTCCACTTTCATGTGTTAGCATGTATGCGTGTATGTGTGTGGGGCTGATATCTGTAATGTTGTCGCAGCGATGTAAGATTTTGTGTCACTGTATCGCGCGGGCAGCGCACTCAAGGGCTCCACGCTGAGGGAACGGACCTAGGCTTGAGCCGCTACCGAGGGGGGGCTAATATGGTGCTCTATGGAACGTAAGGTCTGCAAATTGTACAGGAAAAGTGTAAAATTTGACTTAATAATCTTTATATAAATAGTGAGTGAGAAAATCTTAAAAAGTATTGTCAGGTTAACGTTCAATTGTTCAGTTGCAATATATTTTCCATTACATGGCTATATTTTAAATGTATGGATGGGTTTGGTTTCATTTTCTTTATTAACACCTATCCCTATCCCAAGCAGGGGAAGTTAGCTAGTTCTATAATAAAATATAAATCTCAACTTAATACTAGCTTATACTAACATACTCCTAAAATCAGTTCACATTATTATAGCCCCTAATTATCTACAACTGCAATAAAATATGGAGTTATTAAGGGTATTTTAGACATTGTTCTCCATTTACAGAGTTGGACTGATAACAGCATGGCTTGGGATCCGAGCAAATTCAACGGAACAACCAGTCTCAAATTTCGTCAAGGGCAAATATGGAAACCGACATTTTACGTTCTCAAGTTAGTATTACAAATTTTCTGATTTCATATCATACTATGAATGGGTAGCGTTCGAGTAATCAGAATATTTAATTAGTAAGTATAACAATCAATTATCTTATGCTATTCTTATATGTTCTTCGACGTCAAAAAGTACTCAAAGAGAGTTGCTATGTTGTCTAACTGAATATAGTGCATTATCTCCTAAAAACAAATATGAATCTGAAGAAAGTAACCATTGTAGTCATTCTGCTTCTACCTCAGAGGTTCCCAGCCTTTTTCTCGCAGACCCCTTTCAAAATTTAGCTGATTCCAATAAAAATATGTAGATAAGATCTAACCATGGAATTTAATTTCTTAAAATATTATCTGCCTACATTGATAGGTGAAGTTAAACCAAAATTTAAGTCATTCACTGTCGAAAGCTGATATTTTTTTCTGGTCTTGTTACGAATTGTGAATCCCCATTTTTTTCATGCCAACGTAGCCCCCCTCAAATTTTCTGTGAACCCATAGGCATTCACCTGAATAACTTTGGGAACTAATAGTCTAACTGATCCACAAATTCCACATTTCATACGTTTAGTATTATGCCAAAACTTATAATGAGGGTGTTCTTTATATTTAACAGTTCACATGATTTCGGTGTATTTGACGTAAGAAATCCAGATCTCATTAACATGGTGTACAGCGGTGAAGCTACTTTTCAATTCCAAGTGAAAGTGAACAGCTTATGTACAGATAACTATGTAAATGCGAGCAGGTAAGTGTTAACTTTCAGTTTGGTATTCTATAAAATGTACGTCCTTGGATTGAAATGCCCAGAAAATGCTACATAAATCGCAATGAAATTTATTTATTTACAAATAGGTATAATGCAACAGTCACGAGTCCGATTAATAATACAATAGGAATAATAAGAAGGAGTATTGGATTGTTGTAAGATATATTATTCTTGTAAATTTTAAAAACAAATTCATAAATTTAATTATATATTAGGTCTAAGATAGTTGCAAGGATATTGGTAACCACCATCAACTGACTATGGAGAAAAACATCATGAAACCTAAACCTGAGAAACGTTCTTGTAGCAACACCCTATGTGGGAGAATATAGAACTGAATTTCTTGGAGCTTGTTATCGTATATACGCGGTGGACAGTTGTGTTAATTATACTCTTAACTTCAGAGACGCCTAGTGATGAACTCTTTATTTGATATTCGTAATCTAAATTTTTAATTTTTTTTCATGCATTCAAATTTAGATGGCCTCGTGATGAATATAACTGCTTTATCATAATAGAACCTTGGGAGGCCCATGAGAAAATTAATCTAGAAATCTTAAGCAGAGACGACAATAGAACGAAGATGGTAAGTTTCCATAGATACATACATATAAAAACAACTATAGAAGATTTTTTTCGTGAACTGTTAGTAGGAAATAGTTTTGTATAGTTTACAGGCAAATACATAAAGAACCAATGGGAAGTAGCAGCGGAAGAGACAATCGTACAGCCAGACATATGGAGTGAAGTATTTTATGTAGAAGATAATCAGACACGCCAAAGCGATAGACTTATTATTTCAGTGGACATTAAGAGACGGGCTACGTCATACAATATTGTCTTTTACACACCACTTGTAGGTGAGTTTACTTATAAACTTTTGGTAAAAGTTTCGATAGAATTTATCTAGGTTAATAGGAGAGCCTATAGCACCACATTATTATCATAATAATATATACAAATGAACAGTTTTGGTCAAAATACCCTATTTACAAGCAACGATAGCAAGAACAATAAATATTAGTATAATATAGTATTAATAATTACAATTTTGAAATAGAATGATTACACACGTCCGATAGAGCACGTACACGATTTTTTATCACAATTTTAACTTGCTTATCAACATTTAAGCCATTTTCAACATCAATTTCCGACTGGTACACGACACTTCGACGTTTTCACCAGCCCACGTTCATTACTCTTGGCTATCTGCAACTCTTTACACAATCAATCGCCCACACAATCGTTACTGGCAGTTGATTGCTTCCTCAGAAGCTCAATGGCATATGAATATAGGTGTATCTCGCTTCTGATATTAGCAATCAGAAGTGGGTTTTTTATTTAATCAAGGCTAATAGGGGCGAAGTCCTATCTCTCTTCTGATATTAACAACAGAAGTGAAGAGGGTTAGAAGAAATATAAAATATACAGATCGCAACACTAAAACGCACATCAACAATAAAATAACTCAAGGAACATAATTTTGCGGGGTGGTAGGGTTATACAGCCCGACTGGGTCGCAACCACCATGTATATGGCGAAAAAGCCCGTCATAGTGACTCGCTTTTGCGCGTTGCGTTTCGGGATCAGCCTGTGCATATCCAGTACCGGGTGACTTTCGTCATTATGGCCGGCATGACAGTGGCGACCGACGATGGATGATCTGTCTCGCGGTGGTCGCCACTGTTCTTGGATTGTACTATGCTTACCATCAGGCATAGTGCAGTCACTTTGTCGTGCTTCAATAAAAAAAAAAATAAAAAATAAAAATAAACCATAAAAACTCAGGGAAATAGGAATAACAATGTAAATTGGAAAGAACTCACGCAATGCAACGCTAATCCCTACAACCTTTCGAAACGACGACTGACTCGCTTTTTATAACATTCAGCCAATGTACGATCGGCTCGATATCTTCGACCAATGGCGTGTCAGGTCAATAGTATGGACAATTATATTTTGACGTTTGTACGGATGTATTTTGCCATCGCTTCAAGTGATTAATTTTTTTTTGTTTCTATTTACAGTTCTAACTCTATTTTTTCTTATGTCGTTCTGGAGCGAGCCTTTGACAATGTCTCGGATTTGGTTCTATGTAGGTTGCGTCATATTCATTTGTATTGGTGCTTGCTTCATTGATTCTCTGATACCCACACACACAGTACCCTCTATCTGTAAGTATATTTTTTTGTAATATAAAATAAGCATAAATATTTATAGAATAGAAGTCAATTAAAAAATGTTAAAATTTTAGATTCTGAAAGTTTTAGATGTTCAGAGTATTGGTTGAAGTGTTAATAATGAAAAACTTCTTTATACATACTATTAGATACTAAAAGTGCATTTATATTAAAAAAACATAACAACACAAATCTCTACACGAAAACTCACATCAACAATTAAATATCTCAAGTAACACAATATATCATAAAAACTCAGAAGAAATAGAAATAACAATGTAAATTGGAAAAAACCACGCTGTACAACACAATCACGAAATAAGACCTTCCAAAGAGACGACCGAGCAAGAATGTTCCTACTAACTCGACAGACTAGCCTTTTATAACATTCTATCAAGTTACGACCGACCCATAACTTTTCACCAATGGCGTGTCAGGTCATTAGTAACATCCCCGATATAGTCAATAATAAGTCATTAGTTACGAAGAGTACTAACAATACATATATTTCCACAAGATAAAGAACTCAAGTAGGATAGGAATTTTTTGTAAAATATTAGATCTTGATATAAGGAGGAAAAGTTGAATGCATGTTGTGCGGACACTACTTAAGTGAGATAAGGAATGATGATAACTTGCTATCGTCTTGGTACCATATAAATCTCAAAAACTATCAATTGATCTAACTAGCTCAACCATTTATGATAAACAATATTCAACATTTTCAGTGATTTTCTACATAACAGTGCTGGGTGGCATCTTATTGGCGTTATTAATACACGTGGCTTTGATGTCCGATACTATGGCAAAACTTTGCAAAACCATGGCCATACGAAATATATTGACATCGAGTATTCTGAGGACTATGTTTTGTTTACCTCACCTCACGGTAATTATGATTCGTTTTTTAGCTTTCTCTATTACTGTTATACTATTACGAGACTATTTTTTACGTATTGATTTTAATTTTAATGGCTTTTTTCGTGGTCACTTCACTAGTTATTAATAAACTCTGTTCGATATTTTTAAAGTGTCAAAAATAAAATAAAATTACAACCTCTTAATTAAAAAGTAAATAATTACTTGTGCAGTAGTTGTGTTGTGCAAAGATTCTCCTGTAAGCTTCAAACAGAGTAATATATTTTAAGCCACTGCATTATATCATGTTCCTTAATAAAACATTGTATAAAGGGCAAGATCAATCTTAACCATAAGTTTAAAGTTACGGCCACCAGCGACTTCTTCATTTGCATCTCTGTAAATGACAGTACCATAATTTATTTTCTCGTAACTCTAAACGTTTTAAGCGCACGACCAGGTGACTTGACGGCATAACAATTTTGAGCTTAATTAACACTTTGGGTAAATTTAAACTAAATAGCCTATGTTTTATACTGGTGTATAAGATGTATACTACTGTATCGAATTCATTGTCTTTTTTGTATGAAAGACTACCTAATAAATATTCATCCACTGTCACAATCATTTTCATCTATAATACTAGCATATTATAGAACATTTTGAATAAAATAATTTATAGTAATGCACATATTTTTATCCAATATTCAGGTTTCACTAAATGGTGGCTATACCATGCAAGAGGACGAAGAAGGAGAGATATTATCTCAAGAAAGTGGCATTGTAGAGATGGAAAGAGACAACAACAACAACGACGAAAAAACAGAGCTAGCTATGATAATAGACAAATTTATGTTTCTTATTTATTCTGTTGTATTCGCTGTGATGTTGGCTTTACATTATTAAATAATAATTCGTAACAAAATTCATATTAAAAGAGTTCTGCTATCAAAATTATCATGTTGCAAAGATAAGAGTTATTTGTTAACTTATTAGTGAAAACAAGTAAATCCATTTTATTCTAAACAAGTTATAATACTGTATGCAATTGATTTAGACAAGTGTATTTTCATATTTGAAAAACTTTAAAACATTATTGACTTCTTTTAGCTGGTTTAGGTTTAATTAAATATCGTTCGATTGTTTAACACATTACATATTGTTGTTATTGGATATAAGTGTATGACCAGATTGGATGCTTAAATCGAGGGTCGAACATGGCGGGGCGTGCAGCGTTAGTTTAAAATAGATACATTAACACGTTGGTGTCCAGAGAAGCGCATGAGTGGCGTTCTTGGACGCTGCACGCCCCGCAGAACACATATTCATTCAAGCCGTACTCTAAGTATACGGTCAGAATGGACGCTTAAAATCAGCGTCGAACGAGGTGGGCGTGCGGCGTTCGTGTCAAACAGATGCATTAACACGTAGGTGTCCTGAGTGGTGCGAGAGCGGCGGCGCTCTTGGACGCTGCACGCCCCGCCGAACGCATATTCACTCAGGACGACACTAAGTTTAGAGCCTGAATGGACGATTAAATCAAGATGGGCGCTTAAATCTAGATTCGAGCAGGGCGGGGCGAGTGGCGTTCGTTTCAAACAGATGCATTAAGACGGCGCAAGAGGCGACGCTCTTGGACGTTGCGCGCCCCGCCGAACGCATATTCACTCAGGCTGTACACTAAGCTGAGGGCCAGAATGGACGCTTAAATCGAGCGTCGAGCGAGGGGGCGGCTGAATATAAATGTCGGGAAGACATAAGCCTTTCAGCCCAGATATGCCAAGAAGCCAGTACCCCCTCTCAAACTCCAGGGGCAATCACTTTCGTGGAGGTCAGAGGTAAAATACCTGGGAGTTACCATTGACAGGGGGTTGATTTTCAGACAGCACATCGAGGGCAACATGGCACGAGCGAGAGAGGCGAGGAGAGTGCTGTACCCGGTGTTTTCTTCTAGACTTCCCTTTCGCACAAACTAGGCCTCTATAAGACGTACGCGAGATCACGACTCACGTACGCAGCCCCGGCTTGGTTCGGTTGAGTGTCAGAATACCTTAAGCGCAGATTACGAGCCCAACAAAGCCAGACGCTGAGAACGATTGTCGGGGCACCACGATACGTGAGAAACACGACGATCGCTCGCGATCTGAGAATAGAGAGCCTATATGATTTCATAAGCAGCCTCGCCTCGAACATGTTTCGAAGGGCAGATACATCGGCGTGGACACACCTCCGGAACATCGCTCCGTTACACGCTCGACCACCAGAGGAAAGCATTCTCCCGAGAAAGCGAGTTAAAAAACAGGCGCGAACACTTGTTCGCTCACTCGAGCTTGAGCGAGAGGTCGCGCCGCAGATAACTAGTCAGGAGGCTTAATTATAAGCCCCGTGTATAGACACGCCCTTTTAAAAGAGCGGCGACAAATTGCCACCGCAGAAGGGGCAACCCTTGAACGGTTTCCCCGCACCAGAACAGGTGCGAGAAGACAGCAACCGACCGGGGGGGGGGCTTGCGACGTTCGTTTAGAATAGATGTATTAACACGTAGGCGTCCTGAGTGGTCGCGCGGCACTCTAGGATGCTGAACGCATATTCACGCAGGTCGTACATCAATACGAAAGTCCATTTAATACAAAATTACCCAAACTTTTTAAATTCAAATTTTCAATACGTATTTAACTTCTTTGTAATGTAATGAATTTTATTTTATAACATTATTTCCTATAAATTTGATACCGATCGCTCCTTAGCAATTTTAGCCTCCATACTGAAAAGTCATACCGAACATAATGTCAGAACCTCATTTGCCTATTATGAAAATAAGTTAGACAATAAATAAATTGTAATAACCCTACCGTTTCTTATCAAAGTAGGATTTAATAACTCACAGATTTAAATTTTTATTTTTATTTAATTTTCTAAGTACCATAAAACAAGTACACTTCTAAAAGTGTTTCGAAAGAAAAATAAAACCAGACTTCATGTCCTAGATCTTTAGTATAGCATAATAAGTATCTATAAATAAGGATTTAAGTAATTTTATAAATAAAATATTATAATTATTAATTAATTAATTACATAATTGAAGTAAAAGTAATCGAGTTTTTTTATTTTGAAACAATCCGTAAATTAAGAAAAAAATTATGATTAGTTTAAGATTTCGCGTTAGAATGAATCAGAATCTTTTTTAGTCCAATATTATAAGATTACTATTATTGTTCGAGTGCAAACTTCTTAAGACGCATTGTGTTAATAAAGAGATATTTAATTGGTAGAAAACATCCGGGTTCGCATCATTTTGCAGACATTTTGACAGCCGTCAATAATTACGAAGATCAAAAGAGGTTGTGAAGGAGGTTGCTATGCTCGACTATATGTATTTTTTAACTATTACGTTACAATTACAATTTTTCATCCTACATTCAACAATGATATTATAATATATAACTATTATTGTAATGTTTATTATTTTTTATGGTGAACTCACTTCACATGATGATTTAATAAAAAAATGAGCCAAATAATACTTTGTATAATCAAAGTAAGGATTTTGTTCATAAAATTAATCCATGAGTTAGACCTCCGCGGTTACAACATTGCAATTCAACCTCATGTAGCAACAAAAAATAATTTATTTTCAAAAGTCAATGGTAGTATTAAAAACATCTTTGTCTTGGATTTACTATTTAATTGTATTGTAGATCCATTAATTTCCCAAACGATAATACTGGGCATATCACTATTTCTCATAATGAACAGACTACATTTAATTCAAAGTCACCCAGAAATACCACCCACCTGCATGGTGTCATGTAAAATTAATTGAAAATTGTGTCATGGGTTGCGATAAATTTCTTTATTTTCGTAAAGTTATGTTTGCTTAAAATTTGAAAGCTTTGTGTTTGTTTCAACGCGGTTTTTGTTTCAAATTTATAATTAATATAAATTTTCATTTACACATAGATTTTTTATGTTTATATATTTAAAGATTGGCAAATGGCAAATAACTGAGTAGCCCTGATGAAAACCTTTGATTATAGAATTATAATCCTTTGACAAAAGAACCCTAATAAAATTCAAACTTTAAAAAATCAATTAACTATGGTCGAATGTCGACCACTGGGCGCCCACTAGTATAAATAATTCAGACTATAATTGGTTTAAAGTTTAAGGAAGAACACGCTACTCAATTCTTTTATGTTTCTTATCCTCTCATCAGCCGTTACGACTGCCTCTACTTTTTTTTCTTTGTTGCTATGTCATCGCGTTTTAACTACACAACTTATCATCATGACAATTTGCATGCACATTGTCATGAGTACAGAAGAGAACATAGGGTACAACATTACAACCAAAAATAAATATACTGTAGAACAAATGTACATTAACGCGAACGAATCCTTGGGCAAAGGCTAGTTACAAATATTTCCCAAATATTAAAAGAAGCAAAATTCCCAAATACCGAATAAACCTTCGCATCATTACAACATTGGTTGATTCGTTGAAATGTATTCATTTTTATGCAAAAAATGATTTCAAATTAACGAGTCAATCAAGGACTTTGATATCGGCGGCCATTTTGCATCCCTAATATAAACCTGATAATGTATTTTCCTTTCAATTTTTTTTTCCAATAAAATCTCCTGAGGAAAACGATAATTTAAATGGAATATTTTTTAATTATTACTTATAATAATGTTTATAATTGACTATTAAGCTTAAAAATAAATTTTAAAAAATTGTATTACTGTTTAGCAAATTTCCATAGTTTTTTGATAAACGCAGCTTTGATGTATATATCTATACTAATATTAAAGAGGTAATATGACATCACGCTATAACTAATAAGAGTGGACGACCATAGCAGAACGTTTCTAAATCGCTTTTTTTTCCTATTGAGAGCTTCCGCTGCGTGTTAGTTAGCCCAAAGTTATGCGTAGTTATTTCACGTAGACGAAGTGGCGGAGAAAGGCTAGTATGTAATGAAAATACAATCCTTAGTCTCGAATCAATGAACCTATCTACATAGAGTTATGACTTTTCCGTACAAAATTTTTGGTAGATAATTTTAGGTTACTAATTATTTCAATTACATTGACCTTTTTCTTATAAAACTATTATTGAATGCACAGCAAAGTAGGTTTAGTTGTATTCTAATAAGGTTAACTCTGTATAAATAATCTATATTATTAGCAATTATTAATCAAAAATAATAATAACAACGCTTTAACCTCAATTGGTCGATTGAGCAACACATTACTGAACAAAGATTCCACTCGATGCGGATGGGCCGACGCTTCGCACGAGAATGAATCACGTTCACGTTTCGTCATACCCTTCACAGGCCAGCTCTTCCGATAAGTCAAGTCAGGTCGAGATTTGCTCCTCCAACACGTCGGGACATGTCAGTTCCAGTCCACCAAGAACAATCAAACACCGTTAGTAGATACATAAATACAACCCTAGTATGGTTACCACAAACTATTGCTCGTATCATACATGTTACTTGCTCAACTGTCTGGGCCAGAATTCCGCCCATGACTTTTTTAACTGACTACGTTTTTGAACTGGCAAGGTCTTTACAGCTTCACCGGGCTACAAAGCTCATGACTCGACCAACTCCTCTTTCATAGCATTTAGTCAAATTACGACGGACCGATAATTTTCGACCAATGGCGACTCAGGTCATTAGTAACGCCCCCAACGTAGTCAATAGTATGGAGAGTGTTAACGAAACGTATATATTACTATGCATCGATTTAGTAAAGTCAACAAGTAGGCGTCATAAACGTTGAAATAATTTAAATATATTCTTAATATCTGATTAATTTTTAGCACTTTTCTATACAATTCTTCAAAAGCCATTATTCCTAGACATATATGTGCTTATAACCTTTACCAGATTATCAGTTCCAGTTGTCTATCTGCATAGAAAAAAAATCTTCTTTTCGATAAATTATAACATTGAGATGTTAATATATGTTTACTTTTACGCGTACAAATAAACGATTTTACAAACAAAATGACATCACCAAAGTGTTTATGTTCTAAGATGTTTACCTTCTTTCGTAAACATCATTCCTGTTTTGAGAATAACTCTGCTAAAGCTCCCCATGGAAGGACCTACAGAACATTTACGTTTTTATTTATTTTACTTTCACCGTGGAAAGGGATCCGGAATAAATACGATAGGAATATAATTATGCTATTAAATAAGCTATTCGGAAATAAAAATTAGTTTGGTAAGAATTGATCTAATTGTCCTATGTTTTTAGCTCTATTGCGATTCAAATACTGTAATGTCGGGTGGGGTAAATATTTGGATGAGTGACTGCCTAGAAACGCTGCATGACGTTGGCTTTTGCCTCCATGATGTGGCTTTTTTGTTCTTATTTTATGATTAAAATATTTCTCTTTTATAAAAAAGTTTCCCTTCATACTGTCTTCATGGCACATTGTTTTTTATTTGATTAAGTGTAACTAGGGAACCGAGGCTCGTGAGTGAACAAATATATTATCAGAGACTCTTTTGTTTCGTGATTCTCATTATATAAAACGCAATATTGCAAAAAAAACGACAGATGTGCCATTCTTTCATTATAAGGCTACAATATGTTAAGGTAGCTTTAAGACTCCATTCGGGGCACTATCCATGGAGACTCCTTGTATACCTAATGAAGAAAGCTGAATCTCCCAACTGCGATGGATGCAGAAAACTTGAGGATGTGCCTTACTTGTTGATGGAGAGTGCTAAGAACCGCATCGAAAGAGAGTCGTTGATAAGTAGTATAAAAAGTAGTTGAATAGATAGAAAACCGACGTGAAGGAACAGTGCTTTAGTTAAGTTAGTGAGAGCGCCGGAGACCCACCTCTCCTCCTCTCCCTGCCTCCTTCCTCACCAACACAGGCTGGCAACGCACTTGCAACTTTTTAAGTATTGCTGTTGTCTATTGACAGTGGTGATCACATAATACCGGACGACCTACCTGTTCATTTGCCTCCTATGATATAAAAAAAAATCATGACATTAAACGCATCTGTTTGAGCTCTAAGCAGTAGTTATATATATGTACATCATTGATTAATCAAAGATATGACGGGCTGCACAAACTCGATACAAAATATCAATATCAAATGTACAGCCCCTACAATACTCGCTGCTAGTCTGACGCAAGCTGCGCAAGCGCAACACATTCGGTCATGCTTGCTAGCATGTCATGACGCAAATTCATAAATTCATCTCATACCAAAAAAAAATTGAGTCCTCATGGGACGCCTGCCAGTTGTGAAACATCGAAAGTGTTCGAATCGACAATCCCAAATTCTCAAATTACACTATAGGTATGCGAGCTCAGTGCGGCAAGAAGCTTTGTGCACAGTTGGTTGTTCATGGCATCACGTCGTCATGACTCACACACTCGCCACGCCAACAATCAGGCTTACCCGCGCCTATAGGCGTTTCATTTAAAAAATACCGCTTAACGTGCCTAAAGTAGTATCCACTTCAATAAAACGTCACGTGAATAGATTTACTAAAGCGCTCTTCAGTTTACTGAGAATTTGTCACACACTCCAGAGTTTTCCCTGAGTAATGAATCAATGATTGTTTTTAGGGTCCCTGTAAATGTATATATAATGCAATAATTACTTCATTAAAATATAAAGATATTAAAGACACACAGGATTATTATATAGAAGCATTTTACCGCGGCTTTGCTTTTATTAATGTGATCTGACCTAATTCCCGGGGAACAGTACATTTGTTCTGGGTGAAATCCTTAACTACACTTTTAAGATTTTAACCTTGGATAACTAAACATTCGTCCATTCGACAACGTCCTTCTACAGGAAATTCGAGTGTACCTAATTCCACGTACCCCTGCCTCCCACATCCTTATTATGACTAAACAGTGAATCAAGCGATACGCTTGAGGTCATACACTCATCAGGATGTGATTTAGCTAGCTTCGAAAGCGAGGTTCATGTTATGTCTTTGAGGCTAGATATCATGGTCACATTCAGTTATGATATTCTGGGGAAACCATAAAAGCATTGGCGGATTTGCCCTAAGGCCCAGGAGGCCAGGGCCTAGGGCGGCCAGATATTAGTGGCGGCCAATCGTGACAAAAAATTCACCAATGATAACAAAAAAATAACTAAAATGTACGTAAATATTCTAAAGGCTTACACACACATTATGGTGGCCGCACTGCACTGCATCGTATAACAAAAATAATTTAAAAAAAGTTGGCAAAAATTAAATTCATTATGTAGTTAATATGATTGGTGCTGAGAAAGGGGTGGCTGGTGCTTACTACATGGCCTGGGGCCCAGGGCGACCAAGACTACAAATCCGCCACTGCATAGGAGTTTGGTAATCCTACGTCGAATGTGCTATCTGCGTCTGTCCAAAGCTAGGCTACTAACAAAACACCATTGCATGAGATGCAAGCATTTGGGACGATCACAATTCTGACATGTGTTGTCGCTGTGTTGGGTGGTAACTAAACACTTCTGTTATTTTATTTGATTGCTAATTAGCAGAATTTACGTGCCACGTAACTAGTTCCTATTTACATTAAGCAGTGTTGATAAGATAAGCCAGGCTGAAGCTATTACTGGTTTCAGAATGAAAGGGTTGGCTCGCCCGGAGTAGTACCACTCTATCCACAGAAACATCGACGTGAAGTAGCAGTGCAGTTGTATTGTTTCGTTCGGTTAGTGAGAGCGCCGAAAACCAACATTCCTTCCCTCTTCCCCCTACTCCCCACCTTCTATCCATTTCTTCTCTCCCTAAAACCTCCTCCCAACCACAGGCTGGCAACGCACTTGTGATTACCCTGGCGTTGCTAGTGTCTATGGACGGCGGTGATCACTTAAAATCAGGTGACCCGCCTGTTGGTTTCCCTCCTATGATATAAAAAAAAATACACGCAATGTTTTATTTTATTTGAACGTAATCTCTCTTAACAATGACTTGCATTTAATTTCCTCCTTGTGTTTTGTACGATCGTGACCGCAATTTTTGAAAAATACGTTTTGGTGAAAACATATATAACCAGAGAGTGTTAGGAAAATTCCGACATATGCGAATAAATTCCAATACCTCTCGTTACTGTATTCACTGGTCCAAAACAATTTCGAATGAATTGATACATTACTTTCGGTTCTCGATAGTAACTCACGTTGAATAATATTTGTCATTTTTTTAGCTTTTTATAACACATTTATTTCATACTAACTGTGTCTGTGACTTCGTCCACGCGCAACTCTTTCTAACAGGAATGTACGTCCGATTACTTATCTGCTTTTCTCTCGTACTTAAGCCGAGTCGGCATTAAAATTAAAATAACTTTTGATAGACCGAACCGATTTTAATGAAACAAAGATTACATATTACTCGAAAATATGCTTTACGATTTTATGGTAACATTATGAATCCAGTATTTTAGTAGTGATACGAGTTCATACAAACAGACAGACATTTCTAAAATTGATTGAAATGTGTTGTATTACTTAGTTCTAGACACCTGCAACATTTTTTTATGCAAAAAAATACAGACATGTTACATACATATACATTTTTATTATATGTATAGACTAGCTATCAGCCCCGGTTTTGCATGGATGTATTAATGAAATCTTTTTCTTTCTTCTTCTTCAATCACCCTTTAGCAGTACGACACGACGACGAACGACTGTCAATTTTGCCAATATTTTTAAAATATTCGTCTGTCTCATCTGTAATTCTGTCTCGCTTACTCTTATATAAGGATAGTTTTTTTACTTACATTAGTCACTTTTCCGTACGAATTTTGAAATATTTTCTTACATACAAACTTTGCTCTGATAATTTAAAACATAATAAAAATAATTAGCCAGATAAGTACAGTCGTTCTGAAATGTGGCATGTGGCATACTATACACCTCGTATCGTACAATTAGCGAACATTTCTTAATGCTGAAAGCTACGCTTCAACAAGAAAAAAGAACTTGTGTCAATGTAACACATCACATAAATATTGCGGTTAGAGATAAATCACGACCGACTCTCATATATTCCCAATACTAGTATTACAATAAAAATGATAATCGAAAACAAATGGTAACTAACTTTGTTAGCGTCAATTGTGACCCGGCACGGTTGAAATGTTTAAAAGTTTCACAAGTCAATGGTCACGTGTAATTTTCCACTTTTCCACTGCAACTATTGCTGTGTGACCGATGACTGACCAACAATATACAGTATTTATTCCAGAACGGTTTTTATTCTGTTTGCCTGTGTACTATCATTGATTTTTATTAAAAAATATATATTACAGATATGTTGTAAAAATAATCATACAAACACTTAATTGAGTTGGCGCCCTGAAGAGACATAGCGCTACTGACTAGACAAGTATGGAGGATAGAACTAAGGAAAAATACCTCATATGGGCGACAAGTTAAAAAGTAATTTTTTATCATAGGAGGCAAACTAACATGTGGTTCACCTGATGTTAAGTGATTACCATCGTTCATAGACACCAGCAACACCAAGGAGTTGCAAGTGCGTGGCCAGCCTGTGTTGATGGGGAAGTTGGGAGGAGGAAGGGCATGGGATTGGAAGGGAGAGGAGGGTAATTGATTCTCCGACGCTCTCACTGACCAAACGAAACTCAACAATGTAATCACTGTTACTTCACGTCGGTTTTTATATAAGGGGTATTGCTCCATGCGAGCCAACCCATTCCTGCTAAAACCAGATTAAGCGTGGCTCTACCACATACAACCGTACAAGTATCTGCTCTAAGCATTAAATAATGGTTTTAAGACCCTCCTAAGTGACGCTAGCATGTACAACAATTATGGATAATCCGAAATAATCATTTAAACATAACTTACAATAACTTCTGTGTGAAAACGTGGAGCGTTGTAGATATTTTGTGAACTATAATTTAAAATTCATTGATTTTTGAGTGTTTACTTTTATAAAATAAATTGAAATCCCGAAAAACCCCGTTGTTATTGTAGAGTACTAGTCCGCTGAAGCTGTAAAGGCCTTGCAAGACCAATAGCGTTCTCAATTCGAAAAAAAAAAAAATATTGTAGAGCCACTCTAATTTAACGCATTTTGACGGACTATTTTTTAAACACAGACGTGGTTCTTTACCTCTATACTCCATATGCTTGAGATAATAATAATCTATTTTAATGATCCAAGTCAGTGTGTACATAATTTACAGTAATATTGGTATCTGTACTGGTTAAAAAAACGATATCGCAAATATCACAATTTCAGTATCTGGACGAACGTACCTAGCTCAGTTCTTTAAAAAACATCTTGAAATTAAAATAAACTGTTAGAATTGCCTCACAAAATTTGCAATTTTACCAAAAATAATATATATCTCTTTTGCTGTCACTCGGATTCGAACTGGAGTTAGACGAATTTTCGAAGCAGCCGATTTCCATCAGAGCTATTTTTTTTTTCGCGAAATTTACCTTAATATTCTAGCTATATTTTTCCATTGTTGGAAAGTTAGAAAAAAAGTTTTCTATGAATGAAATCTAACCAGATCGGTTTATCGTCCCCGAAACCACCTACATACTAAGTTTCACGGAAATCACAGACGCCGTTTCCGAGATCCTGAATATGTAATAATATAAAAATATACAAAAATTGCTCGTTTAAAGGTATTAAGGTATTAGGTTTAAGGTAGGTAAGGTATAGATATATTATTAGATAGTGCCTGGGCGACCGAGCCTAGCTCGATTCTTTAAAAACATTTTTAAATCACAATAAACTGTTAGGTTTGACTCACAAAATTAGCATTTTTTCACATAAAAAATATTTAAAAAAGATATCTCTCTATTTATATATTATCTAAAATGTATAATAATACAATGATTTATTTAATTAAAATAAATGATTAGGTCTGACTTACAAAATTATAATTTTTTACGAAAAAAAAATATATATACACTCGGATTCGAACTGGGATTACACGGATTTTCGAAGCTACCAATTTCCATCTGAACTATTTTTGTTTTGACAGTGGCTGCGAAATTTACCTTAATATTCAAGCTATATTTTTCCATTGCTGGAAAGTTAAAAAACAAAGTTTTCTATGAATGAAATCTAGCTAGATCGATTTATCGCCCCCGAAACTACCTACATACTAAGTTTCAATAAAATCGCTGTCGCTGCTCCCAAGATCTTGAATATATAACAATATGCAAGAATTACTCGTTTAAAGGTATTACATTAGATAGATAGATAGATCATTACTTAGTATAAAACAAAGTCTCCTACCGTGTCTGTCTGTCTGCCTGTCCGCGATAAACTCAAAAACTACTCAACGGATTTTCATACGATTATCATCAGTGGATAAAGTGATTAATGAGGAAAGTTTTGGTATATAATTTGTCAAAGATTGTTTTTAATCAGGGCAAGACAACGTCTGCTATGTCTGCTAGGAACTATGTACATATTTACTTAAGTCATATAAATATATGACTTAACTAAATATGTTAGATTATTGTGTAATACGCTATTCCGAGTAAGACAAGAGTTTCTTATGATAGTAATTAGTGAATTGTTTTTATATAAAAATGTAATGTCACTCTCAAACGTATAGCAACGAGTGTAATGGCGTCAAAGTAGCCGAACTTCGGCTTGAGTGTTTTCTCTGATTAGATTAGACATTAGATAAATTATAAAGCACTACACATTTTATATACTACAATTAAATAATAATAGAAAATATAAGGTGTCTGTACGTTCCGATTTTCGTGAAAAAAGAAAGTTTTAACTGCCGAGGAATATCTCAATCTCGGCTCACCTGGGGTAGTACCACCCTCTCACAGAAAACCGACGTGAAGTAACAGTTCTTGCATTGTTGCTTCTCGTTCGGTCAGTGATTGCGCCGGAGACTCACTTCCCCTCCCCACCCATCTTCTTTCCCCCTCCCCTTTCCCCATTCCCCCCAAACACAGGCTGGCAACGCACTTGCGACTCCCTTGGTGTTGCAAGTGTCTATGTGCGACGGTGATCACTTAACATCAGGTGACCCGTATATTCGTTTGCCACCTACGAAATAAAAAAAAAATAGTTAGAGATGTCTGTCTATCTGTCTGTCTGTTTTTATGAACACACATCACTGCATCATCAAGAAAATCTCAAAGCATATTCTCGAAAATAACTTAGTTTTTGCTTGATTAAAATCGGTCCACTCTATCAAATCTTATTGTAATTTGAATAACGGCTCGAATTAAGTACGAGAGAAAAGCATATAAGTAAATTGACTTAATACATTCAGATAATGTTACTAATCACTGTTTAATTTTACATATATGAAGTCGTAGGCACAGCTAGTACTAAATAAATCAAAATCTATCCGAACTATTTACCCAATCGTTTTTGCGTAATGTGCACAACATGTCTTCCTTTATCATTTTAGGTATATCAAAAAATAAATTTATCTGAAAAAAAAAACATCGTAGCCGTTATCAGATAATGAATCATTACACAAAAGATAAGAAAAATACACAATATGTTCATGATAAGTACGAGGAAGTAATTGATAGAGTAATAGTAAAAGTACATATTATTTAATCCGCTTAATGTAATATTCGTATTAAATTGTTCGTAACACCACACTTAAAGGTGGTAGAGCCACGCTGAAGCTATAACTAGTTTCAGCGTGGGTCGGTTCGTCTGGAGCAGTACCACCCTCTCACAGAAAATCGACGTGAAGTAACAGCATTGCTTGCATTGTTGCGTTTCGTTCGGTCAGTGAGAGTGGCGGAGGCTAGGGTTGCTAACCGTACTATAATTATAGTATTGTACTATATTTCGGGTCGGTGTACTATATACTGTTAAAGAAATGTATAGTACGCAAAAATACTATATTTTCAACACCGAATTAAATTTAACAAACAAATATTAATTTTTAGAAACAATTAACGCGCCTTTCCATTAAATTTTGAGTGAAGCGAGTTCGTGTTACCAAATTCCGGACTCCTAACGCATATACAATCTGTTGTCTTTGGCTCCCTCTGATCTCTGTTCTCTATACTAACTGGAGGCATCGGCAGCACGTCAAAGTTGCCAATATCAATCTATAAATTGAATGCAATAAAGCATATGACACTTTTATCTCAGACAAAACATTGTTAAAAAATGCATGAAGTGCAAATAAATAAAGTTTTTATCAAAATAAATAAGTACCAAATATATCTTTATCTATTTTTAATTGTTTCCGTAAAATACTATATTTTTTAAAAGCGTACTATATTTTTTTATAACTTATTTTAAAAAATACTATATTTCGCTTAAAAAATGTTGGCAACCCTAGCGGAGGCCCACCTCCCTCCCTCTCGCTTCCCTCTCTCCCGTTCCTCTTTCCCCCTTCCTCACCAACACAGGCTGGCAACGCACTTGCGACTCCTCTGGTGTTGCTGGTATCTATGGACGGTGGTGATCACTTAATATTAGGTGACCCACATGTTCCTTTACCTCCTATGATATAAAAAAAAATACGGGAACAGCCAAGTTGCGACATAATTCAACGTTTACATAAAACCGTTGCGACACATCGGCTACCTTTTTTTTACGTGTGGAAATCCATTATGGATACCCACACTCCCGAGAGAGATAAGGTTATATTCGACTTGCACGGACTGAAACCCCACGGTGTACGTCTGCCGCTGTAGCCGAGGCGACAAGAGATCTCTAAAGACTTCAGTGTGCTGCCCCAGCGGGTTTCCCGGTCGCTGTCGGTCTGGCTACGATGTAGGAGGCGGATAAACTACCGTCTCCTTCTGCCGGTCTTTCGTTGGCGGGGTGAGCCTCTTAGAGGGTCCTCCTACCTACAACATACAAGTGAGGCGACGAGTGCGAGGAATTAGGCTCATGTCACCAACGTGGGAACATGAGATCCACCCGGTACATTGAATCAGATTTGAAGACACAATTCGGTCACTTCGAGCAGTAGCCACATCAGCCTCTTAGGTTAGGTCCTAGATTAGGTTTTAATAGATTTAATTATCATTTCATACCTCGACCGGTAGATATATTTTAATTTTAGAGTTAATATAAGTTAAATTGTATTATGATATTAAAACATTTTATATTAAACTAGCGGGCCTGGCAGACGTCCCGCTCTGATTATTAAAATAAATCCGTGACAAATTATATATCAAACCATTCCTTGGTTTGATATGGGTGATTGAATCACTTTATCCTGTTGCATGTTGCATTGTTGTTACTACATGAAAATCCGTTCAGTAGCTTTGAGTTAATCGCCAACAGACAGACAAACGTAGTAGGGAACTTTGTTTTATACTGTGTAATGAAGTGCATTTTTTTCATCTCGCGGATGCGCCCCACATAATTAGTTCACGTACATTTGTGTCAATGCTTATCTTTTAAACACGCTTGCACGACTGTTTGGAGTATAATACCATTTTTGTATAATGTCAATTATATTGTTACACCCTGCAAGTAGATGATTACAAACAACCGATGATTTTTACTTACGGACTAGGCTATTGACCTAGCAAGGTTTTAACAGCTTCACCGGATCACTAAGGCGAACGTTTAAGGCACTCAGACAATTTTATTTGATAACTAGCTCGGCGGTGCACGGCACACCTCGCCTTGGGCTGTTGCCTGATACGTGCGATTTGAGACCTCTCTGAGCTAACCTAAGCTAAGCTACATATCCATACTTACATGAGTTATTTAAACATATATGTGTACCAAGCATACATACCTCAACAACTCTTATATGTATGTATTCTGTGTCGGATATTTTTTCTAAACTATTTCAGTTCGATAAGGGAAAAAATAAAATCCTTCCACTTTCATGGGTGAGCGTGTATGCGTGCACATATGTGGGGGATCGCCCCTATCAGGTGTAACGTTGTCGCAGCGATGAAAGATTTTGTGTCACTATATAGCGCGAGTAGCGCACTCAAGGGTTCCACGCCGAGGAAACGGACCTAGGTTTGAGCCGCTGCCGAGGGAGGACTTATCTTGTGAGCTTCGAACTTAGTCAAATCGTGCAAGTAATGACGTCAATCTTCTAGAGTTTCCCATTCACCATATGGGAATGTATAAGGGGAAAAACTGAAAGGAGAGAATTTACAAACATTAAGATATAATGTATAACTTTGATCATATTGTAAATGTGTGAGAATGAGTTTCTTTTTATTTTGAGGATCTATAAGAATAAAAAATACATTTCTTCTAACATAAACGAACTTTGATTTATCCACAGGCGTAACATTAATATAGAGTAGGAAACAATTAAGAAAATCGATTAGCAGGTGAGTTAAACGTACTGAATTGCTTTATATTTTATACTGGGTGACTGGTTACTCGTTAGAAATATTTTTACAGGATACTGAATACTTGATACTCATTCTCAATTAAAAAATAGGCGCTTAGTATTTGACCTAATTATCTAGAAAATATAAAAATTATAATCAATCCTATACTTTTCTATGTTAACACAGTGTCTATGATCGTCGGGTGTAGTGAAGATTCAAAATGAAAGTGAACCTAACCAACTTACAAAGAATCATTTTTCAAAATTTGAATAAACAAAAGAGTTTATTGTCCGTTTTATTATCGTATATAACCTCCTGAATACCGCTTGCAAGTTTCGCCACCGGTCATTCAACCTACGTTTATTTAAATTTGTACCCATACTTTTGAGAGTCTTAGAACAAACTTTAACTTAGGTTCTCCTTGTTGTCTATTAGTATTTGCTTTTATATTATTGTTTTATATGTTAAATATGAACATGAACTATCAAACGATTGAAGATTGTCACTCTTTAAACAGTCACGGTGTAGATCTTAAATTTATATGGTTCAATAAATATAAGATATTAAATTATCAAAGCTTTTTTTTTCTAGAACAGTTTATTTCTGCCTCAATCGACCCTCAAGTATTGTTTTATCGCGTTGATTATTTTCTAGTCTTTTATCTACATTATACGATTTGAAGTAAGTACCATACATTGTTGTTAAATTGTAGAGTTTTTTAACCAGGGACAAAAGGAATTTACAACGACAACAAACGTAGTCACAAACAAATAAAACATGCCACAACAAAGCGTACGTAGGCCGCGTGTTGCGATATATAGATATTTTTCGCATTTTATCCGACCGGTCGGCTGTCGGGCGATTCAACATATACGTAACTGCAAAACATTTTTTTCACTATCGCTTTAAAAACTCGGATAGTTCGATAAATTATTGAAACCTAAACTTTTTGGTAGTGGATTGGAGATTTAAAAAATTTATCATATGTGGTCTGCGGTTATTTGGACATAGTGTAATATAACCTACATTCAACGTATCCAATACCTTTAAACGACCAATTTTTGTATATTTTTATATTGTTATATATTCAGGATCTCAGAAACGGCGACAACAATTTTCATGAAATTTAGTATGTAGGTCGTTTCGAGGACGATAAAGCGATTTAGGTAGATTTCATTTATAGATTTTAAACTGAGTTTCTGAGTTTTCAGGCAATGAAAAAATATAGCTAGAATATAAAGGTAAATTTGGCCGCCGTTATTAAAACAAATATAGCTCAGATGTAAATCGACTGCTTCGGAAATCCGTCTAACCCGGTTCGAATCCGAGTGACAGCAAAGGATATGTCTTTTTTTCTTTTTTTTTTTTGTAAAAAAGTGCTAATTTTGTGAGGCAACCCTAACAGTTTATTTTAATTAATAAATGTTTTTTAAAGAACCAAGCCAGGCTCGGTCATCCAGGTAGTAGAAAGTAATATAACCTACATTTATGTACGCATGTAGTCATTTATTCACGGTATTACATATATTAAAATATTTATTCTACTTTAAACTTCTTTCTATTTATTAGATGTTTCAATTAAGTTAGATGTGTAAAAATATGACTAAGTCTGGAAATGTTGTACCTACATCTTACCTAATTTTCTTGCAAGTTTGATATGTTAACAAATTTGCACCAATTTTTTTGTTTAATTATCGATACTTCAGTTTGTAAACGCAAAAATTTGAAAAAAAATTATTGTATGGTTACGTACATTGCCTGTTGCCCTGTATATTATGTGCGCATCATCGCAATTATATTAACGTTATATTTAATGAACGATTAATTTGTCAGTTACAAAAAAGCACTCAAAAGGTTGCACTACAGCACCTCTGTAGGTTAACAATAAAGTCATTACAACATATAAACATCTTTATTCCCATAAACGGACATCCAATAAAATATGTAGGTCTAGGACTTGCTCCTCACTCCTATATCGTAGTCCTTCGAGCCGGATGACTATGACCACTACGACACACTTAAGCGGCGAGACTACAGCGCCATCGTAACATTACCAGCGCCACTATATTGATATATCACTTAAATAATAATAACTTATTACTTAATATTATTTTTGTGTTACTAAACTATTTTTGTGAAATATGAGTAAATAATAATTGCTTTGACTTCCACACTTCGACATATCAAAGGCAAGATACCGTTGATCTACACGCAATTCTATGTGGAAGTTATTGTAAGGCGAAGCTCTGCCCGGATAAATGGTCACAATGTCTACATGTTTCCCATGTTATTTATATGGAAAAGCTTTAAGTTCGATGGAGAACCTCTTAGAATTGCAATTTTGAGCTCCACTTTTAACAGCAGCTTTATTGGGACAGAGCAAAAAAATATATATACCGTCGTTTTTGACACACCCTAATTAATATACACGTACAAAACAAATATATTATAATGTAAACGCAATTTAATTTATTTTCGGGTGTGATAGTATGAAATTTATCAAAAAATACCGCAACGTTTGTGGTTAAAATAAATAAAGAACACCGCCATATTCGCAGGCAAAAGCGCGTGTGACGTATACGGACAGACGTTTTTCCGACTTTTATCCGATAAGTCCGGCCGTCGCACGCTCTAAATTATTAGAGCTATGTTTTACAAATAAAACTAGGCTGACATAAAAGGCTGGTGCGGCTTTTAAAAATTCAATTTCCCGGCACAATTCGCAGGGTTTCGGAGCCCGTTTGGATTTTTTTTTCGTAATCAATTTCACCGGCTCAAAATGCTCGTAAACAATAAACTTTCAGCGTACAGGATGAAAGCTTAATGGGTTTCAACTTGGCGGGATATAATGAGAATTTAAAAATGTAAGTAGTTCATTTTATGTACGTTGTTGACTTGGAGAGTTTCTTACAGTTAACGTGAGACGATTTTTTATGTACTTTATTTGCTTTAAAAGGAATAAATTCAATTCTATATTAAACTAGCCATTTTCGCGACTTTGTCTGCGCGGAATAGTTACTTTAGGCTAACATGGAAAATGCACAAAAGAAAAAAAAAACGATTTTAAAATATTTTTTATTGGTACTTCGCTCCTATCCGTCTTGCATATATAGCCTATAGCTTTCCTCGATAAATGGGCTATCTAACACTGAAATGTTTTTCAAATCGGACCAGTGATTTCTGAGATAAGTGCGTTCAACCAAACAAATAAACATACCAGATTTATAATATTAGTGACAATTTTCATGTTGATTAGTTTTGTTATCCAAAGATAATCTATATAAATAATAGTCAGGAGTTTTTGGCAGATCTTGGTTTATATTTTATTCATAACTAGCGGGCTCGGTGGACTTTATCCCGCCCTGATATTAAAAATCCATAACAAATTAAATACGAAAATCGTCCTCATAAATCACTGTATTTACTGGTGAAAACCGCGTAAAAAATTCGTTCAGTAGTTTCTAAGTTTATCGCGAACAGACAGACAAACAAACAGACGTGGCAAAGGTCGCGACCTATCTGAGATAACCTAGGTGAAGCTATCTAGATATACGCATATGAGTTATTGAAACATGCATGTGTACCAAGCATGCGTGCCTCAACTCCTATATGTATTTTGTGTCGGAAAAATTCCTCAAATCTATATAGGATATGATAAGGAAAAATAAGGGTAGAACTTTTTGTCGTTTATTTCTCTGAAAAAGAAAAACAGCGTGTAAGCGTGTAGGCGTACACGTGTGTATAAGTGATGTGTGTGATGTTGTAGCAGTGATGTAAGGTTTTGTGTCACTTTATCGCGTGAGCAGCGTACTCAAGGGCTCCACGCCGAGGGAACGGACCTAAGCTTGAACCGCTGCCGAGGGGGGTACCATCTTGTTAGTTAATTGAAATGACCGCAAGAAACTTGTAATATAATTACCCATTCGACAATGGCAGTAAAATATTAGAAGGTTGCCAAAAAAAGTCTCAAATGTACTTGAGCACATCGTTTTAACACGGCTGTATTTATTTGGCCAATTGTGTTTTTGTTTTGTTATATGAAAGAAAATGCTTAAAAAATTGTACGAAAGAGTAGAAAAATCTCCACATAAAAAATCAATGAGCGAGTGAACGAGACAGAAGATAGTAAAGAGATCTTCAAAAATATCAAAATTACGATTCAGTTGCTTATTCGCCATTTTATTTCATTAAATAATTGTACTCTGTAGGTAGTAGAGCCACACTGAAGCTATTATTGGTTTCAGCATGAATGGGTCGGCTCGTCCGGGGTAGCACCACCTTCTCACAGAAAATCGACGTGAAGTAATAGTGCTTGCGTTGTTGTGTTTCGTTCTGTCAATGAGAACGCTGGAGCCCCATCTCCCCCCCCCTCTCCCCTCTCGACCTCTCTCCCTTTCTCTCCATTCCCACAAACACAGGCTGGCAACGCACATGCGTCTCATCTGGGGTTGTCAATGTCTATGGACGGCGGTGATCGCTTAACAACAGGTGACCCACCTGTTCGTTTGCCTCCTATATGATATAAAAGAATACCGTAAAGGACAAATTTGTTATCATTTTTTTCTTTAGTACACGTGAGAGAAGCCGGGGCGTGCACCTAGTTTAAAATATACATAGATATGGGCGTATTAACAATAGATCAATTTAATTGTAAATTTTATAGCTTCTTCAAAAGATATTAAAGTGATAAAATAATTTCTGCATTGTATTTAATATTGAACTCAATAAAATAATCACAATTGTTAATTATATGCTATCTTGCGATATAGTTTATATGGGTCGGTTTGTTTGATGAAGTGATTAGAGGCAATTAAATTATATTGAAATTTTAAGCTATCGATTTGCTTTTAGATTTCTATCGATCGACTTTCAGATTTGACTAATGACATTCTAATCCAATTACGATTGTTACTGTGTAAAAGATTTACAAATATATTAGAAACAAAATACTTTTGCTTAATGGGATAATGTGAAGAAATCCGAAATCATAATTTATACAGAAAAATTGTCTTAGAAACCAATAAAGTCTTTTTTCTATTATTACAAGCTTGTATTTAGCTTGCAATATTTGTTAGTTTGTTTAGGTAATTTCTTATATGCCGCATTAGAAGTAGTGTCTTTAGACCTATAGCTTTGTAGTTCCCAAGTCTGTTCATTACTGATATTCATTCACAAATTAAAAAAAAAAAACAAAATGGGGAATATCAAAATATCCACAATGTGCATCAGGAAATGGTCCTTCGAGCCGGATCATTGTTTGCGCTTCGATAGCTCTGTTGTGGTTATGCACTTGCGGGTTACTATTGTGTATTGTGTAAAAGTCTGTATGTATTTCATATATGTAATTGACGATAAGTCGACACTTTGCTAGCTCAAGCCCGAGTGTCCAGCGGGGTGCGTGCGTAGGCGCGCGAGGGTAATGCCTCGGCGTGGGTGGTCGGGGTGAGTCGATGCGTCTGGGGCTTGCGGGGTGTCCTCACGTGTCAAGGCGCGTGCAGGCGTGGGGGGTGAGGGCAGCTTACGTTCCGCGTTACGGCATAGGCCGTAACAACATATAATAAGAATGTAAATATAACGTGTCTGTACTTTTTCAATTTTCGTATAAACATTGTTTCAGATATCTAGGAATAAGTAATAGAAAACATTTCAATCATTTTTAGAAATGTCTGTCTGTCTGTTTGTATGAACAATCATCGCTGCTAAAGTACTGGGTATACAATAAAACCTTAGCAAGAAAGTCAATTTGTAGGTGATAGAGCCATTGTAGGTGGTGAAGCCACACTGAAGCTATTATATTTATATTACTGGTTACAGCATGAATGGGTCGGTTCGCACGGGGTAGTATCACCGTCTCGCAGAAAACCGACGTGAAGTAACAGTGCTTGCATTGTTGCGTTTCGTTCGGTCAGTGGGAGCCCCGGAGGCCCACCTCTTCTCACCTTCCCCCTATCCTCTTCTCTTCCTCGCTTCCCCCTTCCCCAGCATAGGTTGGCAACGCACTTGCAACTCCCCTGGTGTTGCTAGTGTCTATGGAAGGTGGTGATCACTTAACATCAGGTGACCCACCTGTTCGTTTGCTTCCTATGATATAAAAAAGTCATAAAACGTATTCTTGAGTGTAATTTAGTCTTTGTTTTATTAAAATAGTTCCACTATATCAAAAGTTATTATAATTTGAATGATGACTGAAGTTAAGTACGAGAGGAGAGTAGTAATCAATACTAATATTATAAAGCTGGAGGGTTTGTTCATTTGGTTGAACGCGCTAATCTCAGGTGTAACCGGTTCAATGAAGAATTCTTGCAGTATTAGATAACTTATTTATTATAGGATATCATTACGCTAAGACCAATAGGAGCGAAGGACTAATGAAGAATATTTCAAAATCAGGGTTTTCTCCTTTTGAGAGCTTTCGCTGTGTGATAGCGAAGAGGCAGGAAGAAGACATCGACATTTAGACACATACCTGCCAAGCTATTATAGGTCCACATTTTTCTTTCATGTTAGTTATTAAAATAGATGGTTTATTTGACTAACAAAAAGATTAAAGAATGACGAATCACTTTTTGGCGGTATTTTATTTTGTCATGTAGTGAATTTTATATTTTATTGATAATCTTCTATTATTTGACTCTATATTTTGTATTTTTGGTGGTGTTTTACGTAATATAGTTAGTTTATTGTGCATAAGTGAAATGAATGGAAAATAATACCACGAAGCATGAAATTTTGAGATGCCACAAAACCTCCATGGGAGGTTCTAACAAGGGATCCACCATCTTGTTAGAGTATTGATTCACACGACGCTTAATATTGAAATAATCGTACGACGCTTGTGATATTATTGACATGACAATGGCAGTAATAATCTGAAAGATTGATTGCCAAAAATAAAGTTAAAAAAAAGAATAACTAAAGAACTAACAAGGATTTCCAAAATTCCTAACATTTATTGACTAGGTAAGAATTCTTATTATATGACACACAACGTTTCCGATATGTATAAATCATCGAATTGCTATCAATAAAAACGAATATATACATATAGATAAGAACTCTATTATAAAAAGACTACAATAGCTTATCAATACAAAGTGATTTGCGAATACTCGACTCGACATGGGTATGAAATTTACCTTGTCCATATTTTTGTTGTTAATATTCGGTTATCAAGTTACAGCTGAAAGTAAGTATATTATATATATATTTTCCAAAAAACATTTATCAACGCGTAATTAGATTTGTAACTTACTAACTTTTAAACGCGACTTTGCTTGTGTAAATACAGATATTATTTATACCTCATGAACAGTTTTTTCTTTCGACATATAGAGCATAAAACGTAACGCAAAATTTTACGAAATACGGTTCAGTAGTAGAAGCGTGAAA